>CM016562.1:6438289-6541881 GCA_003412495.2 Echium plantagineum | reverse complement strand
AATCAAACTTTAAAGGTTTTGGTAACGAGTTCACATAAGTCCCAAAATTTTGATCAAGTTAACCATAACTTAATATCCCTTAAATTTAGTAGTTTAAAAACCTTAACACATGTGCATTTTTCATCATTAGCTCGTACCTAAAAAGGCACAAGACAAATTGTAAATAATATAATTGTATGCGGTATAATCATTTTAAAATATATTTATGAAAATATCACTTTTTTATATATAATTTTTATATTAGTAAAATAAAAATTAGAAATATTTATATTTTAAGACGTGTTCGATTATCATAAAAATTTAAGTGAACCCTCCATTTACAAATATAGGAGACAATGATTGTCCAATAAGGGGCCACATTAAGATATGATGAACAGTAAAGCTGACGTGTTATTCAGGCAATGATATGATGAACGTGGAGGGTGGAGGCGCTTCTGACGGTTTGGGATGTCGGGTTTCTTATTTAGGTGAGCTGGATTTGCTGTTCTCTGATTTTGTCGTAGTTGCAAAATATCCCAAGCTACACGACAAATATTTCATTCTTCTAAGATTTTCTAACCTCAATTCGATTTAAATTACACTTTTTTGTTTTAAATACAGTAAAAAAATTAAGCACGAGACCTTTTACAATTTATATAACGAAATTAACAAAATCTTTCCATATTTTTTTAATACTATTATTTTATATAAAATGAATTTATTCGTAGAAATTGAATATCTTTAATTCTAATATAAACGTATATAGGAAATATTATGGGATAAAATATACTATAATTTTTTAATAATAATCATTCTTTTTATTTAAAAATCTTGATCAATATTAAATGTCATGATCTTCATTTTGAATATCATGATCAATGTATTGCTTTTTAGTAAAACTCAATTGATAAGCTTATCAATTAAATTTGAATGAAATAGTTTCCGAAAGTTTGGACGAAAAGCAAAAGCAATGGCCAAAACATGGAACAGTTTCCCCGCAATCATCACTTTTCAAAATTTATTTGTGTTTTATTTCAATAATTTAGAAAAAAAATTCAACTGTTTCGATCATTTCTTACCAAATTTTTTAACCATAATTGTTTATCAGTCTATGTATTCGGCCTCATGTATTCGACATCGCATCAAAGGCTTAAATTCATTTGGCTCACTTTACTACTCCTAGTAACAATCCCACCATTTAGTTGCTATTTCCTTCAATTTATTTTAAGACTTTATAGTTGTTTCACATATATTAAGAAATGTATCACTCAATCATAAAAATCAAAAGTTCTGCACACAAAAAAATACCGAATTCATAAAAACGAAATACTACCTCCGTCCCTAATAGATTGTCACATTTTAACTTTTATTAATTAAATATAATAAAATTTAATCATAAATTCTCATTAAACGATAAGAAATAATATAAGCCTTGTTAGACCTTATTAGATTTGTCTCAATATATATTTTTGAAATATCAACTTTTTATAACTTTTTCGCATATAGAATACTGTAATAGATATTTACGTTTTAAATCGTATTTTGCTGATCACAAAAAGTCAAAACGTGACCATCATTTAGGGATGGAGGGAGTATTATGCCAGATCTATAAGCGTGGGAATACATACTTCATAATCTGACTTTCAAAACATTAAATCTAATGTAGTCTTCGTTAAGATTTCTTCAAGATATTGTAAAGTTATATATTTTTTGTGCTAAATTAGTATTTGAAATCTTGCTTCACATAAGAGCTAAACTAGAGCTGAATGAGTTTAAAATTCATCCACATATAAATGAAGCACAACATGAACGCTGCTTAGTCTTTGAGCAGTTTTCACTACAAAATTTAATTTTCTTCTATTTTCCTCAACTTACAGTTCCGTGCCACACAAGGTATAAAATACTATCATCAAAGTGTGTGTGTGTTAATTCATAAACACCTCATACACTCAATCATCTAAAGAATCAAGAGTTCATGAGTAGAAGCAAAAGGGTAACAACTTGTAGCTGTTTACATCAGTTACCCGGACCTCCTTAAGAATGTTAATAAGCCTAAACCAGCAACCAGTGCAGTGCCAGCTGCAACCGCGCTATATGCTGATGCCCATGAATCAGCATTTGCATAACCCGTGCTCCTGGTGCCGGATGCCCTCCTACGGCCAGATGTTCCTGAGTAATCAAGGTACAACCTTAGTCCCTGCCAACATAAGATGAATTCATGTGTTAACCCCTCATACGTTAGAATTCAAATGAATTGGGAACCAAGTATTACAAACATAGCTAAATGTGTTCTCCAATAGATAGCCTCACCATGGCGTACTCTCACGTTAAGGATGACATCTATTGTCAAATGCTTATATGGTAAGCTACAAATATATAAAATACCTTCCATCCGTTGGACTTCGCATGCTCAACAGCAGCAGTAAGATCGCTGTCTGATGCAAGTACAACTTTATCCTGATCTTCGTCATCATACTGCAACACAATAGTTCACCAGAAGTAGACATTATAATTTCGTCTGTTGAGTGGGATCGGTAGGAATAAAAGAATATCAAACAAGTAGGAAATACTGAGAAATATTTCAGGGAAAGGTGAATAAAAGAAAATGTCTTAGTTACAAGAATCTGAGGAATTTTATGGCGGTCAATATCATCTCCGACTCTCTGAAGGATTGCGGTTATAAGCTCCGTTATACTCCTGGTGTCTGTATTGAAAGCAACGGATGAAGCATAATAGGTCATCAGTGGAGGAAAATATGGATAAAGCAAATCTTAAAGAAGCTGGTAAACATATCATAATCAAACATGTAAAATAACTGGAAACGTTATTACTTTAGCCTTTTTACAAATTAAAAATTTAGATAAAAGAATCACATTCACCATCATGACCTAAGAAATAAGTGAATGGCAAGCAATCTACTATGAAGCTAATGAGGACATGACACTAAGAGACTTCAGAAGGAAAGCTGCTAAGCTATAGCAAGCAGTTTGTTTTCCGGTAAGTTTCGTCTTTGAAATCTCTTTTCATTTCTTTTCTTTCCATCAGTACCATACAAATGAAGTTCTAGAATAGTCAGTGGTATGTGTATAACATGGGATCGACAAAAACAGATGCTGGGAAAAATGAAGTCCATAGAAAGGGGGAAAGGAAGCATCATGTCTGAATAATTGAACACAAGTTTGGATAAGCAAACAACTAGAGCTCAATGAGGAGGCTCAAGGATTGGGAGTATGGCTTCTATCTTACATTGACTAATTTAAAACGTACCACATGTGAATCTATGCATTCTGCCCCTTTTGTCTTGGATCTTAAAAGCAAAAGTGTTTGGTAAGCTTGCCGAAGGATAAGGAAGAGATTTTGTTGTTCCTGCTCCCTCAGAAACCATATTCAATGAAGATCCCTCACTGTCATATCAAACTCAAAAGTATGCATCAAATTACTACAAAGGGGATGAACCGCATATCAAACTTTGGAAGATAGGTATCAAACCTTCGTATGTCGTCCCCATCATCAGGAGATGTGGCCATAGCCGAATCCCAAAACTTTTGCATCATAGTGTTTGCGGCCTCATTATTAATTCCTGCAGTATTTCCCACCTAAAAAAATACAAAGAATACATCAACATCAACATGCCCCAGTGCATCTGAAGAGTTCCCCACTTAAGCGGGGTAAGAGGTAAGAAAGTACAAAGAGAATGAACCATAACTATTTTCAAGAAGCAGGATGATAGGTGGCTACTTTTGAGTTTGGACTCATAATGTCATTTTATAAAGTAACTCAAGCCACTCCCATGTTATTCTTGCCTGTAAAAGATTCTTCCAAACTTAAGTAGGTTCACAGGAAACCAATTTTCTCTACAGCTCCAAATAAAACTAGAGGAAGGGAAAGAACAAAGAAAAAGGGAAAGCGATTAGGAGACCACAGCTTGAGTAGATTTACACAAAACTGAATCCTGGGTTTGAGATGGCCGCATATAAAGAAAAAAACATCACCAAAGGGGACCCAAAGCACATGCAGAATCAAATACATAGGTTTCTTAGAAGATACGGGAAGTTTGTTCCTAATATACAGAGAAAAACATCACTTGAGGATGAATACATAAAGTTTCTTACCAAGTAAAACCAATATACAGAGAAAAAGAAGGGAGAGAGTTCGTTCCTAATGTCTATTGGTCTACAATTGAAGAACGCGATAGCTAGACTTCAATAAATTACTCCCTCTGGTTTTACTTGAATGGTCAAAGAGTACTGTAATAAAGTTGATCGACTCAAAGATTTATATTACTGAGTAATATATATGTGTTAAGTCAAAGAAGTCTGAAACTAAAAAGAAAGAAGTAAAAAATAACATAAAGAAATCTCCTACAGCACCACTCATATCAACTAAAAAAAATCCAAACCATCTTACACAACTGAACAAGATGACCAGTTTTAGAAGGGATGAATATTGAAAGATTCCAAAGTGAAATAAAGCTAAGTAAATGAAAAGGCAAAAACTAGATCAATATCAATGTGCCAAACATAATTTGATTATGCGAGTATGTGACCATGAAAGACACTTCCCCTTATATTCCCAAAATTACCAAACACAACAAGCCTACTGATTACCAAGTCAGAACCAAACTTACCGTGGCTACAGCAGCATGCGTAATATGAAGCACATCAACAACAGCAACTGCAACTCCATCTGCTTCAACAAGGCCATATTCCTTAATCATAAATTCTTTTCATAAATATATAGATCATGTCAAAGGTTTTTACCTCTGTCAACAACAGGCAGGTGTAAGAATTTCCCATCATGCATTGTATGCAAAGCGTCAACGATAGGTGTGTCAACTGTAGCACACTCTGGGTTTGGGGTCATCACCTGGATATGTGACAAATTAAGGAGATAATTAGAATAGACGTGAAATTAAGGATATCAAGGACTAGGGGCAGAGTCGACAGTGAGAGCACACCCATGAAGCACATAAACATTAACAAGTATCTAGATAACTAAACTGAGCATATAGGGAGCAGTGATCACAATAATTAATAAAGATACTTAAACTGATTCAAAATACTTGAGGTATGGGGAACTTCATTGGCCAATTTCAAGTTGTCTTAAGTATTGATCTATTAGAAGTAGGTACATTTTATACCCTCCCGATACTGCTGCGAAGGTGTGTTGTGAACATTAATTTGTGGATATATGTACCAAAATGTGTGAAAATATGTGATGAATTCAAAGAGACACATTAATTGCAATGCAATTGTACTTGTCTCCTATCTTGACTTTTACCACTAACGGAAGAGAGTGTAATTCAACATCAACATGCCTCAATGGCTCTTCAGTGGCTCCCGCCTAAGCAAGCTAGGGGGGGAGGATAGTACGTAGCCTTACCCCTGTGGAAACAAGAATGTTGTTTCCGGGTTGACCCAAAAGTGAAGTGCAAACACTATCTACTCTTTCACGATAGATAACAAGTAGGCAGTGTCACGAGCCAACTTAAATTATTCCATTATATCCTAGAGCCAGAGACGTTAAAATCTTTGACTCCACGGGACAAGGAAATAATATATAAAGTAGCTTAATTTTATTAATATTAAGAGAACCTATTTTTCTTTACCATTATTCACCCAAGTGTGTATTTATATTACTTACTGTTATTCTGTTTCCCTCCAATCTATATCTCTTGATGATGATGATAGCCTATGGTCTTAGAATAACATTCTACAGTGCACGGTATCAGGAAGGAAAGAGAGCAAAGGGGAAAGGATTTACCTTTTCAACTAAAGTGGAATCCGCTGGAAGGTCCTGGGCAATCACTCGCATCAAAATGTCCTTTGAACTGCAAAATGGAGAGTCCAAGTAATCCTGGCACAGAGATTGTAAAATCAATATTCGACTTGTAAGATACGAATAAAACTCACGTCAAAATTCCTCGAGGCTTGTTTTCAACAGTTACAATCGCTGCGCTAGCGTGAAATTCAAGCATCTTTTTTGTTGCATCCACAACGGTGTCACTTGGAGAAACTGTGACTATCCTGGACAGCACCACCCAGAAAGGAAGAATCCCACAATGTCAGTTAAAGAAAAATTATTTGGAAAGATGTGGTAACACACAATAATGTAACCAAATAAGCTTCACAGACATTTGAGAAACAAAAGTCAAGATATTACCTACTTTGAATTGTCAGATATTATCGTAGACAAGGAGGGCTTGAACATGCGCTCTCGCAGTGTTTCAATAAATGTATTTTGACCTACAATTGACCAATTCGAAGGAAAACCCACGATTAAGTGATTACATGCACAAGCATTCATAAGTCTATTATTTAATAGTATGAATATGTGTTAATGTACAGCAAAGACAAGAACAGTATATATTGTAATCTGGTTAATACATTAATGCAATATTCTCCACTAACCAGAAACAGATGTTCCCCAGTGTTTCTCAACACCTTCAACAGCAGCAGCAATAGCTTTTCCCTTCTCCGCTGCCCTTTCCATGCGTGCAATCGCGTCATAAAGACATCTTGCTATATCAAGTATGGCAATAACTTCTCCCTTATCTACAACAGGTAGATGTCTGAACCTTCCTGGTAGCATGAACAGAGCAAAAAGGATGGCTTAATAGTTACTTCTGGAAAGAGATGCAATATGCAGTCTACGAAGGTACAAACCTTGTACCATCTTCTGTAAGGCTTCCACAGCTAGTGTGTCAGAAAGTACAAAAACTGGATTCCTTGTCATTACCTTTGAGACAGGAGTTTCTTCTAGATTGACCTCTTTAGCTATTACTCTTGTTGCTATATCCTTCAAAACCAGGTTTTCATACAAAGGATAATATACTTCTTAAGATGTGAGAGAATGAGGAACAAAATCAAATGCAGAGTTCTATTTAAACCTTATCGGTTAGAATTCCACAGAGCAGTGCATCAGAGTCCGTCAACAGTAAGGCATCAACTCTACGAGCAGCCATCCGACGGCAAGCCTCATGTATACTTGTAGTGTCAGGCACAGTCAATGCTTTGGACAACCGCAATCGCCTCACTGTTCGTTCACCAGTCAATCCCCTGTGTTTCAAGTATGAGCTAACTTAAGATTTAATACATAAATAACCATTTTTTACATTCTCACATCATTTCATACTCATCTGATATAGGCCTACTTCAAACTTCGCCTGTTTTTGTACAAATTTCCAATGGTCCTCCCAGGCGCCAGCCTAATCAAACTGGCACCGGCACCCAAAAATTCATGGATCAGCTTCCTCACTGACCCCTTCACCATTTACCCTTACTTTATCTTATCAGGATTCAATATTAAATAATGTCAATGCCATTAGTTTGGGTTGTGTAAACCAGTTACTATGAAGGGGCTTAGTTTCTTTAAAATCATCACAGCTATGTCTAATTGGGTTTAATAAAGATATAAACAATCCCCTACCCCGTTTATTCCAGACTTCTCTTTCCCATCTTCTGCCACTCATAATAGCCCTAACTGCATAACTAATAGTACGTGTGAACAAGTTAATCTTTTCCTCTCACTGAAAGCCCATTGGTAGTTGTATATTTTCTCACAAAGCACGACCTCTGTATAATTTCTGGAAAGTTGCGGACTTCAATCTATCTGATCCCCACATATTCATGCCTACTATGGAATTGAGTATACAGTTTCACAATATAATAGAGATGTGTTATTGATGATCAATTGGAATAAATTCAAGTACATGCAAATAGATTGCACGATCAATCTCATTATCAAACAAGCAACTTCTATTGTTTTAAATCCAAGTCAAACTGAGAGAAAATTCAAAGATCAGTAACATATTGCACAAATTACGTCCAAGTGCGCACATTTGCATGTTGGTAATTGTTCAAATATGACCAACTTGAAAGCCAAAACTCTAGCAAGGAGCTCTCTACAAGAGATGCAGAATTATAAAATTGGCATGATGTCAACAGATGTGGTTTTCCTGCTAAAAATATATACTAATCAAGGGTGATGTTCATTTGTCTTCTAAAAGCATTAGGAAAGACCTAAGAATTTATCAAAGTTTAGTAGCAACTAGTTTTGAATTTGGCTTTTGGTAACATAACAATTGACTATGCCTTTGCAGTTTGCACCTAGCATATAGTTTTTGCGGAAGATGAAACTCGATATGGAGAAGCAAAACTATGGCCCCTAGATGAGGGAGTTCATGCACTTCTACTGATTATTAAAGATGACACATGGGGTGGTTTATAAACTCATGTCCTCATTCAAATAAAAGTGGACGAATTAATAAATTAGCAACACAACAATAATGCTTCCTTAATTAAGTAAGATTCTAGCTTGGCCAAATTTCTCAACAATTAAATCAATAAGATGAAGATAAAAATGAAAACAACAGTAGATTTTCCTATTTTTCTCAGGTCAAAGCAACCGATTCCCAGGCCAAAATTCCAACTTTATAAAATACAGCAAAGTATAATTATGCATACTATAACTTTCAACTTCAACTCTTCACCAAAACTACAAATCTAATTAGAGTTTTACTTCTATGTTGCACTTTACACTTAAGGTTACACTCCATTAATATCATCACATGTTTTGTCTTTAATTTTACAGATTAATTTATAAAATCAACCATTACGAGTGCCATGATCTTAGCAGTTTCTAGTAGAAATTATATCATCACATGCGTTTTGATTCGAATCTTTAAATTAATTTAAGAACTCAAATATTATGTCATAATCCTAATGGATTGTATTAGATATTGTAACACAAAATGTAACATACGATCCAATATCATCTAAATGCATATAAACAACAACAACAACAACAAACTATCTACACATACAAATAGTAATACTTATAATATGAAATTCACATTGTAAATTAAGGAAAAGGAACGGACATGGCACGAGAAACCGAGAACGATTTTCGATGAGGATGATCATTGGGGATACTTGCACCACTACTGACATCCTCTCCGGCAGCAATTGAATTCCTACGAACCAACGAGGGCGAGTTGGTCAACGTTACGCTCTTCCTGGATGATCCTCCTTGACTCCTCGGCATCGTCAACAAATTAACTACAAATAAAACAAAAAATATTTAGTCATTACTCATAAAAGTCAGCACAATAGCATAAATAAATAAATTCACATTTCTACTCCCTCCGTCCCAAAAAGATTGTCCAGTTTAATTTTCAACAGTCTAAATTAATCAATTGAGTAGCTTAATCAACAGCCAACACATAGCTTTGATTTTAATAAACAGTGTCATCTTAATAGTAAAGTAAATTAAAATTACTAGAGATATACTTTTCACCAAATATTGTAGTCGTCAAAAATGAAAAAACTGGACAATTAATTCGTATGGATTTAGTAAATTCTTACTGAAAATGAAAATGCCAATTGTAGTTCAGATGGGGCTTCGGATTCTTCTTTAATTGGAAATTAATTTATTGAAATATATATTGTAAAAATATTAATTTTGTGTAGTGAAATAAAATTGAAGATGGTGCTGACGAGGAGGAGATGAGGGTGGGGTGGGGGTGGCCAATAGGATAGCGCTGCGTAGAAGAATCTTTTGTGTTGTTGTCCTGAAATGAAGAGAGGAAGAATAAGGTTTGTCAATTTCGTATGGTTGACATTATTTGAGGTGATTCTATGATATGATGTAATTTATGTGGCAACTGTTCATAAATACAACTCATAATCTATACTATACTCCTCCCAATTCCCATTCACAATGTTTGATTATTTTAATAATTCAATAAAAAAAATTAATGTATGTTTTATTTTTTATTCTAATAATTGATTTATTTTTAAGTGTAATTGTCTATATTATATAATGATTCTATGATGTAATTTTTGTGGCAACTGTTATTAGATACAACTCATAATCTATACTATACTCCTTGCGTTCAAAATGTTTGATTGTTTAACAATTCAATAAATTTTCCACTTGTTTTTCATTTTTTACTCTAATAATTGATTTTACTTTTAAGTATAATTGTCTATATGATATAGGATATAATACCATTGGAATCTTTATTGATCATTTACTTTTTGACTAGATGATCACATGTTTTGAAACATAAAAGTGGAAGTCAAAATTAATTTGATGAAACTTAAAAAATCATTTAAATTATTCATGTGGCATTATACTAATTTAACACGTATCCATTTGTTATATGTTATACTAAATAACAATTAACATATTATGCTATATATGTAAATATGTATGTTTAGTCATGTTTTTTTGTATAAATAAGTGTCCAACCAAAGACAAATCATAAAGAGTTGTGTCATACTATTTGAATTCACAAATAATATAAGGATTATTATTATTATTATTATTATTATCAACTTTTTTTTTTACTAAATTTTATTATTATTCCTAATTATTGTTTTAGGGAACACTTATTATACTAATAACTACAACTCTGCAATATGTATTAGTAGTTTGAGTACAGTTTCTTATATGCTAAGACTTCTATTTTTTAGTTGTAATAGATTTTTCTGTAGTAGAAATTATGATCCAAACTCAATTTTTTTGTTAGAATATCAAACAACTATTATTATATAAAAATAAATACTTATTTTAAAAATGTCACTAAACATATATTTTTAAATAAATAAAATTCTATATAATTAAAAAATATTGAACAATTATTATGTAAAACTTGATGAAGATTTATGACCATGTATGGTCGAGTGTTAGTCGTGACTTCATCAGACCATGTCAAACACTAGGTACATTCCATTATATATCTTTGGTTTTTGAGGTTGGGTCTTGGCCTCCATCCGAAGACCCGATCTCCATTGTATTTCACCGATTTTGTGATTGTTTGAAGTCGGACGTTCATGTATAGATAAAATTTAGAGATACAAGTCAAACAATTTGGGGTTCTCAAACCCCAAACGTGAGTACAATATAGATAAAAGACATGTAAAAAATATGATAAGCCCAAAACTATGTTAGCCCAAGGCCGTTAAGCACCATATCCGTATGAGAAGGGACCATAAAGAGTCAAACTTATCAACCCAAGAGTCACACCCACCCCCTCACCTTCCAACCGTTTCCCATGAAATTCGTCGCATCGTCCAACTCAACCACGAGTCACCCACCATCAATTCCAGCTGAGAAAAAGCCATGAAGTGGTATCCCAAGAGTTATCAACCCAAGCGTCACAAAGCCACCACCTTCTAACCTTTCACATGAAGATATTTCACCTTCCAACTGGAACAACCAAGACCAACATACCATCGTGGTGACCGAAACCACCAAAAGATCACCAGAAATGTGTGTGCATCATCACCACCCGTCCATGAACAACATGGTAAAATAGTGAAAGAAAGCAAAAGTGAAACAAATGCAAAATGGGGAAGACAGTGGAAATCAAACAAGCAAAAACCAATTTTCAAATCATTGGGGTGTGAGAAGGTAAAGTGCAAGGATCAATCCATGAAGTCGAACTAAAAACTCCCAGTGAACACAACAACTTCCAACCACAATCAAACCAAATCGTAATGACATAATGAACCTCGATCCAAACACCAACAAGTCGCAAAAAATAGAGGAAAAAGAGGAAGAGCCAACCGGACATGGATAAGCCAAAACGAGATCACCAAACACACATCCACCTTTAATTAATTGGAGGGCGAGGTAGAAGTAATACAAAATGACGATTCATTAGAGAAAACGCAATCACTAATGAACAATACTCAAGAACACCACAATCAAAACGAATGGATTTTGATTCAAAAAATACATCATCTCTGATTAAAAAGATAAACCATTGAATGATGTAAATATGTAATGATCAAAAAGAGGATTCAGGAACTAGGGTGACGGTGGGGTGCCTTAAAGAAGGAATTAAACATGATTTAAATTTTAATTATTTGAAAAATATCTCGCATGATAAAATTATATTTATCTTATAATTTTAATAATTGGTAATTCCTTTTTTTTCCTTCGTATTAAATGCATTTTCGCATATTTTAATCGTGTTACTCTATAAACGATCACAGACCCTATAAAATCTAAAATCAAATAAAACCTTCCAACCCTCTTTAGCGCGCCCGCCAAACCCCCCACCGCTATCAACGCCTCTGCTCTGTGTAAGAACCTCAGCGTATACGGTATACCAACAACTGGGAATTGTTAGAACGACGACGTATCATCTTTACTAGTTTGAGCTACTCTGCGCCTTTCTCCTCCCCAACAATGCCTCAAGGTTAATTAATAGGGACTTTTTAAGTTTTTTTTAAAAAAAATTTATATTATATAGTTCCTTTAGTGAAAATTTGAATTATGAAATTTTAGATTATGGACCTGAATATTTTTGTGTATGCTGTATATTATTTGGTGAAAATTATAACTAGTATTTTTCTAACATGTTTTACCGTTAACATTATAATTCAAATCAAAGTATTAGGTGTATTAATTAAGGCCGCGAAGTTGGTTAGTTTTGACAATTGAAAATCGAACTAGACTATCTTCGGGAGACGGGGATCGCATGTTATTTGGTGAAAATGTACGATGTAATGGTATTGTTTCTATACTTCTAGTAACATGATAGTTTTGGTTGTAATCGAAGTTAAAGAGTGTCAATAATTATGCAAAGTTTGTTATTTGTTAAACTGAACTTGGGAATATTTTAGTGAGGGAGGTAGTATATTTAGATTAGTCAATGATGTGTTGATGATTATTGTTGTTGTTGCAGAATTACCGGGGTTTTATTATGACGAAGAGAAGAACAGATACTTTCCAATTAAGGGTTCCATGCCTGGTTCCTCATCGCGTAAACGGAAGCCTTCGCCTGATCCTCCAGCTCCTAAGAGTAATCAAGTATGTAGGATCAGACCAAACTTTAGTGTTTTGTTGTAATATATTGTGTTACCTGCTCTGCTAGTTCTCTAACGCTTAGTTCTGTATGGATGTTGAAAAGGGTTTTGAGTCAGTATATACATAGCATTAAGCATGAAATATGTTTCGATTGAAGGAATTAATTAGATTTTAAACTTCTATTCTATAAATTTTGTCATTGCACATGGGTTTTTTTCACGATGGAGTCAATTTTTGCTATTACCGCAATGCAACTTTCAGAAGGAATTAAAAATTAGTTGAGAGATTATCAAACCTGCCAGAATTAGTTTGGCATTCCGCTGCCTAAGGATCGACTCATCCCTGGCAGGATACAGTTTCGCTAGGTGTTCTAATTTTTACTTTATGGCATAAAATTTTCATTGCTCTATAATATATGGTTGATTAGTTGGAACTTAAGGTATTTTTACTCATTGTAAAAGGCCTCTATGAGGTCTCATTATGGTTGCTGGTTCTTCAAGCTAAAAGTTTAAAATCCTCAACCCATATCCAATGAAGATTTTTGTTATCTAGGATTTATGTGGATTAGGAAACTATTCATGTAACAGTTGTATTTTGTTATTGAAAGTTTGATGGATTTTGGTAAGACCCTCAGTCCATTCCCATAACAAGGAATCTAAATCAGCTCTATCCAACTTGGGAATTTGAAAGATGGGAAATTCCCAAATTACAACTGAGAAAAATAACCAAAACTCGAGAAATAAAAATGATTAAAGCAACTTGAGTTAGCTAAAATTGATTCAATGAAAATGATTGTGTCCTTTGACTGTAGGGATTTTCAGGACTTTTCTGTTTCTATGTACTCCATAAAATTTGTACTTGTTAATAATTGTCAGAATAAAGGAGACCAGTAATTGTGATAGGGTTCGACTGTTCATTCTTCTTGATTGTTGGTGCTTAATTTAGGCATAAAAGAACTATCATATCTAAGCTTATAAGCTTGATACAAAATAAAGAAGTTCGTGGCTGGTCTTCTTTTTCACTTTTGTTTGTGGTGGTAGCCAGGAACCTTATAAGCTGTTTTTATTTCAGTGGAAAAAGCTCAGCATAAGACGTTATATTTTAATTATGGGGAACCCTTTAGTTTGTTGGGGAATGAATTTATACTAGAATTAGTTAATTGGAAATCTTAATGGGCTTTGCTGCTTCTTGTTACTCCCCCAAACTCAATTAAGGGACAGAGTTGCAGAAATGCTCTCTTTCCCACTAAACATCGTGGAATGGAAAATCACGAGGTAATTTACTGAAACCACACCGTCCTTGTGTACAACGCACACAAAATGCTAAACAAGAAGTATAAAGTAAGCCCCGCCCCCCCTCTTCGCGTTTACATGTTAATTAGATGCTTCAGCGGCTCACTAATTCATTATTACTTGTTACCTTGCAGTTAAGTGGGTCATTTAGACGTCAGTCAATCAGAAATAATGAGCTACTTCTTGTTAGGGAAGTATGTGGCAATATGATAGCTTCAAGGAAAGGGAAAATTAACTTTCAAATGGAATATGAAAAGAGACGAGCATCACGACCTCTGGTATTACTCCTGGCTATAAGATTCTTTTATATGAGGGCATTTTGTTTCTCTTTGTTTGTGGTTATTACGAGGATGCCAAAATCAGTTTATATGTTTCTAGAGTTGTCAACGAATAAGGAAAGAAATAATCTAATCTAGTAACAATGAATTTATCAATCCAAATCAATTACAGATCTCTTACTATATCAACACAAGATATCTTGTGATCTAAGGTTTATGAAGTTAAGACGGACTCAGCGTTTCAATTTGGCTTTGAATCTAGGTATGGTTAATGACATTATACCGTCCCTAAACACAGATAAGAAACTACATCGTTTACATACAATATTAACAATGGTTAGCCCTAAGTTAGGAAAGTCAACCATGAGCTGAAGAACAGTACACAACGGAACCCTGTGAGCATCTAATAACTTGTCTAAGTCATTTACAATAAAATTTTCCCCCAAGGCTTGAGATGCCACTTATTTGGTCATCAGTAATCTCAGATAGGACTTTTCAATCACTGATGGCTAAGATCATTGAAGTAAATTTTATTAGAAGTCGGGTTTAAAGGTAAAATGCGTAGAATTACTTATAGATATAAGTTAAAAGGGACTAAGATGCCATCATTATGAAAGAGAATATAATAAGTAAACAATTGTTCTTTTTGTTTCTCTTCTCTGCTAACGAGTATCCAGCAGATGCTATTTGTCAAACTAAATCTATTACCTCACATCAGATTTGGAAATATCATGGAACTGAAAGGACAGTTGATCATGCATTGGATCAAGCAAAGATTGAAATCAACACTTCAGATGGAGTTACTACTTCAAATGTTATGGTAACAGGAGGGATTTACAGCTCATTAAGGTATGTCTTAGCTGCTAGTGTGTGGTTGTTCTTGCATCATTAATTGACTTAGACTCAAGACTATGTTATTGTCTGTGGAAGCTTATGGATCAATTATCTATACCAGTAGTATAGAACCGTACTTACTAATAGCAGACCATGTCCTCTATGAATCATGTACTTTTAAATCGCTTTTCTGTTTTAAAGTGTTTTCCCAATGTAGCTCAATCTAAGTATCTGACTTATGGATTTTCTTCTCAGTTTGTATGAGACGCAAAGAGCTATACAAGAGCCAGGCCACCTAGTATACTACTCGCCAGATCTTACATGGCCTTCGGAAACAAGAGAGCAATTAAATTTGGTGGATTTACCAAGGGATTTGGGGAGATATCCACTGGCTACATTGAACATGTCATCTGATATCTCCTGTATAAAAACGTTACCAAAGCACAGTCTCTCTGATGCTAATTTTCTGTATCCTTTTGGAGTTCTATATGAAGCTTTGCTAGCTCCATTTTATATGCTTTTTAATGCAGTGCCAATACATTATAAAAACAATAAGGGATATTTTAAAATTAAAAATATTATTCGTCGAACATTTGAACTTCACAATTTTGCTATTTAGTTTCTGTTGTTTTGACTTTAGGTAGGCTATATGAAGTAGATATTGTCATGCATTCATCGTTATGTACTTCATATTTAAAATTCTAAATGATATGCATTAGGAACCTCTTCGCTAGATTGCACTCCTACACTCACAATTTGTGTGTAAAGTCTGTGACTTCATTCATACTGTGAAGTTACATTTGAATTTTCTGGCGTTACCACTGTTCCCTCCTATACACTCTTACTTGGTCAAAGGAGATCATAATTTTTTCATTCACCTATTCTGGGGTGATAATGTTTGAACATCAATGACCTGGATGTGGTTCACTATCTGTAGACTTCCTGGTCTAAAGGAAGGACGCAAGGTTGTTGCTCTACTTATTATTCATTTAAAATATTGGTCAATATATGTTTATGCTATGTTGTTAGTTTTTACCTAGGGAAAAAAATCTCTTTGTTCTGTTATTAGTTTCTATATAGCGAAAGAAGCTCCTATTGTGAGCCTTGACATTTGCCAACAGAGTCACCACCCTTGACGGAGTAGTCAATAATTTGCGTCTCAGAGGCCCTGTAAATTACTCAGGTGGAGATTCGATCCGGATTGAGAGAGTTATTTCAGTAAATAGTACAATTTGGACAGCTGATTGCAACTCTGATGGCAGTCGAGCTATAATTGGCAAGTTTTCTCTCATAGTGATTGTATACTTACAAGTTTGTAAAAGTGAGAGGCTTTGCAGTTTTGAACAAAGCCAAAATATAGCCTCTGTTTTACACACACTAATTCATGCGTTGCATATAGCCTTTTCGGGGATTAAGCATTAACTTTCAATTAATTATGCTCTTTTAGCAAAAATGTACATGAGAACTGAGAAAAAATTTCCGTAAAATGATTCAAATCTGGGGAGTTATTGATGGGCATGCTAGACATCATATTGGATTAGCATTTATTTTTAGTTGTTAAATTACTCTTTTATGTCACAAATATTTTTCCAGTCTCCAGTTTCCATGCTTAAATGAGCTCCATGTAAATCCAGTCTCTTCTATTTCTAAATGGGACATAACCTTCCTATAGTTTCTGAACTGTTGGCATAGAATTTTGACGTTCCTTCTATGTGCACTGTTTTCCAATAGGTACCAATCTTGGAGCTTACCTGGTAAATACAGAGACAAGAAGCCGGGAGTATGTTTGCCGCTGTGAAAGTGATGTTTTATCAGTACAGGTTGATCGTTCGGTGAGTATGAAGATTTATTCTTGTTAGTAACAAATTTTTCAGATATTTGCTGTGCATATGTTATGCAGAAAATGAAGGATTAAATATGAAGTATTGGTTACTGGTTATTGATGCATGATAAAACGAATCTGCTTAACTGATCATTTAATATGCATGCTTGGAGCTCAAGGCTTGTTCATTACTCATCCGTGATATTGATGTACCTTATGAGGTTATAAAAGATGGTTAGTAAGATTGCCCTTCGACCAATGAATACTATTGGTGTTCTGAAGATGGATCTAGGAGCACATGAATGAGAGAACGTGCTGTTTTTTTATATAAATATTTTGGTTTAGTTTAAGAGAGCTGCAATATTCCAAGATAGGCTTGGTGGTGAGTAATGAGAGAGAAGAATGCAGGCTTGGACATTTAATAATGACCCAAGATTAATTAAACAAGATTTCAACTAAGCTACTAAGTATACTTTCAGTTCCATTCAGTTTTTTTATTTTTTATTTTTCTCTTTGATTTGAGAAGGTTGCCTGTTAAATATTACATCTATGTATCCAGTATCAAACTTAATATGATAGTACACGTGCATTGTTAATTTGATTTCCTACTGATTTGTCATTGATAAGGAGTTTCTTTTATCGTTTCACAAGACAAATGACCTACGGTTGTAGTGATGAATGAGAAAATATTATGCACTCTTTAAGTGGTACACTGTTACATGGCTTATTCATCTTGCCCAGTTTTTCATTATTGAAACTTTGTTGTCCAACATTTTTCCCTTTACGAGTAATAATATGATGTATTGTGGAGACCGTCATGATATTGACTGCTCATGAGGAATTCGCTGAAAAACAATGAGCTGGCATGCCTTTATTATCTGAGTATTATTACTCACGTACAAGCCTGCTTTTTTAGGGTGATATAATGTTATGTGGTCTGAGGAACGGAGCAATTCTGACCCTTGATACTCGCCAGAAACCTAGAGGTCATACTGCTAAGTTGACTAGACATAAGGTTTCTTACCCTTCGACAAATCAATCACGCAGACCGGTTGGAAATTTCAGCAAACAGTGGTTTGAGGTATTGCATGTCATGCATTTAATATGAACTGGGAGCCTTGCCTCTCATTTATTTTCTTGACTTCCTTTTCGCATTAATATTTCTACATTCTGACGAGAGGGGTTTGCTAAATTAACGGACAATTAAGCTCGACTGGTTCACCTGCTTTCAAACCTATGCTAAGTCTAATGATGTTACTGATTTTCTAAGAGATGACTTCCTTTGCTAATATTATATGTAAAATAATATTGTAAATAATAGAACTAAGATGCTGATAAAACTTGGTAATGGACCTTTTATCTTAAGTATGTTAATCAAGGTAAGAAATCATTGTGCAGTGTGCAAAATATCGAACTCGTGTTCTCATCTATGGGAGCTATAAATTTCATTTTTATTACCTTGCTGAATGCAGGTCAAGGGAAACATAGTTCAGAGAAGTACAGTATTTTTGCCATCATCCATATCTTGGTAAAAGCTTGTCTTTTAACATGATGGATTTCTCTTTCTTCTCTCTAAATTTTTTTATGAACTGCCTTTCTGTTGATGTAGTTTGGCATCTCTGAAGCTCTATGATCAGTACTTCTGTGCAAGTTCAATGGATGGATCAGTCAGTAACTCACTTTAAAACCTTCAGTTTTTTTCATTCAATAACATTTATATGCCCCAGTGCCTTTGAAGAGGCTACCGCAAAGCGGGGTAAGGGGGGGATAAGAAGCATAACACAAAATAAGAAACATAATTGCGGAGGCCTGATTTGTCAAACATAATTTGTAAAGTCATTGCGAAGTCCAGAAAGTGAATGTAATTTGATCTGTAAAGAATTTCATTGTGGAGGCCTTATGGACCTTGATCTTTTGGTGATTGTGTGTTCCTTCACTATTATGTTTACTGGATTTTAATCTAATATTAAGGATAACCTGGGAGCAGTTTTTTGGGGAATATTTTTCTCCTTTTTTAGTGACCAGATACATGTACTTTTCCTTATGCTTTGTGGTGATTGTATTTTTCTGGTGCGATTGGAACTTGTTCCTTCAGTATAGTCATTTTACAACTAAGCTCCAATTATTTGACAAATTTAATAAAACCAACATAGTTGCTAGAAGGTTTGCTGTGCTAATTTGTCACTACATCAGAAGCACATAAGAGGCATGTGTCCAGTTAATTCTTACCCTACGAAAGCTTACAAATAGTAAGCAATCGATTTCACTATCAGGCTACAAGTGATACATACCAGTTATTGATTGTTGCAGTGAAATATATTGTTCATGATTTGTGCTTTTGTTTCGCTCTTCTATGTATCCAAAAGAAAAGAAAATAAATGAATAAGATAATGAATTTTGTAACCATGCTTATTTATGGGAAAATTACTTACAGCATTGACCCTCAGAGAGACTGTTCCCTTCTCTTTAACATGTTTTTTTCTTCTGGAATATTTCTGCTATCCTAAGGAGGTATTTAATTTACTACACTTCAATTTTTATCAGCCAAACTTTGGAATATATGTCCTAATTTTATAAGTTTATGGAATGTATTTTTAATTGCTTATGAGTGAAAAGACGATATCAACCAACAATGATAATGATGATGTTAATGTGGGATGGTCTGTGATCTGGATACCATATTTCTACAGATCAAGCTTTATGATCATCGTCTGAGCCAGAGAGGGCCTGTGCAGACTTATGAGGGCAATGTAAATTCTCACACGCGGATACAGTTTGGGATTGATCCGGCTGAAAGACTTCTAATTTCAGGTACTGACAGTATATATGCCTTAAATGTCCGTAAGGCAGCTATAAATAGTTCCTGGCATTTAGTTTATTTGAAGATGAACTACATACCAACTCCTAGCTGACATCCTTAATAGGTGGAGAGGATTGCAATTTGCGGATCTGGAGTATCAAGTCTGGGGAACTCCTCTTTGAAAATAAATTTATGAATTCAGCACCAACAGTTGTCTCCTGGGAAAGAATTGACGGTATTTTGTTGTTTAGTCAGTCCTTCACAGTTTAAATATACTAAAATTGTCCAACATGCGACCTTTCCCCCTTGCTGCAATTTCATAATGTATGCCATTCGTTCTAACAATAATTGAAAAAGAAGCAAAGCATAATAGTCGCTCAAATGTTTGACAAAGAAGCCAATAAGTACTACATGTTTGATCATATACATAATAAGTTTGTGCAGTATTCATGGAATTCAGAATAGAGTACTAATACTGAAAGCTACTGTCTACACCCTTGTTTAATTTTCCTAAATCCTCTGGTTTTTATGATCATTAGCTGGGCTAACTATTTTAATTAAACATCTGTTTGCAATTATATAAATAAAGCGTACTGATTCATTTTCAAATATCCTTATTTGAACAAGTTTAAGACCAATAACTGCATGTCTTTACCACATATTCTATATCACATTTTCTTTGAAATGTTGTCCATTTTCTTAACGTCCCTCTAGTACTGTGAAGTCATATGAGCTACAAAACATCGGCTGTGAAATAACAAAAAGCTTAGATTCGTATTTCAATACTTACTTTGAGCTGTTGAATAGTTGCTTTGTCATTAATGATAATTAAAAGTTAGAACATCTTTTCTTGACATGCATGATGCAACTAGGGGCTGTTATACAGATTTGGTAGTTAACGACCAAGTCAGGGGAGCTTTCAGTATTAGCATGCATGGATTCGATCTTTTAAGTAGCTACAGACCTACAGTGACTGTCGTAGTTGCCATAATTAGAAGTTAACTCTAAATTGAATCTGTTTGTTTTTATCCTCCCTAGACAAGCTGCGTTATATTTCTCTCAGCTTTTGCACCATTTCAGTATTGCAATTGAAAAATATTTAATATATTTCTTATATAATCTGTTTATGTGGTTAGATATAAAACTCGCTGTTTTTAAGAATCCACATTATTTCCATTAATTATGTGCTAGATCTGTCAGCCCACACACATTTATGGATTGTTTCAAGTGAATTTGGTGAAATTAGATGCATATTGGTTTGTAACTTAGCTTTGGCTTTAGAGAGTAGAGATTCATGTGTATAAAACAATTGGAAGTTTATAAGGGTAAGAAGGAACGAACATTAAATGGACCCAAGAAAGACTTCTAGAACTCTTGTAAGAATTTGATGTCAGACCTAAGTCATATAAACTTATCTCTTTGTTTCCTGTACCATAACATCGATCGAGTAGTTGTAAAACAAGTATAAAGAGAATACCTTCATAAATTTTGATGCTCTGATCTGGCTGCTGTATTGTATTTACCTGCCGGGTGTCGCTTATTTATTTACTGCATACATTAAAGTTGGAGATATCTGATCTTTGTGGAAGTAAAATTGATATTTTCATGTAAGTAAATGAATAAGAAAGAAAGCCAACTGACTGGAATCTGACTTTAATTTTTGATATAATTCTCTACCTTTTTAGAAAATTAACCCTGGCTTTGGTTCTCTCAGTGCACGTATATTTCTTTTTATTTACTTTTATGTAAACAAAATTGCTTAACTTGTTGTCTGGTTTACCAGAATCGCAGAAAACTTCGCACAGTGGCTGTAGTGGGGCATGGGTGGGATCTCCTGATGGACTTTTCTATGTCGATTGTTCTTCGGGTCAATTGTAGTTGTGTGGCTTGATTGTTGATGGTGATGTCCGAAAGCTGTTGCATTATCTCTTGCCTATGAAAGTCGGGATCACAACCCCAACCAACGTTATGGAATGCTTAGGTCTCATCTATGAGGTTTTTATACGATGCTCCACTTGATTCATAATACTGGTATCATAGTTCTATTTGGCTCCGGAATGTTGAATTGGAGGGGAAGTTTTATCAAGTGCCTAATTCAAATGAATTTTCTTTCATTATTAATTTCGAAAAATGCCCTCATGATATGTTATTTCCTAGCACTTCCCATCTACCATAACTGCCATTCTGATAGTTCTTCAATTTTCTTGATGTATGCTAGTGTTGACAGACAGTTATATGTTGAAAATGTGGGACTACAATAATAGTGTAGCTTACCAATTCTGCATTATACAATAAGGTGTATATGCAAGCGAATGATTTAGGTAGCCTCATAGGAATCTCTGCATAATAACTAGGAATATTTCGGGAACAATTTTCACTTACCAGCCTTTATACATTAGTATGATCTTTGATAAATGCAGTTATTTTTTCTACCAAGTCGCACATGGAAATTCTCGTTTCCTTTGCCCTTTGAAGTGCCATTTCCAGACCATTTAGAAAACTTCTGTTGTTCGCGATCTTGCAGGAGTATAAGGTATTCACTGAAATGAGATGGCAAAAACTTCGATGTGCTTTATCCAGACAGTCATTATGTATGGCCAGTATGGGGGTGTTTCCGTTGCTATTGATTAATTGATGCAAAGCATTATGAAAGTCTTTAGTTGCTTTTTAATGTACATTCTTATTATAAATGCGATGTTTGTAACGATTAGGACTGGGCTTGGGCAGTGCTCCTTGTCACTTGAGACTGTTTCTTGCTTCTCCAAAATTGCTTACCCTATAATGTAAGATGCAATAGCTTGAGGCAGATTGTATTACAGGTTACCTGATCTGTTAGAATTATAGAAGAATTTTGATATTTTCTGTATACGTATTAACATAATAATGAAGTATGTGACATGTATATGTTATCTATAATGGTCGATATTCTTAGAGTTATTTTCATGATGTTATTATAACTAGGATGAAAGTCAAATGTCGTTAAACAATGAGGTAGCTTATCATTATTGCATAAATGAAAATGTGAATTAGGACTTTCCAATGAAAACCGGATGAAGTATAAATGTATGGTAGATTTGATAGAGGATGAACATTGTATTGTCACAACTTTCTCGATGACTCGAACTTGGGTGGGGGGTAAAATCTACGGGAGCTGAACACACACGTCGTGCGTTCAGCGGCCAGGCGAGCGTGAGATAGGTATCCTGGGTGCGAGACCAGCATCCCTTCTATGGAAATAGGTTTAAACCCACGGAACTTTTAACTTTTGGGATTAACATTTTGTTCTCACTAACCTTTTTGGATGGCTTTCTTTTAATCTTTCAGTTATAGATAGAGCGCTTTATCATTGCACTGCAATTTAATAAATTTCATAATCACATTGGTCTCTATTGCACTTATTACCTTACAAATTTTCTCGATAGTTATCATGCTTCTTTGTCATTCAAACCCTTTATTCATTTCATTATTAAGTGTCAAACCGTCGTACTAACGGTTTCTATGCACCCCTGTCACGAAATACACGGAGGAGGTCAATTGTGAGATGTATTAGAGCTTGCTTCTTAACCATTTCACCAACACAAGGTTCGTTCCATGTGGGAGTCGAACCTCGGTTGCATGAAGATGCGAGTCTACTGATAACTTACACTCTAGTTTTTTATCAGTTGAGCTATGTTGGGATATATTCATTACTTTGTTAATTATACTATAGTTGCATTTTTATTTTCTACTACATGTCAAAATTTCTTTTCATGTGCAGTGTATGAATGTGTAGATGTTGAGTCATCAAAGTTCCTCTCATGTTTACAAAGCCAAAAAGGAATCCCTCCTCCCTAGTAGCCCAAAACAGAAACAGGTGAAACAAAATCAAACAAGAAAATCTTAGATGGTTTGTCAATCAACATGTTACTGATTTTCCTTATATTAATTTTCCTGATAGAAGAAATCAGACAATTAATTTGAAATGAGAAGTATCCAATTTCTGGTGAATATCTAGATTTTTAGAGTTACACTATATTACGTAATTGAGCATTGTCAACCTCAATGCCTAACTAGTCACTTTGACCTAATTTTTCTTGCTCCCTCTATAATTTACTATGGTATTTCTTCTACTTTTGATGCATGAATGTATTACTTCCTTTGTTCCAATATAATTGATCATATTAATATAGTTCAAAAATATTTGTTAATATAATAATTGATTTTACAGCTTTTAAAAGAAAGAACATATGATCACTAATGGATCAATAACTTAGTGGCATTTAATCTAAATTTTTTTACTAGAACGTTTTGAGTTCAAATAACGTTGAAAATAATTTATCTCATATTTATTTATTATAATATTTTAATTATCATACTTTCATTATTAATTTACTAAAAAAAAACAATAAGTCATCATACTTGGTTAGTTGGTTATATAAAATTAATAAATTTTCTCATATCAATAAATTTTGTCATTGGAGGGAACATAGTAAATATACTGCTGTTTTACCCTGAATCAGCTTGCGATATAAAGTTAAGAAAGTCACAGTTCAGCACGTTTTTCGCAATATTGTCTATCCTACACAAAATATACTTCCTATTTAAGATATTTTTATTCTAACATGATGTTGAATATGTTGATATTTCTTATAGTTAATATTTACAGTATATATTTTTTTTTTTTTTAATATTTACAGTATATTTAATTGAGAAAAGGAGAATTAGAATTTTTTGAAGAATTTTGAATAAATATTTATATACTATAGGTTCTTAAGTACTTTTATATATACAACTACTATTAATTTTGAAATTTGTATTTAATGGTTATTAGTACGATGTACAAGTATCGATTGTGCTCAAATAACTAATTACAATAATATTTTAAGTGTCCTCATTTGCTCCCCATGTTTTTAAAGTTCTCATTGATTCAATATATTATCAGTTCTTGCACTAATATGGTCATATGATATGCACTTGGTTTAGTCTGAGAGTCATTTTGTATATTCTTTTTTAGTTTTATATTGATTACGAAATTATATATTTATTCTTACAATAACTGTATGATTAGCACATGACTAAGTTAAGGATACAATAAACTCTTTATTACCACGGATTTTCATCATATTTGTTAGCAGCTTTGTAGATGAGATGGTTAAGTGCACGCCTTTTACATGGTAGCCCAAGGTTCAATTCCATGATATTTTTTTATGTGAGCTTTCATGTTCTTCTTGCACTTTTATTTCTTATTTTCTAATTGTGCTCCTTAATTTTAATATTTTATATTTACCTCCTCAAATTAGTCTCGCTCTTGATTTCAACACACAAGGTTCACTCCTTACAAGAGTCGAGCACAACCTGATCGAAAAGAAGAGACTGCTGGTAATTACTCCCGAGACAACCTTTCAGTTCAATTAAGACCATTGATATTGGAGTACCTGTATACTGATGAGTGTATAGGACTCATTGATTCTCGAATTTTCCATTCAATAAAATATGAATATTCTCTGCATGGATCCGAGTACTCAGTACAAATAATAAATGTACTAATTGGACATGTAGTTGTACCATGCCAAGTTAAAGGTGTACCATGTAATATGACATTTGTGCAGTTGTTGAAGTTCCCACGTCGTCGTTTTACATTTGTATGAGCACATTCTCTTAAATCATAATCCAAAAGACATCAGCCAAAGAAATTGCATGTGTAGAATGGTCCCTATATTATGTCAGATATGAGATATGAATGAATGAATGGATGATTCTTATGATTTTCAACTTAATTTCCTCTTGGTCCCCCCCCCCAATTGATGATTTTTCTTGAAAAGCCTACCATGAGAATAGTTATGTGGAGGACAAAAATTGTTATGATTAGTGTACTAATTAATGAGCATCTTAAGCATAGGTTAATTGAGAGGTGTTGTCTATTTTGGTGAAAAGGCTATCATTATATTCAAAGTATTTGGTAATCCATTGATTGTTGGAATGAGTGGATTATACTCAATCCAAGCAAAACGTTTGAAGGAAATGAAAGTGGTTTTCCCAGGTAGGGCTGTTATTGGTGAGGGAAAACCGAGATTCACCCGGTACCTCGTTCGAAATTCTCGATCCGTTTATCCACTCGGTAAGATAATGGTCCGGGAACGGGTAAAAAAATAATCGATACCCGATAAGTTATGCGATAAAGTACCCGATAGAGTATCCGATAACAAATCATATGTTAATTTTTAGATGTTATAATATTTATTTTAATTTTCTTTTAAGGATATTTGTATTGAATTTATTTTTTTGTCGGATATACTTGGAACCGGTCTGCTATCCACCCTACAACTTATCGAATAAGTAGCGGTCCAAAAAATATCCGATATAGTTATCGGTCCGGACTGTGTGGAACCGGTAACCTAACAGTCTGGTTCTCGGGAGAGTGGATACCCGGACCGGACTGGTAACAACACTATTCCTGGGGCATAGTTTGGCGGGAGTATTCTAACATCGCAGGTTTGAATTTGTATGAACTATGGAGGTATTTAAATGTCACAGAGGTAGTTTATAGTTTAGTATCGTGTCAACCTTCTCTCTTACAAGATCGATACTAAGATACATTCTTCGATTTACAAGTTAATGATATTATTGAAATTAATATGATGATATAATTGTTCCTAAAGTGATTACCATGATTAGGGCTGTTATTGGTCCGCGAAAATCGAGATTCACCCGGTACCCGGTCCGAAATTTCCGGTCCGTTTATCCACCTGGTAAGATAACGGTCCGGGAACGGGTAAAAAAAATAACCGGTACCCGATAAAGTACCCTATAGAGTATCCAATAACAAATCGTATGTTAATTTTTAGATTATTGATTTTAAATTTTTTTAAGAATTTTTGTATTGAATTTTTTTTTTGTCGGATATACTCAGAACCGATCCGGACCGGTATTCACCCGATAAATTATTGGATAGGTACCGGTCCAAAAAGTATACCCGATATAATTATGGATCCGGACCGGACAAAATCGGTAGCCTAACGATCCGGTTCCCGGGAGAATTGGATACTCGTACTGGACCGGTAACAGCACTAAAATGATACCAATGTTATGTCAATTTAATTGTCAAATGATGGGCACGAGACAAAATAAATCAAACTGATGGTAACAAATCTTACAATTTCTGGAATATGGCTAACTTAGGCGTGCCAAGATAACTATCAGTTAAAATGCAATTTCCGCCAACCAATTTTTGGTGGGATAAAAAATTAAAAACACTATTTCATGTATATAAAAATTGCCTTAACTTTACTTTCACTTAAAGGTCATAAAACTATATAAAATCATAGAAACATGAGAAAGGTGGAGAATATAAAACAAAAGCATCACCCCCTCTTTTTTATATGTAATAATTAAAGGTAAATGTTGCTCTAATCGAACCCGAAACCTCTTGAAAAGAATATCAAGTCCCGTACTATTATGCTAAGAGTCGTGGATATATTTATTAAAGGTGAAAAGGTAAAGGGTAAAAAACAGATTGATACTTACCAAACAATGGGAAAGTTTTTATATTAACATATTCTGTCAAAATAACACTCATTAAAGTTTGAATTATATATTGCAGTCTATATAATCATCATCATCTCAAGTATCAATTAACAGTCAAAAGTAGTCAATACCATTTCCACTAGCAGAGGTTCCAATGTGTTAAACTCATCAACTTGTTCTCAACATTTAGTCCACTACTCAATTTGTACTAGTTAAAAAATGAGTGACTAGCTTCCACCTAAGAGTATGGGAGAAAGTGAAAAAGTATTAAATTATATGGATACATATGGAAAGAATCTTCTGAACACAATTCAATAAAATTATTAAAATAGTATATTTTTCACTAAAAATTATTATTATAGTACATCTATGTCATTATATTAATACCATAGATTAAAGAAAATAGTAAAGGTACAAACTGTCACAAAATTCCACAGTTCAATCTACAGATTCATGCCAAGGCTCACATGTAGAGCACCCCACATTATACATATTCATGCATGACCTCCCCCCACCCCCACCCCCACACCCACCCCCCTATTGTACCCTCATGTTTACTCATGTTTACATAATTGAGCATGCATTGGGATTCTCATCACTGAAGATTTGAGGAGGGTAGTCTTGAACATATATCTGAGGGTGATATTGTTGTTGGAAGTGCTGTGGGTGGTAGTAGTAGAATTCATTCTTCTTCAACTCCATTTGAGGTGGGGGTGCTTGTGGTTGTGGCGTCTCGTCTTTTTTCGCTTCTCCTCCATCGCCGCCTCCTTCTTTCTTGTCTTTCTCCCCTTCTGCTCCACCTTTCGCAGCCTCTTTCTCGGCTCCCTCGTCTTTCTTCTCCTCGGCATTTTCTTTAGGCTTCTCCTCTTCCTTCTTCTCTGGTTCAACTTTCACGATTGCAGCTTGTTTTCCAGTCCTTTTACGTATGAATTCGACCAATTTTGGAGGATCAAATATACCTTTCACAGTCACTTGAGAACTCTTCAGGTCCGCCTCCGCACTCTCAACACCTACATCATTACACTGAAATAAGATCCATATTCCAAGAAAAAAATGACATGACCATCAAACCGACTTACTCTGCTCTACTAATGTTCTGACATTGATGTATCGAGAACTGAGACACCAATCGGACATAGATCTGATCTAATAACGTTAAATGTTTAAGGTCTCATACACCAGTAAGTCAGTAACACCACATCATGATTCATGCACAACATTTAGTGCTCAGTCTAAATCTATACCCGACCAGTCAAAATGGTTCCGCAATTGCACAACATTACTGCAATTGAGAGAAGCAACAAGGACTGTTTCAAAAAACAACTTGGTGGTAGTCACATGTCAAAAAGTACCGTTGGTCTAAGTGATACTCTGGAAGATTTGGCATATTAGATTAAATTTTCTGTAAAGAGGACTTCATATAATCATATTGGCATCAAATTGATATAATGCAATAAAATCTTGAGAATCCATATGTTATTCAATCAATCCAGTAATATAATAATGTAAAGATTGCAAAAGAGTTCAGAATATTGAATCTAGAGGCTAACAATATGGAGATCCAAAATGACAATAACAAGTAGACACTACTCTTTACTTTTTCTTGGAAATACTGCTGAAAAGTACCATCAAAAGCATAATCACCATTGCAATTTTATATGTACCATAATGACATAAAAAAAGTTGATTGAAATTTACTGGACAACAGTTATAAAACACTTATTTTGTACCAAAAAATGATTGAAAACACACCTTTCATTCTTTGTATGCGTTTTCTGATTTCCTGAGCACATGCTTCACAATGCATGTGAACACTCAGAACTACAGTTACCACTTGAGGCTGCAAACACACAAACCAACAAATTAACAACATAAACACTACTCATCACATGAGTTACCAATGTTAATTATCAAGGCAATAAAGGTTGATTAACATCAATATTAAGACGTCTCGATGTCTTTAAGGAGGTTAAAGGGGTCCGATAGTTCGTAATCTTACAGGTGTGATGTCTCTAAAGAATCTACCCTCTAAGGAGGTTAAAGGGGTCGGATGGTTCCTAACCTTGCACTTGCGATAACAAGAGGCTGTTTTCGAGCGATAAATGTTAATTAATGAAAAATAATTACTGTAATAAAAAAAACCTCTTCTTTTTTCTCTTCAGCTTTAACTTCTACTTTTTCTTCAGGTTTCTTGGGCTCCTCCTGTGGAGGTGGCTTAGGAATAGGAGAAAGAAGCTCAACTTGGCGGTGGCTCTTCCTCTGAAGCCTCTCTACAACCTTCAATGGATCTGCTTTCTCCCCCTTCACAATCACCTTATGACTCTTGCAATCAGTCAAAACATTTTCAACTCCTACAAATTTCACAAGAAATTAAAAAAACAAAAAGATAATTATGACCCCCAAAATATTTATTAAAGCTACATTGATAAATCTCAAGAACATACTAAATAAATGCATAAAAATGGTATCTTTACCATAAAAAAACCATTTCTTGATGAAAAAACAGAGCCCCACATAACATACTCACATACCATGTTAAAATTTCCAATAATAGGTGAGACAGCACCCCACATAACAAATTCACATTTTACTCAATAAGAGTTGGACAAATACTATATCGAAATACCCGAGCTCATTGGCTTAATAAAATAAAAGATGACGTATTCATATAGCCGAACTAAAATCACTTAGTGGATAACACTTGATTTGGTGAGATCTTTACCTTCAAAACCTCTGAGACATTTTCTGACCTTCTTAGCACAACCTTCACAATGCATGTAAATTTTGAGGACAATTTCTTGAGGTGGTAGTGGAGGAGGTGGTGCTTCTTTAGCTTCCTTAGCAGAATCATCACCTTTTTTTTCCTCTTTGTTTTCTTCAGTTGGTTTTTCTGCTTCAGCTTTTGTTGCTTCCTCTTTCTTTTGCTCAGCCTCAGCCTTCTTAGGCTCCTCTGCTTTGTTTTGTTCCTGAAGATAACACATTAACCAAATTAACACAATTAATAAATTAATTTGGAGCTAATTTGATGTTTGTTTTGGTAGTTAGATTAAATTAATGAAATAAAAGAGATTAGAATAGCAGAGATGAATAACCTCTCCCATTGTTTTTTGGTTATGTGATTCAAAAATGGATGAGCTTATTGATAGATACAACTGACAAGTTATTGAGCTCTTTGGGTTTGTATAGTAAATGACTACTATTTTACCTCTTTGTTCTAACCAAAGGTGAGGTGCTATTGCTATATAGACATTTTGAAATAGGAGGTTGGATTCTATGCAACTCCCTCCATTTCACTGATTTCGTTTTTGCGTGTTCCATTTTAATCGTCAATTAGTTATTATTATTATTATTGAATTTAAAAATGTATAATTAATATTGATAAATTTATATTGATGAACATTTACATAAAAGTAACTTTTTATAAAATGATTTATTCTAATTAATTAATTATTGTTAACTAAAGTTAGACACGAAAAAATAAAAAATTCTCATATTTTGAAATGGAGAGAGTATATTTTTGTGCGACCATTACATTTTTATAATTTGTTTACTTTTGTAATCTTCATATATCCAATTTTATTTAATGATGTTTATAGGAATTTAATTCAAAATAATTGTCATTTATTTTTGGAACTTTGACTAATAATGACTTTAACCATAAAAATATGTAATTTTGCTTTTGATAAAAAAATGGCAAGCATTTGAATTGAAGGTAGTAGGTGATACTCATTAATAAAACTGAAATATAATACCCCACAAAAATATAATAGATATCCATTTATTAGCATCATTTATAATTACGAAATGACACTTACGAATGGTATAGTAATCCTCCAAAGGATTACTTGACTCGATTGTCACATTTTAACGATTTCAATTTTGTTCATGTGTAGAGACGAGCTCATGATGAGCAACTTGAAAATTCAATTGGGTTGAGGACCCAAAGCAACTTGTTTAGTTAGCTGAGTTGGATCAAAATGTCAGATCCTGGTGGACTGGTCGGTGGATACAAATATAAAAAGTCCAAACCAATACACTAACGTGGATTTGGACTCGATAGTCCTTCTAAGTTCTAATAGATATAAGTCTAACTAAGTGATAAAGTGTTAAAAATTATATTCATCAAAATTAACATATATCTATATATATTAACGTGTTCGTTAGTTTTTATTTTGTTATATTTATATTCCGTATCATTTGCTATAATCTTTCATAAAATAAAACAATATATTAACGTGTTCGTTAGTTTTTATTTTGTCTTTATTAAAGATGAGAATAGGTATGAAATGATGATAGTCTCACTCACGAGTTTATTTCTACACATATAATAATTTGAATTTTATAGGCAAAAACCATAATGTTGCTTGTTAATGAACGTGTATGTAAATGTTATAAAAATCACAAAAAATTACAATATATTTAAATTTAAAATTACAATTTTCCATACTAAACGACAAATATTTTTAAACAAGATATTATACGTCAAGTCAGAGCGAATATTTTTTTAAAAAGTATCCTTAATTGTCACGTCAAAAGGCCACGTGTCTTTCTTCTTCCCATTTATACTTCGTGACTTCGTGTATAAAATCTTGTCCATCACTTTGTCCAAACCGTTTTATTGTCATTTACTATTTTCTTAATCCACATTTCATTTCATTCTTATTCTCTTCTTCAAATTAATAAGATGAACCGTTTTTGGATTATGATCACCCATCTTCATGCAGTTGCAGGGTAATAATTTCCAAGAAAATTAAAAATAATTTTTTATTTTGTAGTTTTTATTAATATCATGCACTTCAACTTTGTAATTAACCACCTTGTTTTTTATTTATTTAAATATTAATGCAGGCCTGTTGTGATGTTGCTCTACCCTTTGTAAGTTATTACTAATTGAATATGTATAACTTATGATACTCTATCTTTATGTATGTTACTAATTTAATTTAAATTTGTTGGGTTTGATATTAATTATATATATTGTTTGTTGATTTAGATATGCATCAGTTGTAGCGATAGAGAGCAAATCAAAAGTGGATGATGAACAATGGCTTGCTTATTGGATTTTGTATTCTTTTATCACTCTCTTGGAGATGCTCTTTCAACCTATCTTGGAATGGTCAGTTAATTCAAACTAATTAATCAAATTCAATTTTGCTTATAGTAACCGACCAAATATTCACAAATGTAATTTAACATAAAGTCTTTCTTTCTATATAATAAACCGTCATATAATTACGAAGATAAGGAGTTCGTAATGAATATACTTTAATTTTGTACTTAATCGAAATAAAATGTAATTAAAATTTTGTGAAGTATGTAAATGGGATTTTGTTACAAAAATTTCATGGAATGTAGAGATTTTTTACAACCGTGTATATTGGTTGACGTTATATATCTTCCCTTGGACTTCTTCCAGGTTAACAATTAGTAGTTGCCCTTATAAGTTGGGCTTAAATTCTTCTCGTCCCTAAAATAAGACGATTTGGTCAGTTTGATCATTGAAATTTTAAAATTGATCAGTTTGCCCGTGAATTAGAGATTATCGTCTTTCGTTTAAAGTTTTGATATATAGTTATTGTTCGATGGTGTTTGAGTAGGGTACCAATTTGGAAAACAGTGAAGCTAGTATTGATGGCATGGTTGGTTTTACCACAATTTCGAGGAGCTGCGTATTTATATGAGAAATTTGTGAGACAGAAAGTGGTGAAGAAATTTGGTCAAGGATTAGGTCTTGCTTCTTCTGTTTATGGCAAATCAGAAAGATAATTATCTATTGCTTTCTGCATGCTTGATGTACAATTTCAATTGCCTTGTGTTGTTATTATGTTCTGTATGTGAAGTTGCAGATAGACATATTGTGATATTTATAATATCTACTCTTGATATAACCAAATTAATCTATCATAGCTTCATTTACACATTTTTTAATTAAATATTATTTTTCCTGTCTACTGAGATTGATAATTTGATACAGTATTTGTTTTTTGCATTCTTCATCCAAGTCAAACATGCTTTATGGATGCAATTGACACTTCATGATTCATAGACTTAAAACTTAAAGACAGACGTTTAATTGGATCCGGCCCTCTTATCAGCATCTCGAAGAACCGGACCGCCATGTGACCAGTAATGCTCGGATCGAATTGATATTCTTATCGGATATTTTCTTTGGACCTGGCTTGATCCAATACATAGCCATATTTTTCTTTGAGCATCTTGATTAAGAATGGAAACAAAAGAAGAAACACCGGTGGTGCCGGTCAGTCGGAGAAAAATGAGGTTGGTAAGAGGAGGGGAGGGGGGTTGACTAGCTTTGGTCTTTGGAGTTTGGGTGGTCTCTCATGTACTATGTATTATCCGAGCCTCAACTGTTGGCCCGAGGATAGGTAATAGTCCAACTGATGATTGAGTTTCAGGTGATGCTTTGAACCTTCGGGTGGAGATGGTGCGCTTAGGAACCGGGCGCGCCTTAGGAACCGGGCGCGCCTTAGGAGCCAGTGATTCTCTCTCTCTCTATTAGTTGCGGCTACACCTGAAAGTGTGACCGTTGCCGGCCACAGACACTCCGATGCTTAAGTCAGTAACGATCGGGCGAGGGTCTAAGTAAATATAGCTTTAGTAGTAAAATAACAATGACCTTCACCTCAATGGTTTATTCTCTATATATAGACATAAGAGAGAGAGAGAGAAAGATAATACCTGAACGGTTAGATATGAGACACTTGTCCATCATCTGAGGAGCCATCTGTACGGATGGGCTCGCCTTCAGGCCTTTTTGAACAAAGGGTGAGTTTACTAATCTTGGGATGAACCATCTGGTGGCTCGTGCCCCTTAGTGCAACTCGTCTTATTAAATGCTGGTGAGTTCTTGGGCCGATCCCTATGTCGTACGGACGAGGCTCATGACTCTTATTTTAGGGTTACATCAGTCTCAGGTGGGAGGAAAAGAATGGGGACGAGAGAAGGTCAAATTAGTTTTCTCTCGATTTTCCGGCCCAATAACACCACTAATTTAATTAATTGAGTTAGATTTTCTAATGTATGATTAGTTAACAGTTGGAGATGAATTTATTTGAGATATTGTTGTTGCAATAGTTTATTGGCAGAGATCTATAAGCTAGTTGAAGGACCATATCTATTATCTAACCGGCCACATAATTACAAAATAGTTAGGCACGATAAGTGTTAATTATGTGGTAGTTTAGTGGTTATAATTTTATAATCACAATAACTCTTGTATTAGTACAATCTAAGGGTTGAAAATGACTAAACAATAAAGTAAACAAGGATTAAAAGTACTTAATTCAATGTTTATTCGCCAATTTGCTCCCCCGATTTTGTGGCATTTAACCATCCTGAAGGTTACTTGCAAGAAACCAAGATGATTAAGTGGACGTAGGAGACAATAAAAGGGCAATTATGTCCCACTTTACAAGTTTATCTCCTTGAATAAAAATGATTTGATAAAATAAACAATAATTTACAAAATAGATCGACTATAAAATACTACTTAATTATCATATCATATCGTTTGAACGAAAAAAAAGAACATACTACTTAATCAACCAAATCAAACAAGATATGGTTTTACTTTCTTTATCAATCTCATTGTATTGCCCAAAAGATAATTAAGTAGCATTGCTTGTCAAATGAATTAATCATCAAACACTTATTTTCGGTATTCTTTACAATGTTCAAGTAGAAAAATGAAATTTGATGGAGTTTTAGCCTAATTTTCTCTCCTAGATAGGTTTTGACTAGCCTATATAAATAGATCTGTTTTCTTTATGTATTAATCAGTCACATTATCACAAATATTTGAGAAATCATCATAGGAAAAATATTAGATTTTTAATATTCTTTAAGAACTTAGTACAAAGTTTATCTTTGTACTTGATTAGGCTTTGTTTTGAGATATTCGGTGTATTTAGAAAGTACCCAACGAACAAATTAGCTAGTGGTAGGGCTTTGTAACAATATTTTGGAGTTGATTATAGTAAAATCTGCTGCAACAACATGATGTAATCACTAACATTAAGGAGAACCCGTATAACTTTTTTGTGTCTACCGCACTAAATTCATGTCGTCGTCGACTCATTGCTTGGGTTGGAGAACTAAATTTTTAGGTCATAATTGTTAACAAAAATCAAAGTTACATACACTATTACGATTTTACACTTGATATGTACTTATTTAGACGACATTTTTAATACCACCGTTCATATGAACTTTTGGGTGTTGTCTAAATTAAAAAAAATGTAATAGTGATTGATTAATTAAAAGAATGATGAGCAATTTTATTTGACTACCATTGTCATAAAATTCAAACATGTAGTGGTTAAGTGAAAACCCAAAAAAATTAACAAAATGAATGAGTAGACAATAGACTTTCTCAAATCCTATACTAATCAATCTATTGATCCAACTATAATTTGGAATTATTCACATGTTGGTAGCCAAAATTTGGATGCCAACCGTAACAACCAATCGTCATCACTCATCATCGACTTATCAACCCAACACTTCACATAGACCGATAGCAATTTGGTTTTGGCTAGTTGCCTACTTCAACCATACAACAAATGCTTCAATATTCATACTACATTCCAAAAATATTTCCAAGTTTATTTTAAAAAATGAGCGAAATAAATAAATTTTGTGATTACTGATACGAATAACTTTTATCTGAATTAAATTATATGATAAGATAATTAAGATGTTATCTTTGATACTTTTCAACCTAATATCACACACAAATATTGACTTGTACATTTCCAAATTGAAGTACTCCGCTACCAAAATTAATAATTTAATAAAAAAAAAATTGGGATGACGAGAGTAGATGTTTCTTCGACTATTTCGATTTCAAATTTATTTTATTGTTGTAATATTTGTATTCAAATATTTCGATTTCAAGACTAAGTGATCTGATCTCGTTGTTGCTAGTAATAGTTATATACTATATTCAAAGACATGTTTTTTTCTCTTTGAGAAAAAAACAAAATAATTGCTCGAAGATAGTCTTTGCGTATGCAATAATAACTTGTAGTAAATTATTCAAAGCCCATCCCTTTCAATTATCCATCTTAGTTAACCAAAACTTGTGCATGATTTTGCATATTTTCTTAAGAGATCTTGCCTATAAATATCTAGCAACAACATCTTTTTTGAGAATACTCAATCTCTAGTAATAAAATTCAGGGCATTGATTGAAACCCTTTTATTTATTTTCTAAAGGTATTCTTAAATTTCTTTTAGAATATTTAATGTTATATATGTAATATGTTATTACATTTTGTTGTAATAATGCATGTTGCATGAGCCATACACACATACTAACTAATTGCATTCTTGATTTTGTTTTGCTTCACAAGTATATATTGTTCTTGTTTTTCATTCATTTTGTGTTGGAATTTTTAGGAAATATCTCGAAATGGAGCTCATTGTTAAGCAAGGTGAGGCAACATTGGTTAGTCCAAAAGAGGAAACACCAAAGGAATTATACTTCCTCTCAAATCTCGACCAAAACATTGCTGTAATCGTTCGTACAATCTACACGTTTAAGTCCGAGGAAAGGGGCAATGAGGATGCTGGAGAGGTGATCAAGGATGCACTGGCCAAGATTCTTGTGCCATTTTACCCGATGGCTGGGCGGTTAACGATTAGGGAAGAGGGGAAGCTGATAGTGGATTGCACAGGGGAGGGTGCCATTTTCGTCGAGGCTGAGGCCAATTGTACTATTGAGGATATAGGGGATAACACAAAGCCTGATCCTGCAACTCTTGGGAAGTTAGTTTATGACATTCCTGGTGCCAAAACTATTTTGGACATGCCACTTATAGTTGCTCAGGTAACAAATTATTATTTTTCGTTACAGAATTGTTTTTGAAGTTTTCATAGATGCTTTAATTTGATGAAATTTGTGATGTGTTTTTATGAAGTTTGGGATTGTGTAGGGGATAAACTAGTAACTAGTTTGTTACAATGAGCAATTAGTTTTCAAGTTGGTTAAAATGCAATTTTTCCCCTGTAACTTTCCATTTGTATAATATCAGTGAACAACCAATCTTTTAATGATCAAATGAATGAAGTTTATAAAATTAATTGACACGCATGATTTAGTTTGAACTAATAATCATGTTAATATCTAACTACGTGTTCTTCATTTTCATGAAGAAGTTAAAGAAGAACCACTGAGGTTAGTCTAGTAGTCACGAGATATTACTTGTAATGACGAGGTTTCAGTTCAAGTCCTTGCAATGATAAAAACCAAATTTAAAAGTGACAATAGAAAGAAAAAAAATAAGAGTATGGGAAAAGGACCCTATAACTTAGGCCAGCTCGAATCATTCATCAAATATTTGTATCCGTATCTTTAAAAAGTCAACCATCAAAATCCGACAAACTTTTCATGGTGGAGTACTCTCTTGTTTGACTTTGTAATCAGTATTGATCACTTGCTGATATGTTAATTTAGGTAACAAAATTCAAATGTGGAGGATTTGTTCTTGGGCTGTGCATGAATCACTGCATGAAAGATGGAATTTCAGCAATGGAATTTGTGAATTCTTGGGCTGAAACTGCTAGAGGATTACCTATCAAAACTCCTCCATTCATGGACAGAACAATTCTTAAAGCAAGAAACCCCCCAAGACTAGAATTCCCCCACCATGAATTCGCAGAAATCGAAGACATTTCCGACACTGCAGAACTCTACAAGCAAGAAATGCTCTACAGATCATTCTGTTTCACCCCTGAAAAGCTCGACAAACTCAAAACGATGGCACTGGAAGACGGGGTGCTAGCCAAGTGCACAACGTTCGAAGCACTCTCTGCATTTGTCTGGAAATGCAGGACTCAGGCATTGAGCTTGAAGCCTGAACAAAAGACCAAACTCCTCTTCGCGGTTGATGGAAGATCGAGATTCAATCCACCTATCCCTGAGAGCTACTTTGGCAATGCAATTGTGTTAACAAATTCACTATGCAATGCTGGTGAGATGGTTGAGAATCCGCTTTCATTCTCCGTGAAATTAGTCCAAGACGCGGTGAATATGGTAACCGATAGCTACATGAGATCGGCTATCGATTACTTTGAAGTAACCAGAGCTAGGCCTTCTTTGGCTGCAACACTTTTGATCACAACATGGTCTAAATTGGAGTTTCACATGGCCGATTTCGGGTGGGGGGAGCCTCTACAATCTGGACCTGTGGCATTGCCTGAGAAAGAAGTCATTCTGTTTCTTTCACATGGAAAAGAGAGGAAAACTATCAATGTGCTCTTGGGTTTGCCTGCATCTGCAATGAATACTTTTGAAGAACTAATGAAGGACTTCTAAATTGTTATTATGAGAGCATTTTCTTCTTCTTATTATTTTTCTTCGTGTTATGTTGTTTGTAGTCGGAATTATTTCTCAGTATTTTATGTGATATTATGTAATATTTTAATTTGTTACACATATTGTTATAAAAGTTTACACTTTGGTGTAACAATGTATTCAATATTTGGAAGTCGCGTGTAATAATCGTTGCTCTCACATTGATTCCGTATTCAACTTATTAATTATATAATTCTCATCACCCCGTCAATATGGACTCGGTAGAGGCTTGGAAACAAGCCGATATCCAAACTCGGTAATTGATGCAAGGATGAAGGATGTACCAAGCGTGAAAAGCACACAACTGGAATCATAAAACAAGCTCAAGTCGAATGACCCTGATGTGGTAGCTTTTTCCTGAGAAGGCTCTCCACCTCAAAGGGGTCCTCCATAGGCTCCTTGCCTGGCCTGTGCTTGATGGGGGACTCCTGTCTCTTTTCCACCCTAGATGGAATGGAGGGTCTAGGGAGATCAGCCTCCTGTCCCTGGGCCATTGCAGGAGTTGGAAGGGCTCCTGGATGTCCTGGGTAGAGGTGAGATCCCGTCCTAGGCCTCCTAGGGACCTCTATGAAGATGGAAGTGCTCCTGGATACCTCCTGGGAGGTGCTCCTGTGTCCCATGGCTTCGGGTGGTGGATGTCCTCTTGAAGAATCTCCTCCTGAGTGCTCCAGCTCCAGCTCCAGGTACCTAAGGCCACGACTGGCTAGGTCGCGGCCACTCCGACGATCAAGTTAGTAAGAGATCGAAGGAATGACTAGAAGAGAAGGGAGTAAAAGGAGAGATTCTAAAAGGGGGTTTGGAGTGTATGAAATATCGGAATATTTGCTAAGATGGTCGAGTAAGAATTTCTACCTTGTGAGAGAATTCTTACCAACCTAATATATAGAAACCTGATATTTTCCAACCCTCATTCAAGTGAGAATGAGTGAGTATTTATAGGCAAGAGCCTTGGCCTTGAAGCCTTGAGATGGTGACAAGTGTAAGGTGAGGATTGTGCAAATTCATCTTTCACCAAAATGTAGCCTACACCTCTTTGGGCTGACCTTGGGCTTTGAAGCCCCTTACCCGAAATGGGGGGTCTTCTCCATGATAAAAGAAGGCCCTCATCAATTGCCCCTTTAATGTTTTTGCTTGTCCATTCAACATGATTTGGGAAGTGGAAGCATTAAGTGATCTTCAAATGCATCTGGGCGCTGACACGTGGGGAGAAAACCCAAACGGTTTTCCCTATTACACAATAAAAGGTAAAACCGCCATTTTCATCTTCACTTTTTAATTTTCAAAATCAAAACTTTCCAACTTCTCAAGCAATTCTCTCTTCTCCAGATTTCTCTTCGTTGATTAGCCAAGGATTTCTCACAATGTCTGATCTTGAGAACCCAAACGTCAACCCCAACATGCCCCATGAATATGTTGGTCATACTGCCATGGTCAACGTGCTTCAAGAGGTACGTTTAGCCCGTAGAGTTGTTGAAATTGGTGGAACCCTCTTGCTTTCTCCGGGCATTTTCTTTTCTCGTGAAACTTGGCCGGAGATTTACAAGACAAAAAACAGGGTAGTCATTTTCCCTAATGTCCCTGTTCTTCCTTTTCAGGCCAACCCTTCAGTTCCTGCTACTGACGCGCCTATCGAGGTTGGGTCAGAGGACGCTTCCCCAGAATTGCCTCCAACTGTCAGGAGGAGGGTGAGAACAAGGAGCCAAGACGTTCCTGCTGGTTCAACTTCAGAGGTAATGTCTGTTGAACCCTTATCTGTTGCTGCTCCTCGTGCCCCTCGGGCAGAGGAGGTCGTGGACCGACCTGGGGGTCCCCGTCCATATGTCCGTACTGCTGCGGATCTGAAGGAGTTGTCCGATTATCTGCCTAGAACTAGAAATCCCCTCATTGTCCCCACTCACTTGAATTCCTTGAGGAGATACTATGACATCCCTGCTGATTTCACCATACGGACGGGTGTCCAAGGAGAGGGTCCTGATATGGCCCTCGTTCCTAACGTGGGGGAGGTCCCTGAGACCTATAGGGGCTATACCAGTGTGTTCTGGGAGTCCCTGAACTATGGGCTCCGTTTCCCCTTGTCTGATTTTACAAAGGAGGTGCTTGTAGCCGTTGATAGGGCTCCAGGACAGATCCACCCCTTCTCCTGGCTTATCTTGACTGTCTTCCAGATTGCCTGCCAAGTAGCAGGTGTGACCCCTACTCTTCCCCTTTTCTCTACTATATTTAGAGTTCAACATGAGGGGGTAACTTCCACCTTTAGGTTTAGAAGTACCAACTTCCTTTTTACCAAGGAGGCTGGTAAAATTGAGGGATATAGATGGTATAAGCACTGGTTGATGGTAAAGGGAAACTTTGGTGAGGGAGTCCCTTTGATCTGGTCCTTTTCCCCCACCACTCTGGAGCCTAGTAAGTCTGCGGAGGTCCTTGCTGCTAGAGACACCCTGAAGGCCTGCTTTACCAAAACCTACCCTGCGGATGTCTGGTGTGACCCGGAGGTCATGGCCAAAGCGGGGCTTTGTGCTCGGAGGGTGAGGCACGCCAAAGGGGAATGGAGTAAGTTTCTCCTGCTTTGTTGTTATTTTCCTTTGTATAACTTTGTGGCTGCTCTGATCACATTCCCTCTTGACTTCAGAGGCTCTGTTAGATGCCAAGATCCCTGTGGCCACCAAAATTGACAAGACAACCTTCCAGGGTGTGGTGTCCGGGCAGGCTGTCATGCAGAAGGTGTCCAAGAGGAAGGGCAGTGAGGAGGTCCAGAGCTCCAAGGGAGTGGTGATCACTGAGGACAAGAAGAGGTCCAGGAAGAAGAAGAAGACCGTCTTGGCGGACTCCCCTGTGTCCACTGATGTTGGAGGACAGACTCCTGTCAGGGAGAAGACTCCTGTTCCTGTTCCCCAGGACCATGAAGCTTCTTCCTCCTTCCCTGCTAGCTCTCCTACTCTGGTAATCCCTCCTGTATTAAATAGCCCCCCAGTACTCCCTCCTAGGTCTCCCCGAGTTGCCTCTCCGGGGCTCTCCTCCTCCTTGGGTTTTCCTCCTCCTCCTGTCTACCTCCCTCCTAGGGCTGATGTAAGAAGGGAAGTGGTTCCCCCTCCTCGTGATGAAGAGAGGGCTCAGGAGGGAACCTCTACTCCTTCCGTGCTGAAAGATGTCCTCCCCCGTGCTGATGTGGAGGCTGCTTTGGAGATGAACCCCGAGGAGTTGCGCCAAGCCATAGTTGATCTGCACTTAAAGGTAATGCTCTCAGTATGCCCTTGTATTTTGGATTTGCATTAGTTTATGTGCTGAGTCCTTATTCCCTTGTTTCCAGGCTGCTGCCTACTCTCATGCCCTCCATCTATCCCGGAGTGAAGAGAGGGAGGCAGCTACTAGGGAAGTGAGGAAACTTCTTGATCAACTGGCTGTGGCCACTGCTGCCCATAGGAGCACATCTCTGGAACTTCAAAGGGCCCAGGCTGCCGTCCAGGAGTTGCAGAAGGAAAAAGAGGAGACCCAGCAGAAGCATAAAGATGCCATGGATGATCTGGAGGCCACTCGAGGCAGGGAGGTAGCTGAGTTGAGGACAGCTATGGTGCTGGAGGTTACCCGCAGTGAGAGGCTCCAGGCTGAGCTGAAGGAGTGCCAGGACAAGATGAGCCAACTGGAGGAGTCTGAAGGTTCCCTCAAAGATGCTGCTATTGAAGACTTCCTCGAGTCCTCGGAGTATACCACCCGTCTCACCACCAACTCAGTATCCATCCTCCTGAACTTCTGCAGAGGGCTCAAGAAGGACATTCCCACCATTGGGGATCATTTCTCCCATTATGTCCAGGACGTCCTGGGTGAGGAGTATTTGATTCCCTTTGGGGCAGATAGCTCCTCTGAGGATGGCTCCAGCTCGGGCGAGGAGTCCGGAGATTCTTCTGGTGGATCTGGAGGCCAGATGAACGAGGAAGGTCAAAGTGGAGGACCTGGAAAGGAGGCTGCCGAGGAGGCTGAGGAGGCTGACATTCAGGAGATAGCATAGATCCCCCCATGCAAACCCTTTTATGATGACTGTTAATCTGTAACTTATGAATTGTTGAACTTATTTGTCCTGTGAATTCTGTTTTTGGTCATGTAGGTAGTGCATGAACCATTTAGGCTGCTTTTGATGAACTTAAATGCTAATGCACTGTGTTCACTGCCAATATGTGTTGCTTTTATTTTTCACATATCCTCTTTTCCTCCTTTTCTTTTAATCCTCTTTACTCTTTATCTCTTATCCCTTTACTGAACCTCCGGTTCCATATGAATGAACACCTTTGTTGTTGTTCCCAATACTTGCCCCTTTTATGAGTGGTACTTGAGTAACAGGTGCTTCTCATAAACATTTTTTGCCCTTCTATCCTCAATCTTGAACACATGTTCTAGTCTGGGATTCTTGTAAGAGCAATGATGCTGTCCTTTGCATGTGAATACATGTGCCTGGGTCAGTTAAATAACTAGGCTCCGGCCCATAATGTTCTACAAAGGTTGGCATGCACCAGGAGTAGCTTAGAAGCTAGACTCCCTCCACCCCTATCTTGGGCTAGGGTTTACCGGAGTGAAGAGGACTTGAACTCCGCTCCCATTGTGGCCTAAGGAGAGTCACATGCCTGGGGAGACCTGAGTCTATTCCCCTTGACCTTTGTAGGTGCATCTGGGTGCCCAGAGGTAGTCAAAGAACTAACTCCACACATGTATCCTAACAAAGTTTTGCATTGTTGGGGTGCCTTTGTAGACTTGTCTCCTTTGTACACATAGGTGTTCTGTAAGGATTGACACCCTCTGGGGGGAGTAACTGAAGAGCTGGACTCCCCCTGGCTCCTGGAAAGCTAGGAGTGACCGGAGTGAGCTTGTCCACTGGAATCCGGCTCCATCTGGGCTTCTGGAGGCTTTGGACAGGGAGAGGGAGTAGTCTGAGGGTCTGGACTCCCTATCTCCTGCGGAGGGGTGCGTGTCTGGGAATGACATAAATGTTGTCCCCATGCCCCTAGCGCGTACAATGGGTGTTCGGAGTGCGTTTGTAACCGGACTCTGACCCATTGCGTTTCACAAGAGGTGACACTTGCTGGGGAGTTAGTTGTGGAACTAGCCTCCCTGGCCCCTGAGAGCAAGTGGGTGTCCGGAGTGAGTTTGGTACTGGACTCCGGCCCATTGCTGTAATGAAGGGGGTATGTGTTGAGAATAGTTTAAGGACTATTCCCGTGCCCCTAGCGCGTACAATGGGTGTCAGGAGTGCGTTTGTCACCGGACTCCTGCCCATTGCGTATCACAAGAGGTAACACTTGTTAGGGAGTTGGTTGAAGAACCAGCCTCCCCCAGCCCCTGGGAGCAAGTGGGTGTCCGGAGTGAGTCTGATACTGGACTCCGGCCCATTGCTGTAATGAAGGGGGTATGTGTTGAGAATAGTTTAAGGACTATTCCCGTGCCCCTAGCGCGTACAATGGGTGTCAGGAGTGCGTTTGTCACCGGACTCCTGCCCATTGCGTATCACAAGAGGTAACACTTGTTAGGGAGTTGGTTGAAGAACCAGCCTCCCCCAGCCCCTGGGAGCAAGTGGGTGTCCGGAGTGAGTTTGGTACTGGACTCCGGCCCATTGCTGTAATGAAGGGGGTATGTGTTGAGAATAGTTTAAGGACTATTCCCGTGCCCCTAGCGCGTACAATGGGTGTCAGGAGTGCGTTTGTCACCGGACTCCTGCCCATTGCGTATCACAAGAGGTAACACTTGTTAGGGAGTTGGTTGAAGAACCAGCCTCCCCCAGCCCCTGGGAGCAAGTGGGTGTCCGGAGTGAGTCTGATACTGGACTCCGGCCCATTGCTGTAATGAAGGGGGTATGTGTTGAGAATAGTTTAAGGACTATTCCCGTGCCCCTAGCGCGTACAATGGGTGTCAGGAGTGCGTTTGTCACCGGACTCCTGCCCATTGCGTATCACAAGAGGTAACACTTGTTAGGGAGTTGGTTGAAGAACCAGCCTCCCCCAGCCCCTGGGAGCAAGTGGGTGTCCGGAGTGAGTCTGATACTGGACTCCGGCCCATTGCTGTAATGAAGGGGGTATGTGTTGAGAATAGTTTAAGGACTATTCCCGTGCCCCTAGCGCGTACAATGGGTGTCAGGAGTGCGTTTGTCACCGGACTCCTGCCCATTGCGTATCACAAGAGGTAACACTTGTTAGGGAGTTGGTTGAAGAACCAGCCTCCCCCAGCCCCTGGGAGCAAGTGGGTGTCCGGAGTGAGTCTGATACTGGACTCCGGCCCATTGCTGTAATGAAGGGGGTATGTGTTGAGAATAGTTTAAGGACTATTCCCGTGCCCCTAGCGCGTACAATGGGTGTCAGGAGTGCGTTTGTCACCGGACTCCTGCCCATTGCGTATCACAAGAGGTAACACTTGTTAGGGAGTTGGTTGAAGAACCAGCCTCCCCCAGCCCCTGGGAGCAAGTGGGTGTCCGGAGTGAGTCTGATACTGGACTCCGGCCCATTGCTGTAATGAAGGGGGTATGTGTTGAGAATAGTTTAAGGACTATTCCCGTGCCCCTAGCGCGTACAATGGGTGTCAGGAGTGCGTTTGTCACCGGACTCCTGCCCATTGCGTATCACAAGAGGTAACACTTGTTAGGGAGTTGGTTGAAGAACCAGCATCCCCCAGCCCCTGGGAGCAAGTGGGTGTCCGGAGTGAGTCTGATACTGGACTCCGGCCCATTGCTGTAATGAAGGGGGTATGTGTTGAGAATAGTTTAAGGACTATTCCCGTGCCCCTAGCGCGTACAGTGGGTGTCAGGAGTGCGTTTGTCACCGGACTCCTGCCCATTGCGTATCACAAGGGGTAACACACACCTAAGAAGTAGTTGAAGAACTAACCTTCCTTGCCCCTTCGTGTTCAAGTGGATATCCGGAGCTAGTTTGGGTGACTGAACTCCATCCTTTGACCTTGATTTTGATTGATGAAGTACTTTTTCCTCCGAAATCCAATTCCATTGATAATTTGTGGATGAAATTCCAAAATGGATTACAAAACGGTGGGTTTCACCTCAGCAAAAGGATGCTTGGACTGTTTTCAAGGGTAGTACTTCTTGAGATAGATGGCATGCCATGTATGTTCGATGGGTTTGCCTGACAATTCCTCCAGGAGGTAGGTTGCTGGGCCCAGGATCCTCCTTACCCGATAGGGTCCTTCCCATTTGGGGCTGAGTTTCTCCTTTTGTCTGGGCTTGCTAGCCTCAAACAGCCTCAGGACCAAGTCCCCCACGGATAGTTGCCTTCCCCGGACTCTCCGATTATAGAATCTAGCCATGTCTTGCTTATGTTTCTGCATTTTGTACAAGGCTCTGTCTCGTAGCTCATCGGTGAAGTCCATCATCTCTCTCATTCGCGTGTCGTTTTGACCCTCAACGAAGTGAGATTGTCGGATGTTGGGGAGACAAACTTCTACGGGTAGGACACACTCAGCACCGTACACCAAGCTAAAGGGAGTCTCTCCAGTGGAGGTTGAAGGCGTGGTACGGTAGGACCAGAGTACCCGGGGGAGTTCGTCATACCACCTCGCCCCGGACTCCAGGAGGTTTTTCTTGATACCAGTGAAGATAGTCCGGTTCATAACCTCCACCTGGCCATTTGCCTGTGGGTAACACACAGGAGAGAATCTATGCTCTATCCCCAACCTTTCACACATCCCTCTGAGTAGCTCTGAGTCGAACTGGGGTCCGTTGTCTGAGACCAGGATCCTGGGTATCCCAAAGCGGGTAATGATGTTCTTCCATAAGAACTCTTCAATGTCCTTAGCCTTTGTGTTCCGGAGGGGCATGGCTTCCACCCACTTGGTGAAGTAGTCCACGGCCACTACAGCATCTTTGTACCGGACTGATGGCTTTACAAACTGCCCCACTAGGTCTATCCCCCACATTGCAAATGGGATAGGGCAGACCACCGGGGTCATCTCAGCTGCTGGAGTCCGGGGTACTGGCTGCATTCTTTGGCAGGAGTCACAGCTCCGGACATGCTTCTCCGAATCATCTGAGAGTGTGGGCCAGAAGTACCCAGCTCTAGTGATTTTAAGAGCCAATGCCCGGCCTCCTATGTGGTGGCCGCAGTCTCCTTGGTGGACCTCATGTAATGTTTGTTGTGTTTTTCCCTGAGGAACACAGTACATTAACATGCCAAGATGTGATCTCTTGTATAGCTCTCCGTCCACCATCTGGAACTTGTAACTCCGGCTCTTGATCTTCCTTGCCTCACTGGGGTCCTCCGGGGTCTCACCATGCGTCAGGAATTTGGCTATGGGAGTCCTCCAGTCTTCTTCTTCATCCAGGACTCCGAGGACACAGACCTCCTCATAAGCCCTATGCTCTCTGTGTTCGATGTGGACCTCCGGTGGGATCTCCTCATACAAGGTGGTGGCTAATCTGGACAGATGGTCGGCATGCTCATTTTGGGCCCGTGGGATATGCTCAAAGGAGACATACTCAAATTGCCCCTTGAGACCCAGGGCCTTGTCATGATACTTCTTCAGAGTCTCGTTTCTAACCACGCAATCCCCTCTGATTTGCTCTATGACAAGTTTGGAATCACCTTTAACCGCCAAGACCTTGATCCCCAGGGCTTTGGCTAGGGACAACCCGACCACCATGGCTTCATATTCTGCCTCGTTGTTGGTGGCTGAGAAGGAGAACCGGAGGGCATATTGGAAAATGGACCCCCCCGGACCTTCTATAAGTATCCCTGCACCGGCTCCTTTTGGGTTGCTAGCTCCATCCACGTTCAAGGACCACTCTGGAGTCCTGGCTGGGACATCCTGGGGTGTTGGGACCCCGGAGTCCGGTCTAGCTGTGCACTCCGTGATGAAGTCTGCCAAGGCTTGGGCCTTCACTCCTCCTCTGGGCTCATAGCTTATATCGAACTCACTGAGTTCTATAGCCCATGTGACCAGGCGTCCAGCTTGGGAGGGATTGGTGAAGACCTTCTTTAGAGGTTGGTCCGTCATAACCCTTATGGGGTGAGCTTCGAAGTAGGCTTTGAGCTTCCGGGCTGAGACCACCAAGGCTAAGGCGAATTTGTCCACTAAGGGGTATGCTGGTTCAGCTCCGCTCAGGACGTGGCTCACGTAGTAGATGGGCTTCTGGATGGATCCTTCCTCCCGGACAAGGACACTACTGACTGCCTCCCCGGACACCGACAGGTACAGCTGCAGGATGTCCCCTTTCTCTGGTCGGGTCATCAACTTGGGGGAGCTCAGGTAGGCTTTCAGCTCCACAAAGGCTGTCTCACATTCACCGTCCCACTTGAAATCTATCTTTGGATCTCTCTTGGAGGCCTCCCGGATCTTTCTGAAGAACGGGAGGTTTCGATCTCCGGAACGTGATATGAATCTCCCCAGGGCAGCCATACATCCAGTAAGTTTTTGCACATCCTTATAGGTTCGTGGTGACGTCATCTGGAGGATTGCCTCGATTTTGTCTGGATTGGGCTCAATCCCCCGGGCACTGATCATGAATCCTAAGAACTTCCCGGCCGTGACTCCGAAGGAGCACTTTTCTGGGTTGATCCTGAGCTTGCTGTCCTTGAGTCGGACCAGGGTCTCCCTTAGGTTGTCCAGGTGATCCTCCATCCTTTTGCTCTTGATGAGCATATCATCCACGTATATCTCCATATTCCTCCCGATTTGATCGGAGAATATGTGATTTACCATTCGTTGGTACGTGGCCCCGGCGTTCTTCAACCCAAATGGCATGACTCTCCAACAGTAAAGGCCATACTCCGTGATGAAGGTGGTTTTTTCTTGATCCTCTTTGTCCAACTGGATCTGGTGGTAGCCCCTGGAGGCGTCCAGGAAGTCGAAGACCTCATGTCCGGCACTTCCATCAACAAGCCTTCCTAAGCATGGCAGTGGATAATAGTCCTTGGGACAGGCTTTGTTGAGGTTGGTGAAGTCCGTGCACATCCTCCACTTTCCGTTGGACTTCTTCACCATGACCACATTGGCTATCCACTCGGGGAATTGTAGCTCCCGGATGGCTCCGGCCCCTAGAAGCTCTTCGACCTCCTCTCGGATAGCTAGGTTTTTCTCATCGGAGAAATTCCTTTTCTTCTGTTTGATGGGTCTACACTCGGGGTCCACGTACAGTCGGTGCAACGCCACCTCTGGGTCTATCCCAGGCATATCCCGGGGATCCCAGGCAAATACTTCCTCAAAACTTCTTAACAATTGTTTTAACTGATCTCGATGGTTCTTGGGTAGTTGGGTACCAATCTTGAAAGTCCTTTCGGGACGAGCTTCCTGGAAGGGGACAGTCTCCATCTCCTCATGTGGGACTCCCCTCTTCAAGCTCTCCCTCTCCTTTGGACTGTTATCCTCCTCGGAGGTGTTAACTCTTAACATGTGGACATCCGTGTCCCGTTTCCTCTTGGCCGACTCGTTCAAGGACATCCCCTTAGGTACAGAACATTGATAACAGACTCGAGCCTTCTTTTGGTCCCCCCTCATCTCCCCTACTCCTCCAGCCGTGTGGAACTTCATCTTCAGGTGGATGGGAGAGACTATGGCTCGTATGGCATTTAGAAAGGGTCGCCCAATGAGTCCGTTGTAAGCTGCGTCCTGGATATCCACCACAGTGAAGGTCACTCTCGTGGTTATCATCCGGGGTGCCTCTCCTAACGTCACGTCCAGGGAGGCTATACCCACCGGGTAAACCGAGTGCCCTGTGAAACCCGTCAAAGGGGTGTTGAGTGGCCTCAGAAGATTCCGTGGGAGTCCCAGCTGATCATAAGCCTTGAGATACAGGATGTCCGACGAGCTACCGGTGTCCACTAACATCCGGGACACCACGTAGTTGGAGATTATAGGACTTATAACCAAGGGGTCGTCATGGGGTACCTCAATCCCCTGGAGGTCCTCATCCGAGAACCCGATGGTCTCTTGGTTGATCGTGCTTATAGGACTCCGCAACTGGAACACTGGTCTGCGGGAGTACATCTTCCGGGCATTCGAGGAATCCCCTCCTCCGGCCAATCCTCCGGATATTGTCTCTATCCTTCCAGTGATCTGGGGGTTAGGATTATCCCGGATGTTCCCTTGGCATAAATCGATTTCTTTGGTCCCGGAGGTCCCCACGTCTGGGCTGTTAGGTCTTCCTCCCTTCACAAACTCTTTCAACTGCCCCCTCTTGATTAGCTTTTCTATCTCCCCCTTCAGTATTCGGCACTCATCAGTATCATGTCCGTGGTCCCGGTGATACTCGCAATACTTCTTCATATCCCTCTTTTGAATAGGGAGCTTGATCTTCTGGGGTGGAGGCAGCATCTGCTTGTGTCCTATTTGGGCATAGATCCTCCCAACAGTTGTCTTCAAAGGGGTATAGGACTCCGGCTTGTAGTCCCGGGTGTCCTTGACCCGTCCTTTGTCCCTCCTAGGTGACCGAGGTTTCGGGGCCTTCAGACTGAGCCTATCCTTTGGCTTCTGCAGTCTATCCCACACCCTCAATTTCTTCGTTGGGCTGGACGGTTCCCTCCTGGGGGTCCGGTTGTAACCCTTGATCTCCTCATCCAACATTTTCACCTCCTCCAGCTTTATGTACTGGATGACCAGCTTGGCGAGTTGATATCTGGTTGTAACCGGCTCCAGCACCAACTTATCCTTCAATGGTCCATGTCTTAATCCATGGAAGAACGCAATCAAAGCCACTTTCTCAAAAGTTTTCTCATCCGTAGCCGACACGTTTGTGGCTACCTTCTCAAACCTCCCAGCATAACTCCTTAATGTCTCCCCTGGCCTTTGTTGGACTTGCATGAGGGCTGTCTCATCTTCGTCAGCCACTATAGAAGCTCCAAACTTTTCCAGGAACTTGTTTGCTATATCCTGCCAGCAGTCCACGGAGTCCTGTGGCAAATTATGGAACCACTTCAAAGCTGGACCCGAGAGGCTGCTGGGGAATGCCCTAGCATATATCTCATCCTGGCTTGCCCAGAAGGATAGCTGGGAGTCGAATGCCTTAAGATGATTCGTCGGGTCTCCGACTCTATCAAAAGTATCGAATTTGGGCATCCTAAACCCTCTTGGCATCTCTGCCTCTCTCAATCTCCTTGAGTAAGGTTGTAATGAACTATGCTTCTCTGGACCTCGGGTAGGGACCATGTCTTTCATAGCCTCCCGGATAAGGTCCCTAAGGGTGGCCTCATCCTCTCTGCCCCCGACATGGTCCTGCCCCCGAGGGAGGTCTTTATCATCCGCCGGGGCCTTAGTGTGTCTCCGTTTGTGATGTGACTTCTTGTGCCCCCGGTGGGTCTTCCTTTTCGGTGTAGGGCTCCTACTCTCATCGCTAGAGGAGTCCGGGTAGTAGTTTAGTTTGCCGGATCTCCGAGCCTCCTTAACGGGAGACTTGGGGTCGGTACTCCGTCTCCTCTTGGCTGGACTCCTGTCTTCCCTCCTGGGAGACCGGGAGTGTTTGCCCCTACGCCTGGAGGGGTGTGAATTCTGAGAGTAGGACTCCTCGGAGGGTGTATGCTCCTTTCTCCGTCGTGTGACGGGAGTCCGGGAGCGATGACGATGCCTCCTATGGTGGTGGGGGTGATTGCCCCCAGCCCTAGAATGTGAACGTCTACCCTGGGTGGGTTCGATCCGTTCGGACGGCGCCAATTGATGTGGTAGCTTTTTCCTGAGAAGGCTCTCCACCTCAAAGGGGTCCTCCATAGGCTCCTTGCCTGGCCTGTGCTTGATGGGGGACTCCTGTCTCTTTTCCACCCTAGATGGAATGGAGGGTCTAGGGAGATCAGCCTCCTGTCCCTGGGCCATTGCAGGAGTTGGAAGGGCTCCTGGATGTCCTGGGTAGAGGTGAGATCCCGTCCTAGGCCTCCTAGGGACCTCTATGAAGATGGAAGTGCTCCTGGATACCTCCTGGGAGGTGCTCCTGTGTCCCATGGCTTCGGGTGGTGGATGTCCTCTTGAAGAATCTCCTCCTGAGTGCTCCAGCTCCAGCTCCAGGTACCTAAGGCCACGACTGGCTAGGTCGCGGCCACTCCGACGATCAAGTTAGTAAGAGATCGAAGGAATGACTAGAAGAGAAGGGAGTAAAAGGAGAGATTCTAAAAGGGGGTTTGGAGTGTATGAAATATCGGAATATTTGCTAAGATGGTCGAGTAAGAATTTCTACCTTGTGAGAGAATTCTTACCAACCTAATATATAGAAACCTGATATTTTCCAACCCTCATTCAAGTGAGAATGAGTGAGTATTTATAGGCAAGAGCCTTGGCCTTGAAGCCTTGAGATGGTGACAAGTGTAAGGTGAGGATTGTGCAATTCACCTCTTTGGGCTGACCTTGGGCTTTGAAGCCCCTTACCCGAAATGGGGGGTCTTCTCCATGATAAAAGAAGGCCCTCATCAGACCCTTTTAAGGTTTTTGATGGTAAAAACTAATTCCAAGTCCCTATTTTCTAAGGCCTGAATTTTTTCCGAAAATACCCTTACCGAACCAGTGAATTCAATGTTGGAAGGTACTCAACCTCAGATTCATTGGTTCGGTTCTAAACAACAATTCAATTTTTAGCCGAACCAGTGAATGTAAGGTTCGATATTCATTCCAACCTTGAATTCACTGGTTCGGTAAGAAATTTTGTGGAAAAATATGGGGCCTTGGAAAGTAGGGCCTTGGAATTATATATACCCGTTTTTTTATCAAATGGACTTTTACTAGAAAATACTCCCTCCATCCCTAAATGATTGTCACATTTTGACTTTAGGTGGTCAACAAAACACGATTTAAAATGTAAATATCTATTATTCTACATACATAACTCTTTTGGTATGAATAGTTTATCAGTCTGGGCATGGATGTTCTTATGTGGGCATCTTGTTTTATTATGTAATTAGTTAGTATTCAAAATATCCGATTCAAGTAGGTAATATAGGTGGTTGAATCAAAATAATTCTATTTAAAGTTTGATTTTTTTAGAGGGCAATATGAACGTTCTGTCATGTTCCATCAACACACTAAAGGGGATATATGATATATCCGGTGTGGAAGTAGGCCAACATTTCTATTGGCAAATAGGTGGTTTCCAGGTCCACGGTCAAGTACTTATTACTTCTTGGGTTGTAATTGCTATCTTATTAGGTTCAGCCGCTATAGCTGTGCGAAAAAATTATAAAAAGTTGGTATTCCAAAAATATATATTGAGACGAATCCAACAAGGTCTCACAAGACTATATTATTTCTTATTGTTTAATGATAATTCATGATCAAATTTTGATATGTTTGACCAACAAAAGTCAAAATGTGACAATCTTTTAGGGTGGAGGTAGTACTATCTAACATTTTTTAAAAGGGTACCTTTTAATTTTTGATAGGAAATCATCTCCGTTAGCAATTTCCTTACTAGCAAAAGAGCTCGAATTTGAAACCTTCACGAAAGGTGTCAACATGATTTATCATTAGGACAAGTTGTCTTGACTACCATCTAACATTTTAGAACTACATTCATGTAAAATGCCTGTTGAGTATTTTGTTGAATCCTTTGGTATCTCGCATTAGTAATAATTTTATTTTTCCTAATGGGAGATACCAAAGGATTTGGGTGATTACTAGAAAAGAATTGAAATTTAATTATCCTCCTAATATTGTTATGCGTGGAGGAACTGAGTTGAAAGAGACTTCAAATAAGTTTAGTTTGTATATTTTTTATATGAATTGTCCTCCTAAAATGGTTTGGAATATAAGAATTTTCCTAATTGTTTTTAGTAAATTAGTGATAAAGTAAATTTTAAATTCAGAATCTTCCGATCACTAATAAAAACCTTTTCTATTAAACTATTCAATTAATTCCATTCCTATTAACTTATGATATCCATGTGTTAATTCCTCCAAATTTTATATTTTGGGTTCAAAAATAGTTGCACACTCTTTGAGGTTTAGACATCCTAAAATGTTATGACAGCGGAAGCGAATTAACAAATCAGATGCGAATCTTAGACAAAGAATCACGTAAAGTGCACGAAAGTAAAGAACACCAGAATTTAACGTGGTCTCCCTAACAACGTGTTAGGACTACTCCACGGGCTCCAAGCCACAAACAATTCACTATAATGGGAAGATCAGGTTACAGAGTTGATCAATCAGATCTCAGATGAATAGAATTACCAGTCTACACTATTCCTAGAATAGGATTATAAGACTCACTATTCCAGAACTCTTAACCTATGTAGCTACATCTTGTCTCTCTCTGGAACCTAGACCTCAAAGAATAGAAACCAAGAAATCTATTCTCTGAGTCTTCTTTTCAGCTCATCCAAGTCTAAGGAGCAAGTCCCCTATTTATAAGTAATCAGGAAAACCTAAGTAGACTAGTAGAGAAGGCCCAAAGCCCATCAGGAACTGCCAAAACCCTCGCGTCTTCAGATCCGATCAGGATTTGGAAAGTTCCAACCAAACGCAGATTCAAGGCATATTCCAACAATCTCCACCTTGACTTGAATCTTCTTCAGATGTCAGCTACAGAAACTCTTCCCAATGCACCAGATGTACTACTAGTACCAAATGTGCTCAGATAGTGAACTCAAATGTTGCCCAGCAACTCAGATGCGAATAGACGACGCCCAACATCTCCATCCCATAACTGTGACAGAAGTGCCCCAAACCGACACCAAAGGATTAGACGATGCCCAACATCTCCATCCCATATTGCCCTGCCACCGGGCTACTCCAGATGTACCAAATGCGTCACATGTACCAAATGTACCAGATGCGTCAAATGTACCAAATGTACCAGATGCGCCAAATGTACCAAGTGTACCAAATACGCCAGATGTACTCAGATGTGATAGATGTGCCCAGAAGACACTCAGAAGAGATAGACGATGTCCAACACCTCTATCTCATATGTTGCCTTATCACCGGACAATTTCAGATGTGTTGATCACAACACCAGAGGAATAGTAACCTGAAAAACTATTCAATATCTGTGACAGAAGTGCCTCAAACCGACACCAAAAGAATGGACGACGCCCAGCATCTCCATCTATACTGCCCTGTCACCGGGCTGTCTTTCTGCGATTACTCTTGATAGCGAGTAATATTCAAACACCGTTGAACCTCCCCACTGCTGTCGATGCTACCATGAAACTTGAAGCCACTGGAGTTTATGCCACCTGAAAGTGAACGAGAACTACCATTCTCTGAACCACTACTGACTCCAGAATCCCTTTGCTCCACCTGTTTCCCAACACCACAGCAGTGTGACCCAAAGAACGTCCTACCTTGAAAGACATATAAGGTTCAACGAACTACACCTCTCAGACGTACATCTGAACCTATAGAGACAACTAATCCTCCACATTCTTCGCTGAAATTGAACCCCTTCTTGTCCAAACGACTCAGAGATAACAAATTCATCGTCAAGTGAGTTCCTTGTCTTACCTCGTTCAATGTACAGACTGCTCCGGATCAAGGACCAACACATCGGTGTAAAATGTGTCATCCACTGCAACAAGGCTATGTCCTCTTCTGAATGTGTACCGCCGTTGGCAAACCCGACAATACCACCCCGACACCCTTTTCTGTTGCTGCCTCCTCTTGGGTCATACCAGACCCAACTCCATATGCTGTAGCACTCACCCGTCACACTCGGACCCATCATCGGTCTACTGAAGAACTTCTTCTCCGATGTATCATGATCTTCACTAGTATCAACCAGTGCATCATGAACGTCCAACCAAAAGACTCTGTGAGAATTACCTACCATGGAGGGCATAACTTGATCCGGAACCTAGAGACTGAAACTAATTCCTCCCATTACGCTTCTCTAAAATCGTGACTTCACCACTCATCTTCTTCGCAGATCTAGCCCAGGCTGTGGTACCAATTTCTTCAGAAATCCGGATCACCAACCTTAGCTCTGATACCAATTTGTTATGACAGCGAAAGCGAATTAACAAATCGGATGCGAATCTTAGACAAAGAATCACGTAAAGTGCACGAAAGTAAAGAACACCAGAATTTAACGTGGTCTCCCTAACAACGTGTTAGGACTACTCCACGGGCTCCAAGCCACAAACAATTCACTATAATGGGAAGATCAGGTTACAGAGTTGATCAATCAGATCTCAGATGAATAGAATTACCAGTCTACACTATTCCTAGAATAGGATTATAAGACTCACTATTCCAGAACTCTTAACCTATGTAGCTACATCTTGTCTCTCTCTGGAACCTAGACCTCAGAGAATAGAAACCAGGAAATCTATTCTCTGAGTCTTCTTTTCAGCTCATCCAAGTCTAAGGAGCAAGTCCCCTATTTATAGGTAATCAGGAAAACCTAAGTAGACTAGTAGAGAAGGCCCAAAGCCCATCAGCAACTGCCAAAACCCTCGCGTCTTCAGATCCGATCAGGATTTGGAAAGTTCCAACCAAATCCCGATGAAACGCAGATTCAAGGCATATTCCAACATAAAAGAATGAAACCATCATCATGGTCTTCAAGCAGCCTTGTCCTGCATTGCACACAAATAAATAAATCATCACATATGCCTCAATTGATTATAGGATTAAAGTTTAATTTTTAACAACTTCAATATAAAAAATTAATTCATATAATATGTCTCAATTGGTGAAGAGACTAAAATTTGCATCTTAACCACTTTAACACAATATTTCACTTTTTAAACAAGTCGAATCTACTACGTGAAGAAACAAAATTGCATTTACTTAATATTTTAATTATTTATCGATTGACTTATATCCTGAAAACACCTGCATTTCCTTCGGGTACGAATAGTAATATCTTCTCTTTTAATCCTTTTATCGGATAAACTGTAGCAGCCATGCATGATCTCCTCGTGCACAATGGTATCATTGAAGAATCTAATTTCACACGTATGTATAATCATCATGTATGTGCAGTATAACCACAGTTAATAGAATGAATATAATCATCAACGGAATATTGCAACTCAAACTATTTTTACCACGTGGACTCTAACCATAGTTATCACCTTATGACTTCAAGGGTTAAACGAAACTCAAAACAAAAAATTAAGGCCTAATCGTATAGCTTAGTGGAAAAGGCTCTTGCTAGTGACCAAAAGGTCTTGGGTTCGAAACTCACGTCATCGCTAATTTACAAAAAAAGAAGAAAAAAAAAACACTATTTATCATACAAGTTTTTATTTTGATTCCAGTTTATCACTCATATTTCAAAATTCAAAATATTCCAGTTCATCACTCAAGTTACGAAATGAGGCAAAATCACTATTTCTGTTAATCAGGCTGTTAACTATACCAGTTTTTGCAACGCATGTGCCTCATTTTATGGGCAATTTAGTCATTTTAGTAGTGATTTTGCCACATCATTCAAGTTACGAAATGAAGCAAAATCACTACTCCTTCCGTCCCAAAATAGTTGACGTTTTGACACTATTTTTTGTCACAAAATAGTTGACGTTTTCAATTTTCAATGCAGCATTTAGATAAATTTTCCTCTTTAGCTCCTATTAAATTCTCAAAGTAAAATATAATCATCTAGTAATATGCATATTCCATTAGATATAGATTGCTATTTATTTCTTACTCTATTTCATTAGTTTACACTATATTTTAATAGTTGTGCAGATGGTTAAAATGTTAACTATTTTGGGACGGGGGAGTATTATATAATGCCCAACATTAAAAAGTCACATATACGTCCAACATTCAAAAGTCACATATACTCCCTTCAATCCAAAAGAAATGTATTTTTAGACAATTCACACAAAATAAAAAACATTTTATGCATCAAAACATTTTTCATTTATGCCCTTGCCCCTTGTATAATTGCACATTAATACTCTACCCAAGTACAAGAGAGTAGAGACAATCCATTAATAAGGGTATTAAGGGGAAAATGGTGTATTATGCTTTGATTTATGTAATAATTATATTGGATATTTTTAAAATGTCTAAATGACATTCTTTTTAAATTATTTTGGCAATTACATAAATAAACTCATGATGGAAGCATATTTAACTATATCAGATACGTTTTAAATTATTTTCATATATGGAATATAATATTAGCTCAGTTTAAGAAATATATCAGTTTAATTAATACTATGACGTATTTGTGGATTAACTTAAAACGTTGACAAAGTTAATTATATCAACATTTTTTAGTTAAAAATATTAATTTGTACATACATTAACGATATATCGTAATTAATAATTCGATTTAGTTAAGAAAATGTAAAATAAACGACATATCAGAAAAAATAGAGGTACATACTGTGAAATCCTCTCTCCGTTTCCGTTTTCTGGCATTCGCTTTTCTGTCCCCATTTTATGAGTACCCAAACCCCCCCCCCGGTTCTTTTTTGCTCCACAGCGAAACACTCCTCCTTGTTAATCTCGTGTCCAAACACTACCTCTACTCCTCAACGCTTTCTTCTATATATATAACCTCCATTTACCACTCTTCACTTCCTACTTGATTTACTCTCCCCCCCCCATTTTAATTGTCCACTTTCCATTTTTCCGAACAAGTTTAATTTTCTAGAGATGATTTTAAACACATTCATACGAAGAGTATGCAAAATCATCACTGCTTTTCTGTTGCTCCTTTTCATTACAATCACTGTTTCAAGTCATATTTCTGTTACAGGTGCGTCTGTATATCTATGAGTATGCATGTACTATTTGCAATTTTTTATTCCTTTTTTTTCTCAAACTGACAATCTTTTTGGGACGGAGCTAGTAATGTAGTAGTCTCACCTTACTTTTTTGTATTTTATTAAATATACAAAAATCAAAATACGTTGCTGGTTCTACTGAGACACTGAGTATATTATTTTATTGAATAATTACGGTATAGATATTATCATAAACTCGATTTTTGTTGACTTTTTAGGGGATGATTGCATGGAGTCAAACGGAGGAGGATGTTCTGCATTTTCCAGGAAGCTGATTCAACGAGGTGAGATTTCAAAATAATTACTACTATTTGTTTTCATAAACTATTTTGCTTGCATTTTATACGAAACTGATAGAATGAAGTGAGACTTGACAAATAATTATTTTACTTTTGATTTTGAATTTGTGTTTGTGAAAAATCAAACTGGATATTTAATTTCAGTGCTTCATGTTGATGTTAGGTGTATAGTGAATAGTAAAGCCTTGTTTATCGGTGTGTTGTTTGTGTACGAGTTCTGTGCTCCCTCTGGTGTGTTTGTTCTGCTGGTGGCGGACGTCAGTATTTTTTTTTGTCTTTTCTGTCATCTACAGTAAAATTACTAGGATCTCTTCTTTTCATTTTTGGCTTTTCCTAATACTAGTACTAGTAAATGTTTTGATTGGGTAATTAATGTTTAATTAGTGTGATTATGATTTTTGTTCGTTTTTGTTAAATTATCTTACTCATCAAATTCGAATTTATTGATTAGTTGTATTTCGACTTTGTATTTAATTTTTATTCCTGAATAGCCTTTGATTAGTTAATACACTAAATATAAAATTGATTTCGTTGGATTTATTTCAAAAATATATATTTTCTGAATATTATAATTTATGATTTTTCATGATATAATTAAAACTATTCTAATCAATATTTTGCATATGAAAGCAAAAACCATCAATTATCTGTAATTGGATATAGTATTGTTTTGTTTTGAGCTTATTTTGCATTATAATGAATAAGTTTTCATTCAAACAATTACACATTAATGATTGTTCTTTAGATTACTGTTGCTCATTTAACAATCTTAATTAATAATGTTGTTCTTTTTGGTTGCACAAAGTTGATGATAACCTGCAAAAATGTTGATGGCTGATTTCAATGTCTACATGTTACTCGAATTTGGCAACAAAATAAATATTGTGTGACAGTAGAAAAGAATGAATGAATGTCAAAGTTACTGTATTTCCTAATATGAACCCTTTTTTTGTTTAGTCCTTTTCTTTTCACACTTTTGGTATCTCCCCTGTGGAGAAAGTTTGATATATCCCGAGGCAATCACTCCCTTTTCAGTCTATGTCTTGTTTTATATCCTCATTTTCACTCATTTGGCTCAAACCAATATCAAATTGAGTCTTGTACGTTGACCTTTAGGGCCCCTTATGGATGATTCTTTAGCTTGGTTTTCCTTATATGGCTCAACCAACATATTGAAATATATCTGCCTACATGAATGGAAGGTCTTTTGGTGGTAGTGAGGGGAGAGGGAGGGGGGGTATGTAGACAAATGTGAAATCAACTTGAATTTTGACTTGTAGTAGGAAATTAGTAAGTTGAATGGGCTTTTAGGCTTCTACATTATTAATATTAACTATTCGTATAGATTAGCTCCAAGTAGTGACGTGCATGGGCCGAGCTTTCCGAGCTAGCTCGCTCGGCTCGGTTTGGGAAGCTGAGGCTCGAAGCTCGACTCTTAATAAAATGAGCCGAGCCGAGAGCCGGGTTCCTGGAGCGTCAGCTAGGCGAGCTAGCTCGGGAAGACGGCTCGGTAGCTCGATAGTACATATGTTAATATTATTTTTAATAAAATTAGTTTTATTATACTTTTTTAGTCATTTCAATTATTATGATTAATGTCAATTTAATGTTTCTATTTATATTGTTACATGTTGGTTTCATTTTATTACTTGTTACATGTTAATAATATTATTAATTGTTTATGTAAAATAATTTTTGTTAATTAAGTTGAACTCGAAATTTCGAAATGAGCTAACTGAGCTAGCTCGAAGCTCTGTGAAAGCTCGCCGAGCCGAGCCAGAAATTCTTGAGCTCGGGCTCGGCTCGACTCGTGTACAGCTCTAGCTCCAAGGTAGGGGGTGGTTTGGAAGTCTTGACATTGGAGCTCAACGAGTTTTATTAACTAATGAGTAGTCTTATCATTGTAATTTAAATGGACTTATTATCTAGTCGATAGATTAGCTTCAAGATAGGGGTGATTGGAGGCCGTTAACGTCTGGACTCATCGCCCTATTCTTTAATTAACTTTGGAGTAATTTTATTTTTGAAAGAATTGGAGTGGACATAGAATATAGGTAGACAACAGTGACAGTGTGCAGAGAGTATGTGCTGTTTTGTAAATCTTTCAGAATCAAACAAATACTGTGACAACATCATATGCTTAAGTTGGGTTTTGCAAGGTTCAACCATTGAATCAAGAAAGCCATAATGGCAAAATAATACTCTACTACTTGTGTTTTTGCCTCTTAATTAGCAAACAGACACATGCTTATTTGCTATTCTGTCTGTACACAAAACAGTGGTGTATTCAAATTGCTTTTACCTTGAATGCAGAAACAACAACCAAAATAGCAATTGCAGCAGCTCCAGCACCAGGAGCAGGAGTAGTATCAGACAGTAAAGTGGAAACAAACAGGATATATGGGGACAAATGTTCAAGGTCTGATATAGTCATAAATCAAGGCCCTACTTCACCATTACCCAATGGGATACCATCCTACACTGTTGAGATCATAAATGTCTGCCCCTCTGGTTGTAATATCTCAGCCATCCATCTGAGCTGTGGTTGGTTTAGCTCCGCTCGGCTCATTAGTCCTCGTATATTCAAACGAATCCGGTACAATGACTGCTTAGTTAACAACGGCAAGCCTCTGATCAATGGAAGGACACTTTCCTTCAAGTATGCCAACACCTTCCCTTACCCGCTCTCGGTTTCCTCCATTCTCTGCTAAAGATACTGGCTAATTTCAGATTGGTAAGAAACCATGATGGCTCCGCATTTGCCACAGGAACAATAATTTTGGTGGAATTTTCAATCAGCCAGGATCATGTTCATACACTGATGAATAATGACAATCTCTGAGGCTTTATTTTGGCTTAGGATGGAAGACTGTGTCATAATTATTGGTTCCTAATAGGATTTTTTGGGTATGAGGCTAAGGATATATATTTTGATGTGCATATTTGATATGATACAATAGTCATATATTATATGATGAATTATGGTTTCAAATGTGATGAGGAATATTTTGTTATTTATGAGTTTAATTAGGGCCTTTGTTTATGTATATGTATTCTATTAGTCTATCAAGATTGAAACCAGTTCATTTATTTATTCTTCAAATCGATTTTGATTCTTGAATAATTTACGTTAGACGAATTTCTTTGGTAATCCGATAACGACATAGGTGAGTTAGGATTAATGTTTGTAAGTCAGGGTTGTGCACGTTGAGCTTGTAGTAAAAGTGTTACAGGTGATCCAAACTCACAAATTAGGTTCTAAACTTCAACAAAACCAAGCAAAATGATTAGTAACAATTTCGTGAATAACAAATACTATGTGTGCTAGGCTAAGTTGACCCGCCTCGTTAAATATGTAAACTAAATTGAGTTAACGAATCATACAAACTTTCAATCATACAAAATGAGTGTATGTGTGAATCCCCCATCCATTGATTTTTGAAACAACATTAAAGAATATTGGTGATCACTGTCAGTTTGTCACACTATGAAACCCCACAAGCCAGAGCCTTAAATCTTAATGGAGACAAAACTCTCCCACATCCTACATACTCGTTTTAAATGTGTCCAATTGGGTTTAAACCTACTAGGGCTCAATTCGACTTGATCTCCTTCGTGTATTGGGTTCGACTTCGCCACCATCGACGTCGTAATCTAAATTAAAGTTTGACTTCACTCAATCTTCTATATACTCGACTTGACTGAAATTTAATATCTTTCTTGAGAATATGATCTTTTTGTATTCATATACTCCTAAGCCACCTTTTTGATGAGGTGTCTCATCTCCAACAAGTCAAACCCAAAAATCAAGATCAAGCACACCAACAAAGGGCAAGCTTATTCACCTTTTTAACGTTCAACTTCTAGTTGCTTGAAATAGCAGCACAATGACGACTTAATAGATGCACGACAATTATATAATACGGAATAATAATTCCACCAACCACTCCATGGCCTTTCCTTATCGTCAGGAGTAATATTATCAGCATTGTGAACTGTGAAATACCTTAACCGTTACATCATTCAATTATTTTAAATAATGTATAATTTTTAATTTTAATGTTTAAATTTTCATTTCAAATATTCTTTTATTACATTGTATATTAATTCTTGCAATCCATTTTGATTGACTCATTTACTATATTGTGTCCATTTTAATGATCCGTTATTATTTAACTATGTTACAAAAAAACAAATTCTTATCTATAAAATGGATGAGTTTGGATTACCGTTACACTTTTCATTGGCCTTTTTTCAATTTTTCAGACATATTACTTTAACAAATACTAATTTTTATAATATTATTTACTACCATCTTGAATAAAAAAAATTAGTTGTTTTTACGGTTTGCATCAAATTTTTGAAGTTTTTGATTTTTGATGATAAAAGTAATGAATAGTCAAATATTTATTTCGAAAAATATAATTGAAAATTATTTAAAGACATAGTGGCATATGCTTATAATAACATTATTGAATAATATTTGATGTTTAAAAATTTAAAATAAATAAATAAATTAGAAGTGTAACCAATATGTGTAAGTGTAAAAGAAAAGTCGGACTCGAAATGGGTGAAGTAATATTCACTTATTGGTGGTACACTATTACTCCGGTCTCCGTACACTACTAGTTTGATACTCCTATAACCAAACCTACCCCCTTTTTTGCCTGTCGAATTAATTTGCTTGATTTTCCAATCCGACATTAGTCCACGCTCTAAGGTTCATCATCTTCATCTTCATCTTCATCTTCTTCTTCTTCGCTTCTTTTATTACATCTTCTGCAATCTTGTCTCAATTTTTTTAACAAATTCAATTCGATTCTTAACAATTCAACTCGATTCACTGTTTTCAAGTTTTAAACCGATCTAAAATCTGCTATACATATCGTATTCTCCCCTTCAAAGATCGTATAATTTGTAATTTTGATATGTTACACTTTTTAAACTTTGGAGTATATATATTTATTAATATTTTGGGGAAAATATGTTGAGATGATATAGTTTCACTCTATTTTACTATTAACATTGTATGGATTTTAAATCAAAGTTGAGTGATTCAATTAGAACATTAAAATTTGTTACAAATTTGACAATTTTGCAGGGATGGGAGGAGTATATAATTATGTGTATTGATCTGATTACAGTTATCATTGTTGTATTTGATGTGAATTATTATTGTAGGGAAGTATAATCGAGGGAAAATGTGGAGAATTACAGCTGCCAAATCGGCCTTGAGAGCTACTTTCTCATCGGTATTTAATGTTGTCCTACTGTTATTTTTTTATGGGAGCTCAGGAGGCACTCGTTTTTATTGTGGATTTCTTAATTTGAGGGAATTTAGCATATGCGATCACATAATTTGAGGGAGTTTTTTGAATTTTGGTGGCTGATTTATGAAATTTCAAGCTACAATAATTTTGAATATGCTGTATAGTATTTAGTGAATAATACATCAAAAGATTGTATTTTAAGGTAATTTACTGTTAATTTGATTAAAATCAGGTTTATGTCCATCTAATCGTCTATCAAGATGACAGAGCTTGTTCATTCTGACCGTTAAAAAATTGAACTTGTTGATGTTTTCGTGGTTGCGGGAGTGTTTGAGTAATACTTGTTTACTGTTCTTTTACTGACTTTATATTTGTTCTGTTGTATGTTATGCAGAGAAGTAGTGTGTTGACATGCAGAGCGTTCTCTTCTTCAGGAAAAGAGGTAACTTGCTTTTTTTTGTATTTGTTGGACTGTCTCGAAAGGGTTTTATCTATGATAGTATTTCCAGATTCTTATAATGAAGATATTTATCCTTAGATTGATTTAGAAAGGTTTTGGTTATTGGATTATTAATGCAATCAAGGATTGGATAGATTAATTGATGTGCAATATTACGCAATGAAAACGCATCATTTTATGTAGGGTATCCTTTGAAAATCTTATGCACAGTGTGAATGTTAGTTGGAAAATAGGCATTACATCTGATATCTAACCTCGTTGTTCTGCTCAATTACTTTGTGTTACCAATGCCTCGTGAAAAAGTTGCTAGAAGACTTATCGTTAATGGTAAAAGTGGATACCAAGTAAAAATTGAAATTATATTGCATCTAGCTTCGAATATGTAGATGCGCTTTGAGTTAGCATGAACTGTGAAGGTAAGGACCACCACTTGGTCATCATCTACAACTAATAACATTTAACTTTCACATCGATATGTCGTATTATGTTCTTGTTGAAGGGGGCCAACGTAGAGAGAACACAACTGCAGAATTATGTGTTTTTGTAGTGCATGTACTCAGACAGATAGGCAACAAGCTTTCATTCAGCAACAATATTTGCCCAGTCTAATACCAATGGCATTATCATGTATTTTAGATGACAGTACGTGATGCTATAAACTCGGCAATAGATGAGGAAATGTCTGCAGATCCTACTGTTTTTGTGATGGGTGAAGAGGTAATATCCAGGACTGCATGTTCTCTGTTCAAATATTTCTGTTGTTATGTGAGCCTCGATATATGTAACAATATGCATGGTTTACACAGGTTGGTGAGTATCAAGGAGCATACAAGGTCAGTTGTCTTCTATAGATGCCTGGCATTGTTGTTCTAAGCCATCTAGATAATCTCTTCTACTAACCACTTGATTTCTTCGTTGTCATAGATTACCAGGGGTCTACTTGAAAAGTATGGTCCAGAGCGGGTCATTGATACACCCATCACAGAGGTTGATATATTCTCTTCAGAATTTCGAAAGATCCTTCTATGAATTTGAAAACATTTTTCTCAAACATGTTAGTATCTTGTAGGCTGGGTTTGCTGGTATTGGAGTGGGTGCTGCTTACCATGGTCTGCGGCCTATCATTGAGTTCATGACGTTCAACTTTTCAATGCAGGTCAGTTTGAATCCTTTCTCTTCCATCCAGAAACATATTTCCTTGCAATGTCTAAATTTCGAAGCATGCATATTTATATAATGCTGCACCTTGCGCTACTGTAGTACTTTTAAAGTTCGATAAGCTGAATTTGTTATATATGTGTTTGTCATGACTGATTTTTGTAACTTCAGAGCTCTTGTGAGCGGTAAAGATGGTTATACCGATAAAATGCACTCATGTTAGTTAGGTAAAATTCAAGGTCGCACTAACCCTAAAATATTTATGATAAGCAAAGGATGGGTATCTCCAAAACACTCCCAAGTTTTAAGTTTGAACTATATGCAAGTAGAGACCTGAAAAGAATTGTAGCTAACTAAATACACTATGAGTTTAGGCTGATATGTAAGAACATTGTGAATGTATATTGATGATGAAAAACTTACTGATGTATTGTGAACTTTTTCAGGCAATTGATCATATCATTAATTCAGCTGCGAAGTCAAACTACATGTCCTCCGGTCGGATCAACGTGCCTATTGTTTTCAGAGGTCCAAATGGTGCTGCGGCTGGAGTTGGCGCTCAACATTCCCAGGTCTGCTGTCTTGTGTCTTATATGATCTTATATTCTTTAGCTCTTGATTAAGTTGCACCATTTTTGCCTTGCGATCTTTTGCTGTTATGTTTTTTTGTGTGTGTGTTTTGTGTTATTCAATTCTCACATAAGTCCCTTTTTTATCCTTCACATTTCTTTTGTTGTTCTTTTATGCATGCTAAACAGCTGACTAAGACTTGATGTTTATTAATTAATTTTGATGTTTTTTATTTAATTCTCTTGGTAACATTCAATGAAGGTATTTTCTATTGCTTCATAAATGTTCCTAATTTTTGTTGAAGTATGTATATGATTTAATTACTCACAGCATGGGTTCTGTTTTCTGTAGTGCTATGCTGCATGGTTTGGTGCTTGTCCCGGACTAAAAGTACTTACTCCATACTCCGCTGAAGATGCCCGTGGCCTAATGAAAGCTGCCATAAGGGATCCAGATCCTGTGGTCTTCCTAGAAAATGAACTATTGTAAGCCGTTTGTTTATACTTATCTGCATTAGCTTGGCTTACAGAACGAATTCGTTTCTTATATGAAAGCAAGTTTATGGAAATAAATGTTGTAGGTATGGAGAGTCCTTCCCTATTTCAGCAGAAGCTCTGGATTCTAGCTTTTGTGTTCCTATTGGGAAGGCTAAGGTGATTTATCCCAGCTAATTTTCTCCATTTCATTGTCTTCAAAATATCTATATCATATACTTGTCTTTTCATTATCAGATCGAAAGAGAAGGAAAAGACGTCACAATTATTACCTTCTCAAAGATGGTTGGCTATGCTCTTAAGGTTTGTTATCTTGTATTTTTAACCATCAATTGTCTAATCGCCTGATAGAAAATAAAGCTTCTGGTGTTACTTTATGCCCTAAATGGAATGGGTTGTACTATGTGCTGTGACCCGGATACTGGCGTGTGCATTATTTTACTTGATGAACACTAACCTAAGGAATATCATTATCAGCCTTTCATTCCCTGTGTTTCCTTTTTCTCTCATTAATTTGAACTTATATGTGATGAATGTGACCAGGCTGCTGAAACCCTTGCCAAGGATGGCATCAGTGCTGAGGTAAACTAGATTAATTTTCCATTTACATACTAGGTGACAAACAAGGGAGAGTTGAGAAGTGGTTCACTTAGTCTTACGTTTTCTTCTGAAAATTTACCAGGTTATAAATCTGCGCTCGATCCGGCCACTTGATACAGCCACGATCAATGCTTCTGTAAGAAAAACAAATAGACTTGTCACTGTAGAGGAAGGATTCCCACAACATGGTGTTGGTGCGGAGATCTGGTGAGCTTTATCTAACCTCGTTTCAGTCTTGTACCTTTACGGAGTTAATCATTAACCAACTCTAATGGATTTGCAAATTTCCCTTGTTCTTAGTGCATCTGTTGTCGAAGAAAGCTTTGAATATCTTGATGCTCCTGTTGAAAGGATATGTGGGGCAGATGTTCCTATGCCATACGCAGCAAATCTTGAGAGAATTGCCGTTCCTCAGGTTTGTTTTTCTGACATCCTGTCTAAGGGGTCATACTTGCTGCAGGGTTCAACCTTGTGATCTTGATTGGGGACATGACCTAGTATTTCATGAGGCATACTGGTTTCAACTGATTATTTTCACTTCATTTGCTTCATGGGCATTTCCAGTTGAGCATACAGATGCTCGTGAAAAACGTTGCCTGCATGATATAGACATTGCACCATTTTATAGATGAACTGAGAAGAATATTGTTCTTTTAGCCGCCTACTTTTTGCTTGAACTTTTGTTGGCTACTTCCCTACGATTAGTGAGACGGATATGTTGGAGAATTACTATTACTATATCTTAAATCAACTTCTGCTTCTAAGTTCTAACAGAATATTTGACATTTGTTCCTACACAGATCGAGGACATTGTTCGGGCTGTGAAGAGGGCTTGCTACAGATCAGCTCCAATGTCTGCTACCGCTTAGAGCCAACACAAATTGAAGCTCTTGAATTTGTTTTGCTCGTTTAACTATTCTTTTGCTGCACTAGGTAGCCTTGTCTCGAATTTGACTTTTGTTATTTCTGGAAAGAATACACCAGAAGACTGTAGAGCCTATTGCTTTCACCAGTTCACAGGAAATAAGCTTCTGCCCTAACATAATACTATGTTATACTCACCTCATGGAAGAGTGCATAAGATTTGTTATGTAAATCGAACTAAAGTTTCATGAAAAGCGGCCAAAATTGATGCTGCTTTAGTTTCTACCTTCTTGTGAGTATGGGGGTGGTAAATTATCATCTTTTGAAACTTCTATAATTTTATTTCTGAGGTGACTTCGATTTCATGAGAGTTTATAAGTTAGAGCACAACTAAAATATACCCTTTTTGTAATTTCAATGTTTAAAATGCAATTTTGGTAAGAGAATGGGAAAACCTATGAGGTCACCCTCTCCAAATATTTCCGAGTCTACTAATGTAATTCCGTTTGTGTTATCTACTCCTTGTCTATAGACTTTTTTTTATATATAATTCATGCATTCCGATAAAATCATTCTTGAGATGTTACGTCAAAAGTGTCAAAATGAGAGAAGTACATCGAAGTGTTACATGAGTGATAACAAACATCATTGAAACCGGAAATAAAAATATCAAATAAATTCAGAAGACATTCAACATTAGTCGGGAACCAAAATTCACATTAGCTGATAACGGGCTTTTATCAACTTATTAGATACCAATCAAACTCGACTCATTAGCTGAATTTCTGATATGTTATCCCCACACTGGAATAGTGAATTTTAGGAGTGAAAATTATCGTTTTGCCCCTTATTTGAAAGTGTAGTAGTTGTAGTTGAGAAATTTAAGTGGAGGGTAAAATTGAAATTTCATCACTATAGTGTACATTGCTCTGGTGTGTGTTACACCCTTCAGTCTTGTTGAAATTAACATATGACCCCTAAAACATTCAGCATCTCCACTCAAAAGCCTTTTAATTCAACCATATACTAATACTCGGACACGTTCTTAAGCTTCCCTCCAAAGGTATGCGCTACAAAATTATTTGTATTGGCTAACCGGATTTTTGCTCAATCATATAGTCTTATTTAAGTGTTGAAAATTACATTTTTATGAATCACTCATTTTATTAAAAATACTTGCGGCAACATTATATTTCATCATTGTCAATTGAATTATTATTTGTTTTAACTGGGTTTTCATAATTCATTTTTAACATTTTTTAGTTAATTTGAGCTCTGTAGACAAGTAATTAACCTACTTTTGAAGCTATAGTAATCAACTCGTGTAATTTTGTATTTATATCACTATATTGGCAGATGTTTAATTCTCTTGTAATTTTTTTTAATGGGGTGGGGTGGGGTGGGGGTGTGTGTATGTGGAGGGGTCAATAGGTGGATTTGGCGTTGAGGTGAAGTTGGATAGTCTCTGAAACAAGTTAATTTGATTAATATTGAGTCGATGTCGTCCTCATGTTGTAGAAATAGGAAGTTAGAATGACTTTCAATATGTGAGAAGGGATTTTGCTTTGATTTAAACTAATCAGTTTTCGAGCTACTAACGGCAATGTGATTCATTACATAAAATGAATTTTGTAGGTCAGCAGAAAGTGAACATAAGAAATCGATATACAATGTGGTCGGCTCTACGCACTCGAGGTGTTTCTCCATCTTCTTCTTTCCAGCGATGCTGCTCGAGCATTTTCGTGAGACCAACACAGCTTGACCGCTCTGTTTGCTCCACCGCCAGTCAAGATATTCAAGATGTGGGTATCAGTAACAATCATACAAAGAAATTCGATTTTAAAACTTTGTTGAGCCTTGAAGAAGTGAAGAAAATCTTGGTTGATGTCAGAGCTGACAATGTGCAAGTTATCCCTGTCCCCAAACACTTGGATTTTGCTGATTACATGGTTGTTGCCTCGGGGCGCTCCACTTGGCACGTGCGTAATATTGCCCAAGCACTACTTTACAAGGTAAGTATGTTTTCTCCTTTTTTGTACATTTATATTTTTGATACACCAAATATTTACTAGGTAAATACAAGGGACTTAACTTATTATAGAAGGGGTCATTGGTCCATACTAAATTGAATAGTGGATCAAGTTGTGCGATTCTAATTGAGGTATTTGGGATTATGAACTACTACCACATGAGCTGAAATATGTTGGGTGATGATTACTTGTACTGATACCTGTCTGGATTCATGTTTGTACGAAATTGGTGTGGTATATTACTACTTAACTGTAAAGTTTAGGACTTACTTCGTTGGGTCAAACACTTCAGCTTAAAAGTTCAACCATTGGGAAGTGTGATAGTGTCTTGCCTATTTAGAGCCACTGGGAGGGCATTCGAGTCTCCTGTTATATCTAAGTTTACTTTTTAATGTAAGTTTGTATTCTTATATTCATTAGTGAATAAAATGAGATATTAAAAGTGAAAGTAATATAGTATGCTTAAAAGTTGTTGCCCTTGGATAATGGTAAGTTTTATCTCGGTCTGGGTGTTCATTACTTTTGGTTAACATTATGAGGAGTCGTGATTAATTTGTTGTATTTGACCATTAAACAGAGTAACAATGCTAAATAGGACGTTTGAGGTATTTCCTGCTTTGATTGTACGGCGTCACAAATATTGTTCACTGATGGTTTTGTGTTATAACCAGGTTAAACAAAAGCAAGAAGGAGAAAAGAAGAAGCTGTTGCCTAGTGTTGAAGGACAGAAGGGAGGGAATTGGATCGTAATTGACTCTGGTAATCTTCTCTCTTAGCTCTGGTAAAGTGTTACGCACTCGAGCACTTCTCATCAGGATGCTATCTTGTCATAAATAAGCGTCCATGTTATTTCTTATATACCAGCTGCCAACCCAGAAATCTATAGCCTATACCTTAAGAAAATGATCATCTCATTGTAGCCAATGAACCTTGTTTAGTTTGTTGACTTATTGGTCTTCATATGTAACATTATTTCATTGTGCCTGTGAACTCCAGGTTCGTTGATCATTCATGCCCTCGAAGAAAATGTGAGATCTTACTACAATTTGGAGAATGTTTTCAAGACAATGTCGTCACCTGAGGAACAGGAGCAGGTAAACAAATCAACTTGTCTTCATTTGTCTGCTTCCCATTCCACTGATAATTAATTACAAGAGACATTAGTAATCTCAAGTCTTTCTTCCTGTATGTTTTTGGGGACTCAAACTACCCTGTATGCAACATTCAAGATTTTTTTTTTGATAAATCATTATACTGTGTTGTTTGCAGGACTTGGACAAGGCATTTATAAAGATCCGGCCAAAGAATAATTCCAAGAAAAAACCCCCACAAAAGAAGGAATGATTTCTTCGAAGTTTGAACTCCCGCAGAAGTGGTTCAACTTGCCTCACAAAGGAGCCAGAAACGCTTGTAATAGTCATGTGGATGCACAGTGAAGATCCTGAACAGAAGATGAAGTATTACTTGTTTTATTAATCAGTACTGTTGAGTTGCTATGTTTGGTGGTGTTTATGAACTCCATTCAATACTTCATAAAAATAATCATATTTGAGAACTTATTGCTCATATTTCTTTTCTTTAGATACAAATAAATCAAAAAGGTGCAATGATTACAAGTTACATAAAATTTGAAACCATGAAAATCCTGCCATTGGAATTGCAATGTAAAATGCTTGTATACTCAATGTAAGTTAATGAAGAGGTTGAAAAAGGAGGGATTATCGTCCCCTTTGATCTTTATTAAGTTCCGTTACTAATGCCTTTCGTCTCTAGTAAGTTCTGCCAATTACACCCTTCGATGGTTATGCCCTTGATCTCTACTAAGTTTCGTCATTGCGTCTTTACCTCTTTTGATTTTTCTTTTATGTACCAACATATTAATAACATAGCCGTAGAAAACAAACTATATTTGCAAAAAGCCATCATCCATGATACTTGAGATCAGGTCATTTTCATGTCACATAAATTGAGGTACAATTTGGAGTACATTCCACTAGTAGTTTTTTATGCGGAAAAAAGAAACTAGTCTGTAAGTAATACATTGAATTATGTACTCTTTGTTCCATGGTATGGAATATCTTCGGCCCCTCAAGGCAGTACAAGGAACAAAATGTTATGAACTAATTATTGTTGCAGAAGGTGCTAACCAGAGCAAAGCTTCTCAAGCGCCATGTTTTCATCACCGCCAACGGCTTCCAAAGTGCTCCTCACCGCACTTTCAGGAAAGCCCATCTCCACAAGCTTTTGTACCTGTAGAAATAAGTGGTTGCTAATAATCAGCTCCACACTTAATTCGAGGAGAAAGACGAATGGAAGAATAGGAAACTGGATGCAGTGCAAAATTATCTACTGAGAACTGACCTTATCCTCAACACCTAGAGAAGATGGCCTTGCAAAAGCTTCAGTCCAATAGCGAGCGGTGCCCACATAAGTCTGATACTCTTTGAGATACTGACGTGTTTATCACGTAATAAGTAAACACTCTAAAAGTGGTAGAGTTGTGCGAAAAATGAAAAAATTGGAATTAATTCCAACTAGTATATTTTGCTGGTAAAGCCATAGATGAGGGAAGATAACTAGCTTCACAAAGTATTGAGTAACTGAAGCATCAGATAATGGTAATACCTGCTGTGCCACCACAGCATCCTGTGGATCATCAGGCTCAGGCGAAGAAAGTAATGCTTGTATAGAAAGAAGTGCTGTCTTCAGTGTGAGAGCGGGACTCCATTGATCTTTTAGGATGTCCAAGCATATTGCTCCACTTTGACTGCTTATATTAGGATGCCTTAAATGACACAATAAATTTATCACTCTTCTGCAAGTGCGATGAACAGATAGTTCACGAGGTTGCGAGGACACAACAAAAGTCACAATAGTGCTTTTTTCTAGTCCAATCATGCAAGAAGGTAGTACAAAACAGGCTTTTAACATGTCATTTAGCATTGATTATAATAACCCGCACAGAATCCCTGAGGCAAGAGAGTGGTTATAGTCTTATAGAAGTTTATTGTTAGCAAATGTTTGATGTGGAACTGTTGCATAGGGTGTAGCACTTGATCATGTAGAAGAGCAACGCTTGTGGCATTTAATGTGTAAACGCAAATACTGATGTTACCTTCAACAGGCACATGAAGATTACCAAAAGTAGAATGGTTACCATAGGTAGTTAGAATAAGACAGGACAATGGAGATGACATCACATACATTTCAACACGATTACTGCAAAAGTGTCCCATATGGTTCAATCCTCAGTTCGGAGGAAGAAATTCATCTGAAATGGGAGAAAATAGACTACTTCATCAAATTTCCAATCTTGAACTCAAGAGGCAAGAAAGGGAACCACATAACTCCCTGTCCCTTTTTCACCTCATTCTGTCCCTTTTCCCTCTCATTCTCAGGGCAGAAACCAAATTCAGTTCATGTTCTGAAATTCGGGAAGGGGGTAAAGGCAAATTTCCAGATTATTTATATGACTAGTTAGTTATCCTCATAATCCATGATCTCAACTATGGGAACACGAGGCTTCTAATCCATCTTAACCTTTTCACTATCAAAGAACCACTTATTATGGTACTTTTTTGCTTTATTAGGGTGCTTAATACCATAAATTCCACCCAGAGGATATGGATGTTACCACTGTGACTCACCGCTAATGATATAATCATTGAGAGATGAAAGATACAGGATATAATACGTGAAGTCCTCTTATTCTAGATAGCTTAGCAAGCAACGTAAGTGACAACAATATGAATATCTATTTAGCAGAAAGTGAGACTATATATTGAGCAAATAATGTCTTCCTTTCATTAGCTCAGGTAAGAGATATGAATTGATTAAGGACACGATAGTTGTTGTATTAACAGTAAGAATATACTGAAACATAGATGCACATATCCAAGTTAGGCATAGACAACAGTATAGGTTGTTGTTTATACATCAACCTTGAGATACAGACATCAGAAGAAAAAATGGTATATGTATGTGTTACATATAAATCAGAGTTACCAACCAACACAACATCAGAGAAAGATACAAAATAGCATAAAAGTGCAATGTACAACAAATAGACCTTCTCAATCGTCATACCAGACTTTAGTAGCAAACTTCATTTTTGGAGGCTCAAACGGATAGCCTGCTGCAAGAAGCAAAGAACAAGCTTAAGATAATCAGAATAAGCTTAACTAGGGGCACAACTATTTTTAAAATCTTTAGAGGACTATTTCTTTAATCAATAAAGTTATATAAACAGATGTTGATATGTCATCCTATTAGCATACCCCTTAACTGCAGTCTACATGCAAGTATAACGAGCAAACATGCTATTGGTATTCATGTGCCACAGATTAGAAAACTATGCATATGTGCTACTTTGTGTGTGTATATACATACATATAAATTTCGTTGTGTGCTTCAACATCATACTTGTCGAAAGGGATATAACATCTCTCCACTAATTGAATATCACTTCATCTATCTTGAAATGGATCATCTCATCAGAGACGATGGGGAAAAAGCTAATTCACAGACTGATTCTCCTTTTTATCAGAAAAGTGCATCAGTGTTTTCATTACATACGACCAAACATTGTCTGAAGCTTTTCCTATCGACTCACATGCCTCGACAGTCGACACCCAAATGAAAACAGAAAATGCAACAATTCAGAGTTCAAAGATTCATCCGAATCCATAGGTTGAATTTTAATTTAACAAGCATATTATAATTCATTCTAATTTGGTCGTAGTCCCAACTCACAGCTTCTTCCATAATTAGGATTTAAACAATTAAAATGAACCCAATCCATTCAACTTTCTCTCAAATTTAATTCAAACAAACTCAAATAACAGTTCCAAACTCAACCTCTGACAAGAACCAACCTTTTTCAATAAACCCTAAAGCCCATCACAGCAAAATCAAGATATCATTTCAAGTGAATCCATTTAAATAAATCACACCCACCAGTTATACAACATTTTTCACTCTAATACAATTCAAATCAACTCCAACAACACTAAACCTTTTCAAGAAACACTAAACCTCATAACAACAAAACCAAATAATCAAATTACTTCATAAAACAATAACATGGGTCAGTATATTATACACATATACTCAAATCCTAATAAACTCAACTCCAATAACAGTTCCAAACTCCAAATTCACATCAAATATTCAATCTTTTTCAAGAAACACTATAGCAACAAAACAAAAAAAGAAAAACCAAAACCAAATTCTTTCATAAAAAGATCAACATGGGTTACTATATTATACTCCTCTTATAAAAATTGAGGTGAAAAGGGGGCAATTTGGGTACCTGGTAAAATGATGTCAATGTTGAAAACACCAGCTTCATAAGGTGTACCAGTAGGACCAGGGATTGTACCAAGCAAGTGGGTGAGATTAGCATCTCCAATAGGTTTAATGCTGATTCCAGATTCATCAACTCCTTTGTTACAATCATGAAGCTCTTTCTGGACTCTTGCAAAATCCATCATTCTTTGCTTTCAATATTCAATAATTGTTGTTTCCTTCTCCTTTATTCTACTGTTTGCTTTTACAAGATTGAGAGGGAGAAAATGTTTTTTTATCACTAAGAGGTTAATTACTAATTTCAAGATTAGTTAAGTTACAAAATACTTCACATTATTAATCTTGTTTCTCGTTATTTCAAAATGGATAAAATCATTGTATCGATTAGTTTTATCATTATCAGGAGTACTTTCGTCTGTTAATTTTTTGTAAACAAAAATATAGTTTCTATTCTTTGAAATCCAATTTTAACAATAAATTTATATTTTTTTTCTTTCTATAGCTCTTTTTGTTTCAACTTATTTTTGTGTAATAAAAAATTTTAATAGTCAAAGGAGTATATGATAGTTCGCTATGGAAAGGATTGTTGGTTCTATCGGGAATATATGATAGTTCTCGATTTTCTGGGACATCGCTGGTTGAGCTGGAGAAGGAATGGAACCAACAATTTTTTTCCGAAGTTTATTTAGACACTCCAATGTTTGAGTTAGTAAAGGCTCGTACGAAATGTCAAATTAGAACACAACTAGGGATCACTAGAACACCTTTACTTATTTAAGGAATAGTTGTCGGGATCAACTTTTACAAAATTCTCTTGTAACAATTTATTAAGGAACAGTAGCTCTATTGAAGTGGTCAATACTTCAAGTAATAATAAGGTTTCGGATTGTGGTAAAGAAGGTGAGCAGAGGCAGAGCAGGGAAAAAGTCGTCCTTAAATAAGAAAAGATAAATAAGTACAGTGTCAGTATTACAATCTGCTACAAGATTTGTGAGTTATCTTAGATATGTAATCCCAAATAACTTGAGAGAAAATATAGTACTTAAAATGCTAACAATATAGAAAATAAACTCTATGGCCTTTGGGTTTATTAAGACCTTTCAACATTAACAAAGTATTCGCCAGTACAGATACTAATCAAAACTGTTTGTAAGTTGTATCAAAAATACATTCATTTGCATCCCTGCAACTTCCCCCGATATGTGTACCGTCTCCCACTAGTTTTACATTTGCCATTCTCATTGCATTTTGTTCTGAATTTGCCGATGAACTTGTACTAGAAACTCAACATATGAGAGCCCAAGAGGAGTTTTGTCTTCCACCATATAAGAGAAAAACGACATGCCTGAATGAAAAAACAAGTATGACTTAAGTTTGGTGCTCAAGCTAGTTAAAAGATAAAATGCATAAAACAAGTCGACTGAACCAAAAAGCTAATATTTGGTGCACTATTGTCTAACCTGATGGATCTCCTTTCTTGCACAACCTCAAACTGCAAAAGGAAACATGAAAAGAAGAATGAGTGTTGGGAAGGTATTGCAGGATGTAATGTATCCATTATAATTATATTAAAGGTTTGAAGGAAACAATGACTGAAAACATACCGAAGGTACGAACGCCTTTGGCGCCTTATTTCATTTATGACATCATTTAGCTTCTTAGACAATGGATTGTCATATTGCTGTAATACGAACTGAAACACGAAAGGCATATGTTGTCACATTATACTGATAGTATACTGGTGCGCACAAAAAGTGCTTAACAAAATCTTGACAGAATAACATGGCACAGAAATCCCATCTAGCATTATAGTAATAACTTCCAACTGTATCAACTGAACCTTATAATATTTGGAGTGAAATCTGTAACACCCTCATCTATGGACTTGATAGCGCCACTCAGAAACATAAGTTGCACGCATAGTTGACCTAGAGATCTTTCTTCAGATCTATTACAAGTATTAACTCCAAAACACTGCTTATTTTAATATGTATTGCCTAAAAATTTAATGGCTTTTTAAAGAAAGGCTTGTAGTGTTAAATACCGCTTTAAAGGAAAAGGCAAACAAAATAAAAGATAAGTGAAGCAACAGGTTCTTTTTATAAGTCGAATATAATTTACCCCGCCCGACCAATTAATTAGTTCTCTTGTTCAAACATAAAGCCATATAAGAAAGATATTCGAATCCTTACTTTTTCCAACAATGACTTACTACATAAAACCTAGACTAATATATGATTCTTCTATTTATTTTGAGATACATCAACAAAAAATATAACACTTCTAACTGTGTTTGCTGATGTTTGCTAATAGTAACATATATAAAATTATCAGTTAGTAAATGAATACCTGTGGGGGGATTTCTTCAACTGAAGAAATTCCTAGCAATTGATGCATAACATTAGAATCTGCAGAGGTCCCAACATAGATAAGACAATCATCTCCATTTTCAAGAAGGTAGATGCCGTTGTCACTGACATGCTCACTGGAGAGTGGCAGAAATTCAGGAACCAGGGGTTCACTTTCCTGTAATTTAGGAGGTTGTCCGATTAAGTGAGATGCGCATATGGGACAACGACAACATCAAACATGAAGTCATGACCTACTTTACCTTTGAGTCAAGATCGTGAATGCTAATAAGTCGAGGATACACAAATGGGATTGCTAGAGATGTACAAAGAGGAGAGACATAATTTATCCAGTATGACCTATCATCTACACGTCCCTCAGTTCGCAATCCAATGCTCTTCACCATGGCTAGAAAAGGACAAAATAATAAATTAATGACCGTTTCTTAGAGAGTAAGGGGAGGCATGCAAATGCAGGAGTGAAGTAACAAAGCAGAAGTTAGTAGACACAAAAGCGAGAAAAGGTCAACTAACATTATCAGAACATACTCAATGGGCATATTTTCAGGAGTATATATTTTCAGCAATAAAAAAACAGACGTCAAGACAACCTGAAAAGGAGACATTTGACAGTGGAATACAAACTTTCAAATTAAAAAAGAATATCAACTTCACAAGTGACTAAATCTTTCCCTTCATTTTGATATCGTCCTCAAATGTTACTCAGTGACCTAAATTACCAAGGCGGCCGTATCTATCACGTAATTAAAGATGGCATTATAAGATATGGCCTACCTAATGTGTACAAAGGCAACAGCTTGAGTGCCTCTGGAAGAATGAGCTGACCAGACGATGAAACAGTGGCACAAAATTTTCGATAGGAATGCAGGATACTAATGCAAAGGTTTGTTGCATGATCCTTAACTTGAGACAATGGAAGAGAAGGAACTTCACTGGCCGCTGCAAAAAAGTATGATCCAATTAGTTATCTCTGATGGTGCAACAGATGTTAAGAACAACACGCAGTTCAGTTAGTTTTTCTTAATTGATTTGATCATCTCTATCAGACCAGCGAGGGAGGTTAACATCAAGATTAATGATTCTACTATCTTCAATTGACAGTAAATCGATCCCATATTATCTAAATGCCAGTGGTCCTTTGAAGCAAGGTCGAATTTAACATTGTAAGTTTAGATGCAGATCAATTTGACCGAACTTACTTTCAACAGGAAACCCACATGGTTAGTTGGTTACAACCCATGAAAATTAACTGGCTACGAGGAGATCATATAGACAAAATATATGAACTATAGAAGGAAACCATACCTCGCTTCATGATACAAGAAAACTGGGTATCCAAGTCAGCAGAGCGAAATAAATTGCTGAGCATAGTCGTGCATGGCAGAGACAAGGTCGAAACTCTGATCCTCCTTTCTCCATAAATTGTGGTATAAAGGAGAGCACACTACCAACAAGGAAAAATAACAGACCAAGACTACTATGAGTCCACAAGAGAAATTTTACAAGCTACCAAATAATTACAAGGCTTGGAATTCAAACAACACCTGAAAAGCACACTCCGATCCATCCTGTAATTTTTCATCATGTTTTAGAGTTACCATTATGGTTTTGTCACAGTCAATCTGCACACGAGGATATCGTTAGGACAATATCAGAATTAGATCGACAATGACCATTTTGAGAAAAGTCTTGACAAAAAATGACTACAATAGAAACTAGAGAAGGAGAGTAAGTGAGATGTGCTCCGAGTTCATAGTGTATAACATGTGCCATTCCTGAATAATCATGATGATACCTTCAATGTATTGATTAAGGTGACGGATATCATAATAGTCATGAACAGTTTCTCATTCCACTTTCACAGTTTATAAGATAATTAACATGCACAAGAAATATAAAATTGTTAGCGTGATTTCCCTAAACAACATAAAGTCTTCCTTACAATTAAAAACACAGTTCCTAGAAGAAATTTTGCCATAAGACATGGGAAATAATCACTCACAAGGAGAACTTTGTCACAACTAGTTAGCTGGGGATACTTGTAATAAACTCTACTAAAAAAAATTAACATTGGAAATGATTACTATAATCCTGTCATACAATTTTTCTTCATTCAATTTAGGAGTGTACAACATAGAGGGATTAGATGAAGAGAAATATACTAAGTACTTCTTTTTATATCTCAAGTCATAAATTTAAAGACACTATACTTCCGATATAGTTCAACATCATAAATAAACTTCAAACAGAGAGTCAGAGACCAAGGGTCAATTCTTAATAATTAGGCTTTTCATCAAGGCGTTATCACAACTTCTACTTAACTTCCCACTTTCTTATGTAAACTCAATAAACAAGGTACTATGGCTAGTACTTTAAGAAGTACTACCCGAAAATGGAACTTATGACAGTCGATACAACTTTTGAGGGGGTGATACTTTATGCACAAACAGCTTATTAGAAGATGATAGAGAAGAGAAAGAGGGTTAAAAAGAACCATACCACAGGCAAGTCAACATCTGTTGGAATACGTTTACAGAAGTTCCCATAATACTCCTGAACTTGAATTCCCTATCAATATAAAATAAGTTTTAGTTAAAGCTTTAGCAACATTGGTACGGAGATCGAACTCCACCAGGTTATAAATATATTCTGTTATATATACTGTAATTACAAACAAACTCACCTGGCTGCATCTTACACGCATGACAGCCTCGTAGCCTTGGGGCCTTGTGACATTCCAGCGAAGATCATTGTAAAGCTTAGCCGTGTCCGAAACAGCAGAAAAAGGGTAATAATAGTACACCTGGTGAGCAGGTGAAGCAAAATGAAGCCCAAAGATGGAATTTTAACAAGAGTACTGACGAGCATATCCTGATGATGCATAAATTGTAGCGCAAGCTTTCATAGACATCTTGGCAAGATAAAGGGGGAATCTTACAAGAGCAGGTTTCCAGGGAAAAACTATTCGATGAAAAGCTAAAACAGACGAATGCCCATTTACCTGGCCTCCTGTGGTCCTCGGGACAACAGAAATGGAAGCAATATCTACATAGGTTTGTGTAGACAGGAATACATCAACACAGACCTGTATACAATAGAGTAGAAATATAAAAATTCACGAAGATAGTTACTGGATAGTAGAGGTATTTTCCGTGAACAGATATAGTGAGAAATTTAACCTGGTACTCAGCAAATTCAACAGCCATGGTCTTCAGAGTTTTGTCTACAGGCTGTAATAGTTTGTTAGCCTCCTGAAATTTAGAAGTAAGTTCAAGCTCTCATTTAATCTTCACAGTGAAATTCAGTATCATGTTCAACCATGCTCAACAGATCATTCAATGAATGTGATGAAAGAAAACGCCAACAAGTAGAAAACTACTGACATACATTAGTGCAAGCAGTCGAAATTGAGACCACAAAGACGTACATAACAAACCGAACTTACCAATTTTTATACAAGAAATAACATTCAAATTCAGTAAATGTCTTACCTTGGACAGAACTAGGGAAATATTAAGATGTTGACACATCTTATAGAAAGAAATGACTGGATACAGTCATACAGGGATTAGCACAAAATTTTGGCTTGACGAATCTATTGAAGAATCAATAGTATTGTAGGTGTTGAATAAGCATTTGCAACTGTAAGTAGCAACACATGCTTGTAATATCAAAATATTTCTTTATTATACAGCTCTAATGTTTTCAGCAATCCTGATCACTCTGGAGAAAATAAACAGCACATCAACTTATTCTCAACCAACAAATAAAGAAATCATATTGATGCAAAGCACTGTTCATAAATAACTTAAATTAGTTATAATTAGTATAATTAGATTATCTTTGCAGCAGAAACTATAAGCCAAAAAAGACAATATAAATGAAAGAAACCTGGCCCACACAACATACAAATCACAGAAATTTAAACTTCTGACTTCACAGTCACTCTTCAATAATGGACACCAAGGATAGAGACATGTTAACTGTTGGATTTTGAATGGTAGAAGTTAAAAACACTACTGAGTAGACTTTCCCAGTTTCCATGCATTTATTTAGAGTTCGCAATTGTAAGTATCTACAAATACTACTTTCTTGCTTCACTCTTGAGACCAGAATTAAGGGAAAGGACAACAAATTCTCAACCAAGAATGAAAAACCCAGCACCTTTTCTCCAGCTGAGATGTTGGTTCTTCCTTCAGCCTCTCTAGCAGAAAGAGCTCCTATACCGACAGATGGGAGAACTGCAAGAGGAAGTAAGATAATGCAGTTAAGTATGGTAAATAACTGTTTAGGGAACAAAGTGAATCCACATTTGAAAAAACTATGATTTCCAACCAAAGATATTTAGTGAGACAAAGTTCCTGGAACAAGAGTTTAAGCATCAGCTGTAATCTCTGTCTTAAACTTCAAACAAAATTTGGATTCACATAATGAGCGTTGTCTACAATAATTTCAAGCTACAATTTAAACGCCAAGAACTGAGATTTCAAAAACTAATGAATGGAGTATTGTTCATTTAACAAGATGTTAGATGCCCAAAGCCATATTTAGTTACAGGTTCATGGCAGCTTGCCTGATTGAAACACGAGAAGCTTCCCTCCAGTGCTCTTCATTGCCAAGAAAGCAGCCTACAGTAATCAAAGAGATATATTTGAACATGGGTTGGGACTTATAATACTACTCAACCAAGGCTAGAAGGTTGGATCAGCTTGGAACATATGTGATCTACTTATGTATTAGTCAACAGGGTAAAACCTGCTGACCAATTACGCAACATATGGAGAAAGAACGCCAATCATCTTACTGAAACTAATGTCCTAAAGGAGTAGGAACATATCAGCTCTCTAAAATATGAAATACCTACATATGTCATTACTCATTAATAACCATGTACAGCATACATATACATCGAGTACCTTGACTGCTGCACCGAAAGCTGAATCAGCAGTTCTATTATTTTCAAACATTGATGGGATGCTATCCAGCAACATCTCTAAATTTTCGCGGCCCTGGGAACGAATGAGATCAACTGGTTAGCCACAATCACTTCAATCTGCTGAAACATAAAAATTTGCAGAACTGACCTCTGAAAGTTGGACAATAACATCACTCTGGAGAGGAGTATAAACATCTTGAATATCAGGGACTATAAGCATCAACGGCTGCAATTATTGTTCAAATAAAAAAAAATCACGCCCAAACCAATTTATAACAACTTCAGATGGAATGTTAATTAATTAATGGAAGTGTTGTGTGCATCGTACTTTTCGCCTATCTAAACTTGTTGATGCATATGATAGTATCACACTCTTAACAGATAATACTGAGTATCCCACTTTTTAGTTGTTAAGAGAAGGGATATGAGAAATTGAGGTGAGGAACGAATATAGAGGTAACCATTGGCCTAGTCCTGCGAGCCGAACTCCAACGAGAAAATGTTAACACAACTCACTCTTGATTGAGTCGTTATCTCGACTTGGTTGGGTAACCCTTTTTCTATTCTTTTTTCTTCTTTTTGTACTTACATCAATTTTTTCTTACATATAAACAATTTTTTTAAAGCGTTACTAGCTATATTGTTGATTTAAGCCTAATAAATCTATCCAATAAAGTACCACTAATCTTCTCTTTAGACCAAACTAGTGTTTGTTATATTCGTATAAACACCCTCACCAAAAACAACATCTTCCATTGATGAAAGAATGCATGCAACAACATGAGCTAGAAGTTTACATTTGATAGAATTTAAAGATCTTGTTTTTAAGGCAAGTGCTTATTTATGGGGACAATATATAAAATCTAAGCCTCATGAAATCAATCTCAAAGAAAGAAAACAGAGCTCAACCTGACTTAATGCGCGTTTTAGATTGTAGAAGTGGATAGTTGAATCAAATGTAGCAACCCCAACCATTGTGCGAGGACCTTCCTGCATTAGCAAAGGTATCAGCAATAGGTCAATCTCGTAGTGCAAAAAGACTCACCTTTATATAGCTCTGTACTTGCTCGCTTAAGACTCTAAAACATAGCAGTCCTGATGGGGTGTCATCAAGGATTGATATGTTTGGAAGAATGTGCAGATAAATCCATAAACCTCAAAGTTCTCTAATTTCTCATGGCTTTCTTATGTTTAAAAATGCTTTTGAGTTTCAGAGTGGAGAAACATGACATTAGGCAAGTAAAAGCCTCATAAAATGGTTCAAGAAAAGTCTAGAGGTTTTTAACATTATCGCAAAACTCCAAGTTGATCCGTTCAGAAGTTCTAGAAATTTGCTCCATTCAACATCATTTCTCTTCTTTGGATTATTGCACATATCTAAAACTCTTGAATTATGATGTATATCATATATATAGATGTGTAATCAGATGAAACAGGAAGATAATCCCAAATGCAGATAGATATCATCAGCGTAGCAGAAAATATCCAACAATTGATAAAATGAATCTGACATTTGCAAAACAAACTTACAGGCAGATCGCCAATCACTTGGTTAATTGCACCACATGCTGCAGCAGTTGCACCAGTCTGGATGGCGTTCATTGAGACATCAATTAAAAAGAAGTATACTGCAGGCATGGGATCCCGTACCTAAACAGAGAATGAGCCAACAAGAGACAATTATGTAACAAGGAATAAAGAAACAAATACGAGAGTCGGCAAGTCAGAGATCTATTGTCTTTTGTTAGGGTGAAGTTGTGAACCATCCAAGTGTTAAGACAATTGACTTAATATATTAAATAAAGCTAACGCTTGACCTCTAATGACTGGGCAAAAGAAGGAACCAGGGCCCATTTTTATGTAACCTTGTCCAAGCACCACATGGAATCATTTACCAGGCAACGAACTTACTGACAAATAGAAGCTAGAGTTTTATGTAACTTGACAAGACACTTCGGAAGACAACTGGCAAACCATAGAACAAGTAAGTTAACACTCAAGGTCAACCCCAATCCTACATATTGGGAGCAACCAAATTTCTGATTACAAGAATTACAAGCTCAGGTGAAATTTGTCACTCACCATATACTCCTTGGTGGCAACAAATTCTACTGTTCCTTTGCACAATTCAGGTCTTTCATCAGCATCTCTCCGTCGACCATCAGGGCCCAAATTGCAATGATAATCACGAGGAGTCTCATCTGTGTATCCTAGAAATTTTCAAGAAAGAGGTTATGGCACAACTTACTGGAGACATGTGAGACGAACTCTCATGAACTAAATTACAGTATTCAACTTCCATGGATAGCATGTATGGCTGGGCTACAACCTACGGGGCTCCTTACTAGTATATGATCCAAGCTACATGAAATGAGGAGCAAGATGGCCTAGGATCAGGTGCCCATAACTCAAGTATTGGCAGTTTGGCATTACCGACGTGTATACAGTAAACAAATTTCAGATATGATCTAGTGATGGTGCAAATGCAATTAAGTATAAATTGTAAAATGCGTAGTAAACTATCTTCTTTTCTGGGATGCCCCCTGAACATCTTTTTTCCCAACATTAAACATCAAAATGACTGTTTTACCCCTAACACTACACTAAAGTATATGGGGCACATTTTAAAAATAATTTACATAATTAAAATAAACCCTTACCCCTTTCTTCTTCAACATACCCAACCTGGCCCCCTTATCCCTACCCTTACCCCTTAAACTTTCATCAACATTCCTCCCCCTCCTTATCTTGTAACCCACCCAACCCCCCACGTAACCCGTATCCGGCAAGTTAATATTGGCTTGTAATAGATGTCAAATTCGGATTCTATAAACAATTCGCCTTAAGAAACAATTTTTAGAATGATTCAATAGTTGGGCACTGTAAATATTCACTCTAATTTAAAACACCAATTAAGAAAAGGAAATAAAAGGTAAAGGACCAAGACCAATGCTTGGAATCAAAACGTGGACAAACAAATAGTGAAAGAAGTGTGTCAATTTTGGTGCAAAGTAAACTATGTGGATGTCAAACACAAAGAACACACACCAACATATGCATATGCATATCAATATACATTATATATTAAATTATTGGGTTGGGGATGGGGTGGGTTAGAGGATATGGGAAGGGGGAGGGATGTTGATGAAAGTTTGGGGGTAAGGGTAGGGGTAGGCCGTAGGGGGTGGAGTATGTTGAAGAATAAAGGGGTTGGGGTTTACTTTAATTATGTAAGTTCTTTTAAAATGTGCCCCTATACTTAGTATAATGTTAAGGGTACAATAGTCATTTTGTTGTTTAAAGTTGGAAAAAAAGGGTTTATGGGGAATCCCAGAAGGAATAATAGTTCAGGGGCACCCCAGAAAAGAACTGACACTACAAGGACCACATAGAAAATAAAAATTATAGATCGGAGGGCAATCGGCCGAAAAGCCTAAAAGTTATGCAAACGCAATTTGGTATAAATTGTATAATGCATAAAAGTTATACACATGTATGAAAAATACAGTTATGCTTCATACACATGAAACTAACTAAAATGTATATGCATTATTTGTTCGTTAATGTAACAAAAATGTGCTTGTTGCATACACCATTGCAGGAGCTAGCACGCTTACACAGGATCTCATCACAAATATAGGTGCAAAACAAGAATTCTATTATCAGCAATAGAAAATTTGTAAAAATATATGGATTAAATCAACAAATTCACAAAAAATTATTGAAGCTAACAACCCCAAAGGATAGAAATAGAAAGAAAATGAAGTAGACTCACCACACAAATTACAAATGAACTTCTTTCCCTGATCAATGAATCTCATGAATGGGTTTATGTATCCTTTGCAACGAGAACACCGAACAGGACCTCCGTCACCAAAATCAACAACCTAAAAACAAAATTAATATAATTACTGAAAAAGTAAACTACTTCCTAATACTGAATTGTCCACATGAATCTAAAGGTATAGCAGGCAACTTCTAGATTACACTATTGCTTAAGTTCCCATGGTTTTACAGTTTTAAATTGTCATAAACATATTAATCAAATAAGCTTTCCAAGCATTTGGACAGATATATAATAACTCCAAAGAAGATCAAATGCTTCAGAGTAAATCATAGAATCACCAAGATAAGTAATAAATAAACATATAGATATTAGTACTGATAATTGCAACAAAGATGATAAATTCCCCCAAGGTTCCAAGTTAATTCACTTCAACGCCAAGAATATCAAGAGAGCAGCTATAATATATCTCTGTCCGCTACGATAATAACAAGTTAAATATTCGGTTCTGTATGAGAGCTTCAGCAGAGAATGACAATTCCTGTTTCTAATTATCTGGTCGTCCATTGGGATTTATTCGGGCAAAATAGAAGATAATTAATAAATTTACTTAATAAGCATATCAAGTGAGACTACCTGTTAGTAAATTTACATAATAAGCATACCAAGAATTAATAAAGTTCCTTTGGAAACTAAACATGTAGTCATGACCATGTAAATTTATTTTCTCAACACCATAAACAAAGAAGGGTTACTTCAAGGTTCAAGCAAATCTATCAATTACTTGAATTGGATCTTCAGAGGGATGAGGTAGAGCCAACGGCTGGACCAACAAGGTCAACTGCATTGCGGATGTGTTCAACAGATCGGTAGTGCATGGTATCTGATAGAAGATAATCTCAGTATCAGCATAAAAATTTAATAATGCTAAAATTAAGCAACTTATAGTATAAAAGGTAGCAACTCCAAACTAATAAGCAAACGAATAGATGAAAGAAATACAGGAATACCGTACCTGATTAATGGTGCATCTCATATAACGCGGACTGCAATTCCCAGTATCATTAACAATATGTTCACAAGTTGCAGGCTTCATGAGAAAAGAAAACTAAAATTAGTAGAAAGGAAATATATAAACTATAAGTAAACCATGAAACAAATCATAAATTAGCTGTGTATAGCTACATCATAGCACTTAACCAAACAAATAAACAAGTGATCACAGATTATGAGTGCAAGTCTCAAACAAAAAATATATTTCAGCATGTTATTAGAAGAACACATAAATCTTGCACATCAGTCCCGTAGTTGCCTAAAAGATGTCAGTATTTTAACAATCAATAAAACATCTTCAAGAAATAGTACAGCATCAATTAACAGCCAATAGTATGATGGCTCATGAGCTCATCGGTCAACAAAAGTCAAATAAATTACCGGAGGAGGGTTAGCTTGATTTCCCTGGCGAGTCTCATGAATAATGACAGTAGAGCTTGGGATAGGGCGAGGAATCTGATTTGGATCAATCTTAGACGGCCCAGTCACCGATGCACCAGAATGACCAATAGCAGGAGGCATTTGAGCCATAGACTGATGAGAAGTGGGTGGTGGCATCCCGAACATCATTGGTGGCTGTGAGGAACCAGGTATTTGGGAAGGGCCCGCCTGCACCATTATATAACAATCAAACATTAAGGGGTTCAGTTAAAACTAATAAGTCGCTTGCCGGAAAATGTCAGTAGCCCTTTTCGTTCATCCTTGCAGGAATGCCGTTGTGAGATATGTAATAGATGAAATCTATTGGTTTCAGTTGTCATGAGTATATTGATTAATCTTTTGAAATTTATTCAATGATTTCCCGTTCATCCAGTTATTTTTTCGCTTATAATTATTAATAAAACAATACCACTAAGCCGCATTCAGGGAAGTCTTTCAGAAGGCCATAATTTTATATTCCTGAAGCAAACTGCAGAGGTGTGTCTGCTCTTTTATGGGAGAAAAAGTCTAATTACAAACAAGCTGCATAAAAGCCTAGACCTTGGTCTTTCCTGTGATGAAATTTACTTGTAATCAAGTTTGAAAAAGACTTCAAACACCATATTGGCATTTAAAACAAAATCATATGATGTTATGCACTATTCTTATGCAGGACTCACTTCAACACTACAGAGGAAAAATCGAGGCGCTGTCTCTTCCCCTTATAGCAATCCTAGTTTAGTAAACACGTTAAAAAATATCATCATTTTCTACACAGCAACCAATGAATTAACAAGGCATACATATACAAAGTCAACAACAACGTCTTATGAAGTTTTCAGTGCCTTGTGGTGACAAAATGTCAGGAAGAATGAGGTAGATTTGTCGTGGCGTCAAATAATAATACAGCAAATTTAGAGGGAATACATATGATTCAAGAAGATCAAATGCCAGATGCAAACTATGCTCAAATATAGGATGCCTAACCTAAAATCAAGATTTCTTTCTAGTGAAGAACATAGAAAGATGATGTGCAGAATAACAGTTGTGAGCTTAAAACATGTTTTTTCAATCCATCGAATAGCTGTATCAAAGAACAGCATAGCAGATAATGTTCGAGAAAAACAAAGCTAGCTTAGATAACAAACATGGTTGCAGTAACACAGAAATAAACTTTATTGAACTGTTGATCTTAAAGCATAGGAATGTCTAAAATCTACAGTATCAATTTCTAGTTTATTTTTGTCAGTTAATCACTTAAGATGTAACTTCAAGTTTGATTATCCGAAGCAGAAGATAGTTGATTCAGGTTCATCTTGATATAAATAAAAACATTTTCATCACATATAAAGGAGTAGTCCAATGAGCAGTAGCTTGGTAGTGGATAAGAAATATCACCTGATGCGGTGGCATTTGCCATGGCTGCGCCCCAAAAGGAGAACCTGCAGGTCGGGGCATACCTGGAACTTGCGCTGGAAATTGGGAGGAACTTGGAGGGGGCTGCATATTCTGAGGGACTGCGGAAAATGGTGGATTCGGTTGACCCATGGCTGGTCGTGCAGTAGAAGGTGGGCTCCCAAAGGGTAAGTGCATGCTTGTAGGTGGAGCAGGAGTCCCTGAAAATATTGTCCGAGGAGCTCCCGCTTGCGGCTGTGGCATACTTCCAGGGGGAGGAAAACTAGGAGCACCTGGCATTTGGGATGATCCAACTGCAGGGGGTCCATTAGCCACAGGTCGCATATAGGATCCAGGCCCCGAGGGAGCAGACATGAATGGAGAAGCAGGACGAGAAACTGGGCCTGAAGATGGGAAACCACCTGGAGGTGCAGGAGCAGCAAGGGGTCCTGACATAGAAGTTTGTGATACTGCTGGAGGAGGAGGCCTTGACCCAAAAGGGGGAGGAGGCTGCACTCCAGGAGGCAGACCTCCTGGTCTAACAGCAGCAACGTTTGGGGGCAATGTAGACTGTTGTGGACCACTGGAAGGCATGGGACCCCTCGGAAAGGAGCCTGGTGGTCCTGGACGAGATGCAGGAGGCTGCCCACTAAATGATGCAGGCTGTTGGCCAAACGGTGAAGAAGGTCTAGGACCGCCTGCTCCTGGTGGTTGATTGGGTCTATTCAGATGTAAATTTTGCATATTATTGGCAAGTGCATTCGGGTTGTAATTAGGTGGTGGAACATTTCCAGGCCTAGTTCCCCCAGGAGTTGCCATCGTTCACCCTAATCAAAACAAAATTCACAACCAACCCACTCTAATCAAAACCTTAAAGAAACTCAAATCCAAATAGTTAAAACCTGCAAGAAAGATCACATTTTCAGCAAAACCAACGCACGCTTTCTTAGTTACAACCCAAAAAACCATAAAACACTAATTCATCAGATTAATATTTGAATTACCGAACATTAGTAATTCTATTATATAGCATTAAATTTCACAGCTAACTTAAAAACGAAAGACGGTGAAATATGAGTGGTTCTTTCTTAAGTTACTCAATCCACTTTAAGGCCTATTTTTCCCTTCCGTTTTTTTTCGTGAATCGGACTCTGTGTACGGACATTACATCTCTTCTCTGTGTCCTTTTGGTAACACAAGTGTGTTTTTCAATTAAAAATTAATAATAATTACTAGCAAACCATGATACATCTACTATACACCTACTAACAGATGTACATTCTACAAATACAATCATCATATAAAAAATAAATAATGAAACGTGAAAATCAGCCTCATCCAACTAAGGGGGGTCAATTCAGCTCACCTGTAGAAACTCTATGTTGGCCGAAATTCCGGTCCGTGAGGGATTAACCGGCGGATTCCCGGCCAGACCTTTGATATTGATCTGATTATCTGAACTAACAACAAAATTAAGAAAAAATAACTATTAGAATCAAAATTAAAATTCAGTTCAGATCCAATTGAACCCTAATCAATAAACAATATAGCTATAAGCTTGGAACTAATCTGAATTAAATATATAGAAGTAAAAATTCATGAGAGTGAATAAATAGAGTTACATAAGATCTATTGAAGGGAATTAAGTTGTACCTCTTGCAGAAAGAGTTGGACGTCGGAATAACAAAGGGAGTTGTGTTTGTTTCTCGAGATCGGAGGGTAGAAGAGGTGATTTTGAAGCGTTACAAAAAAAGTGAATAATTGTTTGATTACCTAAATTAATCTTTTACTTATTTTCTGTTTTTTTTCCATTATGGTCCGTTTGGATTGGGGTGAATCAGGGGAAGAGAATCAAGGGGAATCAGGAAGTATATATTTTATTGTTGTTTGGGTACCATGATTTTGAACTAGGGGAATCAGGGGGAATCAGGGAGAATAGTATATTTTTATGTGTAATATTGTATTCTCCTTGATTCCCCTTGGATTTGGAGGGGAATGAAGGGTAATGGGGGTGAATCAAGGGGAATAGTTTCTCCTAGGTAGAAAATTATTAGGTTCCCAAACACAAAAAAAAACTAAATTCTCCCTGATTCCCCTTGATTCACCCCAATCCAAACAGACCATTGTTAGAATTATGAGGTGTTTGACACGTCATAATAAGTGCCCGTTGAACAATTTGATTGTTCGTAGTGATTACTTATTTAAAGCTAAGTTCATACGTATATTATGTTTGACAATAATATACGTGCTGGGAATGAATTCGAAATGCATTAGGGGTCATGATGGTTTTACTAGGGCCCGCTCATGATTTATATGTTAGTAAAATACTTGGTTGATATTTTATTAACATATGGCTAATGTCATTTCGATCCTAGAAGGTCACACACATACAATGCACTTGATTTTCAATATGATTGAAACTTCCGGGTTAAAAGTGTAAATGTCAAAGAATCAAGGGGAATTCAATTGGCTTGTTTGACTTTGAATTCAAACACAATTAATATTGTATTAATTGGTGCTTAATTGTGGAGGCGTTACGTCTTTGGGTTTAATGTGATTAAACCGCAAATTCATCACACACTTATTATTGAAATAAATGATGAATCTTTGGGTTTAATGTGATTAAACCGCAAATTCATCACACACTTATTATTGTAATAAATGGTGAATAATTGAAAGGAAGATTTTTGTTTATAGCACCACTATATAAACACCATTTGATGGTAAACAAAAGATCAACCTTCTCACTATCATCTTTTCACTTGTAAGACAATTGAAAAGAAATAATACTCCCTATTCCTTCTCTATTCGGCCAAAACAAGAATAACATCAAGAGAAGAAAATCGTTTCTTTCTTGATTCATTCTTTGTCAAATACACTTAAGCTCTAGTTGCTTCAAGGAAGGAATCAAACTAGCATTGGTGTGGACTAACTAGAGAGAGGAACGCTGGTTGCTCTTCCGCTGTGCAACTCAAACACGCTTCAAGAGGTATACACACAAACTCATAGTTAAATGTGAATTTTTAGAACTTTGTATTCGATCGTTTATACGTTTTTGTATAATTTGATATGCAAAACATGTATAAAATCCCAACAGTGGCATCATGAGCCCGGTACATATGTTCTAATTCACTTTAAATGTCTTGAAATTTGATTTCATGAATTATAATATCATATGTGTATGTTTTGATATCATCAATTAAGGTTGTTGTGCATTATGTGTATTGTGCAATTATGTAATTGTTAAGGCCTGTAAATATTTTTCTAAAATTCTGTAAAAATATGTTTCGAACAGTAGACAAAATTTCGAGACCACTGTAATTTTTCTGGAATTGTTTCGATTTGTTAAGTGCTCGAAATAAATGTTTGAAACAGCCATATGTTCATCCGAACGGATTTGATATACCTTTCGTTTGAACAGTTTTAAGTGCTGTATATATTTTTATAGAATTCTGGAAAAATATTATTCAAACAGTACATTGAATTTCGAGTTTACTGTAATTTTTCTGGAATTGTTTCGATTTGTTAAGTGCTCGAAATAAATGTTTGAAACAGCCATATGTTCATTCGAACGGATTTGATATACCCTTCGTTTGAACAGTTTTAAAGGCTGTATATATTTTTATAAAATTCTGGAAAAATATAAATAAAATATTAGAGTCAATTTCGAGTTTACTGAAAGTTTTCTGGAATTTTTTGGATTTCTTAAGTGCTCGAAATTGACATTTGAACAGTCATATGTTCACCCGAACGGATTTGATATACCATTCGGTTGAACAGTGTTTTAACGGCTGTATATATTTTTCTAAAATTCTGGAAAAATATAAATCAAATACTAGAATGATTTTCGAGTCTACTGTAATTTTTCTGGATTTATTTGGATTTATTAAGTGCTCGAAAATGATTTTTGAATAGCCATGTGTTCATCCGAAAAGTTCGGAACACTATTCGGATGAACAGTGTTTTTCGGATGAACAGTGATTCCGATTTCACTGTTCACGAAACACTGTTCACGACTGTTCACATAATTAAAATGGTCCTAAAATTGTTTTGGATTTTGTTTTATTAATTATTGTGAATATTTTGGCTATTCTAGTATTTTGACTTTTGATTGTCAGAAGAAAATTAATTAAATTATTATAACTTGTATGATAATTTGATTAGATTTTAATGTTACAATATTTTAATTAATAGCACTAATATGATTAGTTGTTAATTTTATTTATATTGGTTATAAATAATATTAAATGCTTATTAATTAAAATTAAAGGCCTTAATTAATTATGTAAAACCTATGAGTTATTGATTTGGTTGTTACATTTGATGTACAATTTATTACATATATGTGTTATAATTGTGTGTACCTTATTTGACATCCTTACATGTTTTAATTGACTTAATTCATGTATTATATATATTTTGATATATTGGATGTTTTATTTTCATTGTGAATGAATGTTGGGATAAGTGATATGATCTGGTTTTTGAAATACAGTCTGCGTACTGTCTTTTATATGACGACTTGTGTCAAAAAGAAATATAGCCTGCGTGCTATTTTATGACGACTTGTGTCACTTTTATTTTATTATTTATTACATTGACCTGCGTGTCAATTATTTATCACCACGTGTGATTGTAATCAATAGAAGACAAAGCCACCGAAGGAACTGAAGGAGGACTGAAGACTTAGTTTAGAATTAAGTCTAGTTTTCTTTTCGGTTTTTAGATCATATCACTAATCCCATTTATTTGCGTTATAATTCTTAATTTTCATGCTCATATGATATATATTCTTGCTTGAGTGAATGTATATATGCATGTATGATCATGATTATATATTTATAACTAATCCTACCTTAAGTCAAGTAATTTGCCATACCTGACCCTAAAGTCGGAATAAGACATACGTATGCATGGACCTGCCAGATTGGCAGACATGACATGTCCTATGACTTGATCCCGATGGAATAATCGAATGATTTCCGATTCAGAATCGGGCTTCGATTGTTCATTCTGACTTTCGTCAGTAGGCTCAGGTTACTTGAACAGTGATTCCCATAATCAGATTTGGGCCTGTTGGCAAAAGTTGTCACCAATGCAATCTTGTAAGATTTTTGGTGACACCGAGAATTATGCCCGGCATAAATGGTGATCATTCACCTACTCACATGATTGGTAGTCGAAATGTTGCGCGCTGCCGTTCGATTATTAATTATCTGAGTTCTCGGATACATTGTGTGTTTTAGTAGGATTGTGAACACATTGTATGAGTTCAAATATTTAGATATTTTGAATTATCGCTATGACATGCTTATCTGAGTTATTCATTTGCATTTTTCCGCCGTAGTTATCATGTCTACAAACGCTAAGAACTCTAAGTCTCTCCGCTCCGCTTTGGAGAAATGCAAACTTAATGGTGCTAATTTCCATGACTGGGCTCGCAACTTGAGAATTGTTCTCAAGTCTGAGAGAACAGACTACGTGCTCACCAGCATGCTTCCTAACGTCCCTCCCACTGATGAGGAGGAGTTTTATGTCTATAAACAGCACATGAATGATTCTATAGATGTCCAATGCTTAATGTCGGCCAACAAGGAATCGAATCTTCAGATTCAATTCGAAAAGGTCAACGCTTACGATATGTACCGCCGGCTGGAAAACTTGTTCCAGCAGGAGGCACGCAATGAGAAATACGAATCTGTTTGTGCTCTCGTTGACTGTAAGCTAGGCAATGGACAGCCATCAAGTCCCCATGTCATCAAGATGATGGGCTTAGTCGAAAGACTAGGCTCATTGGGGGCACCCGTCTCTAATGAGATGTCTGTAGATATCATTCTTAGGTCGCTGCCTGATTCGTTCAGTGATTTTGTGTTGAACTACAACATGCATCAATATGACAAGACGTTGTCTGAGCTGCATGGTATAATCAACAATGCTGAACAAAACATCAGGAAGGCTAGAGACACTTCTTCTTCTTCTTCTGTTTTGACTATTCAGAACAAGAAACAGTTCAAGAAGAAGAAAAGTGTCAAAGGCAAGACAAAGGGTTGCCCCTCGTGCAACGGCTCCTACTCAGAAGGCATCCAAGAAGGATGCCAAAAAGGATGACAAGTTTCATTACTATGAGATAGTTGACCATTGGAAGAGAAACTGCAAGAAGTACCTGGCAGACGAGAAGAGTGGTTCGACCACTGCTACTCTGCCATCATGTATTAATGCTATAACATTAGCATGACAAGGAACAAGCTTGATGACTTGAACCCGACATACCTATGGCATTACAGACTCGGTCATATAAGTGACAAACGCATTAAAGAGCTCCATGACAATGGAATTCTTACGTCATCTGGTTTTGAATCTTATGACAAATGTGAGTCATGTCTTTTAGGCAAGATGACCAAGTCACCTTTCACTGGTACGAGTGAAAGGGCAAGTAATTTATTGGGAATCATACATACTGATATATGTGGCCCAATGAACACGCCTGCTAGAGGAGGTTTTCTATACTTCATTACCTTCACCGATGACTTCAGCAGATACGGTTACGTATATCTGTTGAAACATAAGAGTGAAGCCTTTGAAAAGTTCAAATAATTTCAGAAGGAAGAAAACCAACTCGCCTGGACAATCAAGATTCTTTGCTCCGATAGGGGAGGAGAATACTTGAGCCATGACTTCTTGCAACACCTAAAGGAGTGTGATATTGTATTACAGCTCACACCTGCTGGTACACCACAACACAATGGTGTCTCCGAAAGGAGAAATCGAACCTTATTAGATATGGTTCGATCAATTGATGAGCACATCAGAACTCCCATCTAGTTTTGGGGTTACACATTGGAAACTGCCGCTTCCACACTAAACAAATGTCCAACCAATTCAGCACCTAAGACCCACATGAGATGTGGTTTGGGACAGTTCCCAAACTGGGGTACTTAAGGATTTGGGGATCCGAGGCCTATGTTAAGAGAGTTAACAAAGACAAAATTGGACCCAAATCCGACAAGTGTTATTTCATTGGTTACCCTACGGAACCCAAGGGATACTTCTTTTATCTCAATCCCGAAAATAGATTTTCGTGGCTCGTAATGGAACTTTCCTTGAGAAAGAATACATTACAAAGAGATATAAGAATAATGAGACTCTTGAAATTGTTCAAGAGGGTGATGTAGCAGGTACTAGTACTTTAGCTGAATCACCTCAGGAGGTGGACCCCTCTTATGAAGAAGAGGTTCAACTCGATCCACGGGAAACCGTAGACGAGCCTGCTGATACTCAAAACATCCCTCGGATATCCGAAAGGTCCCGTCAGGAACCCGATAGATGATATGGGGAATTTTTCCTGATTGAAAGCGGGGAACCCTCAACTTGTGAGGAAGCCATGAAACAACCTGATGCTGATGAATGGCTCCTAGCCATGCAATCCGAGATGGACTCAATGTACCATAATGAAGTATGGACATTGATTGATTTGCCGAGGGGTGATAGACCCATCGAATGCAAATGGGTATTTAAACGAAAGCTTGATAAAGATGGAAATGTCCATGTTTATAAGGCTCGACTAGTAGCTAAAGGTTTCAAACAAATTCATGGTAGATGAAACTTTTTCTCCAGTCATTAAGTTTAAATCCATTCGGATTATCTTAGCCATTGCCGCATACTATGATTATGAAATTTGGCAAATGGATGTGAAGACAGCTTTCCTTAACGGGAAACTAGAAGAGGATGTGTACATGACACAACCTCCTGGATTCACAAGCTCGAAAGAGCCTAAGAAAGTATGCAAACTTCAAAGATCTATTTATGGTCTGAAGCAAGCATCTAGGAGTTGGAATCTTCGCTTCAATGAATCAATCAAAGAGTTTGGATTCATTCGATGTGAAGAAGATTCTTGTGTATACAAGAAGGTTAGTGGGAGCAACATTGCATTTGTCGTGCTATATGTAGACGACATTCTTCTCATAGGAAACGACATACCCATGCTTGAATCAGTCAAGGCATGGTTGTGCAAATGTTTCTCTATGAAAGACCTAGGAGAGGCTCAGTACATTCTTGGAATTAAGATCCATAGGGAACGATCTAAGAGACTCATTGGACTGAGTCAAAACACTTATATTGATAAGGTATTACTTAGATTCCATAAGGAAAATTCCAAGAAAGGTAATCTCCCTATGAGACATGGCATTTCTATTAGTCGTGCTGACAGTCCCACAGACAGCATCGAAATAGAGAAGATGAACAAGATCCCTTATGCCTCAGCCATAGGATCTATCATGTATGCCATGCTTTGTACACGACCTGACGTTTCTTACGCTTTGAGTGTAACAAGTCGTTATCGATCGTGTCCAGGACAAGAGCACTGGAAGGCCGTAAAGGCCGTTCTTAAGTATTTGAGAAATACTAAAGACATGTGTCTTGTCTATGGGGGAGATAATGAGTTACAGGTTGTAGGCTATACCGATGCGAACTTCCGAACCGACAAAGATGATTCTAGATCTCAGTCTGGTTATGTGTTTCGCATAAATGGTGGCGCAGTGTCTTTGTGCTGTAACAAGAAAGACACTGTGGTAGATACTACAATGGAAGCTAAATATGTTGCAGCATCAGATGCTGCAAAGGAAGCATGCTGGATTAAGAAGTTTGTGAGTGAACTTGGTGTTTTGCCTAGCATTGACAAGCCGGTAGTGTTATATTGTGATAACACTAGTGCAATTGCTCATGCCGAGGAACCAAGGTCACATCACCGCTCCAAGCATGTGCTTAGAAAGTATCACATTATTCGTGATATCACGAAACGAGAAGATGTGAGTATATACAGACAATAACATAGTTGACCCATTGACCAAACCGTTGCCTCACGGCAAACATGATAAGCATGTATCAAGTGTTAGACTTAGATATATGCTTGGATGGTGTTAGGTTTAGTGGGAGCTATATTTTTGTATTTTGTCATAGTGAAGTCCTAATAAGACTATGTTGAATAATTGATTCAAGTATATGTATGTTTATAGTTTGACTATCTTTTCATACATATATCTTTATTTTGATTCCATTGTTGTCCATGTCTTCTAGAGAGGTCTTTGGGGTTGAGGATCCCAAATGAGAGACCCTCTACTAAGCCTAGAAGCAAGGGGATAACTTGTCCCTGTTCAAATGTTCACTGATTGGAATCGAACATTGTAATGATCAGTATGTACATGATTGTCTTGGTCACGTTTCTTAGACAAGAAAGGGAGTAAATGTACTCTAGTCATGCACATGGGTATATATCTTGGAACTAGTCCAAGCTATGATACTGGATTCGACCGCCATGAGAAAACTTAGAAGATAACATATCTGTGTCCTAAGTACTTCTCATCGAACTTGTGTTAAATGTTGATTCTTAGACCTGTATGGCGGGAATGCATTAGCATGAGACTTGCGTGCTTTGACTGTGTCAAACGTCTCCTGTAGAAGGGAGGCTATAAAGGCATATGTTGGGCATACTTGGAACATGTTGGTACATTGTTGTACATCAGAGGGGATTCGCACAAATCGGTTATGTCGATTGATTCATAAAATCTCGGTAGATTAATGGTGATTAAGATGGCCATCTCCAGTAGCAGTACTGGGTATCACATTAATTCTATGTATCCGAGACAGTACAGGTGCAAGAGTATGGTGACACATATCTTACCATAGCTTGACTGTGAGAATCACGATGCGAAAGAATCATTTTACAAGTAATCGTCCAAGGGCAAGTGGGAGTGTTAGAATTATGAGGTGTTTGACACGTCATAATAAGTGCCCGTTGAACAATTTGATTGTTCGTAGTGATTACTTATTTAAAGCTAAGTTCATACGTATATTATGTTTGACAATAATATACGTGCTGGGAATGAATTCGAAATGCATTAGGGGTCATGATGGTTTTACTAGGGCCCGCTCATGATTTATATGTTAGTAAAATACTTGGTTGATATTTTATTAACATATGGCTAATGTCATTTCGATCCTAGAAGGTCACACACATACAATGCACTTGATTTTCAATATGATTGAAACTTCCGGGTTAAAAGTGTAAATGTCAAAGAATCAAGGGGAATTCAATTGGCTTGTTTGACTTTGAATTCAAACACAATTAATATTGTATTAATTGGTGCTTAATTGTGGAGGCGTTACGTCTTTGGGTTTAATGTGATTAAACCGCAAATTCATCACACACTTATTATTGAAATAAATGATGAATCTTTGGGTTTAATGTGATTAAACCGCAAATTCATCACACACTTATTATTGTAATAAATGGTGAATAATTGAAAGGAAGATTTTTGTTTATAGCACCACTATATAAACACCATTTGATGGTAAACAAAAGATCAACCTTCTCACTATCATCTTTTCACTTGTAAGACAATTGAAAAGAAATAATACTCCCTATTCCTTCTCTATTCGGCCAAAACAAGAATAACATCAAGAGAAGAAAATCGTTTCTTTCTTGATTCATTCTTTGTCAAATACACTTAAGCTCTAGTTGCTTCAAGGAAGGAATCAAACTAGCATTGGTGTGGACTAACTAGAGAGAGGAACGCTGATTGCTCTTCCGCTGTGCAACTCAAACACGCTTCAAGAGGTATACACACAAACTCATAGTTAAATGTGAATTTTTAGAACTTTGTATTCGATCGTTTATACGTTTTTGTATAATTTGATATGCAAAACATGTATAAAATCCCAACAACCATTAGGTAAGTTGATCATTAATACTCCAAGATAACATCTGTTGACTGCTATATTTATTTTTTGTTTATTTTTGTATTGCCCCTAAACTATTGAAAAAAAATTCAAATTACCCCCAACTATCTTGTGAAGTCTCAAAATGCTCCATAAACTACATTTAGTTTCAAATTGCCCTCTAAATCCTAAAATCGCCCCATAAATTAATGTATTATTGTTTTAGCAAAAGGGCAAACTTGAAATAACACATTTATTCATTTTTTGGCACTTTATAAAAACCATTAAACTTGTATGTTTATTTGTAATAATAACAAAATTTATTAATTCAGAATTAACCCATCCCAACATGCCCACTCTTGGCCTCTACCCCCACCCTACTCCCACAACTTGCTCCTTCATACCGACACCCTATGTTGCACCCAGCACCCACCTCATGCCCCTCCCCCCGCCCTTGTTGTGTTGGTATTTTATACATGTTTTGCACATCAAATTATACAAAAACGTATAAACGATCGAATACAAAGTTCTAAATTCACATTTAACTACGAGTTTCGAGTATACCTCTTGAAGCGTGATCGAGTGCGTAGCGGAAGAGCAACGTCCGTTCCTCTCTCTAGTTAGTCCACACCTGCTACATCACCCTCTTGAACAATTTCAAGAGTCTCATTACTCTTATATCTCTTTGTAATGTATTCTTTCTCAAGGAAAGTTCCATTACGAGCCACGAAAATCTTATTTTCGGGTTTGAGATAAAAGTAATATCCCTTGGTTTCCTTAGGATAACCAATGAAGTAACACTTGTCGGATTTAGGTCCAAGCTTATCTTTGTTAACTTTCTTAACATAGGCCTCGGATCCCCAAATCCTCAAGTACCCTAGTTTGGGAAGAGTCCCAAACCACATCTCATGTGGGGTCTTAGGTGCTGATTTGGTTGGACATTTGTTTAGTGTGGAAGCGGCAGTTTCCAATGCATAACCCCAAAAACTAGTTGGGAGTTCTGATGTGCTCATCATTGATCGAACCATATCTAATAAGGTTCGATTTCTCCTTTCGGAGACACCATTGTGTTGTGGTGTACCAGCAGGTGTGAGTTGTGATACAATACCACATTCTCTTAGGTGTTGCAAGAAGTCATGGCTCAAGTATTCTCCTCCCCTGTCGGAGCGAAGAATCTTGATTGTCCTGCCGAGTTGGTTTTCTACTTCTTTCTGAAATTCTTTGAACTTTTCAAAGGCTTCACTCTTATGTTTCAACAGATATACGTAACCATATCTGCTGAAGTCATCGGTGAAGGTAATGAAGTATGGAAAACCTCCTCTAGCGGGCGTGTTCATTGAGCCACATATATCAGTATGTATGATTCCCAATAAATCACTTGCCCTTTCACTCGTACCAGTGAAAGGTGACTTGGTCATCTTTCCTAAAAGACATGACTCGCATTTGTCATAAGATTCAAAACCAGATGACGTAAGAATTCCATTGTCATGGAGCTCTTTAATGCGTTTGTCACTTATATGACCGAGTCTGCAATGCCATAAGTATGTCGGGTTCAAGTCATTGGGCTTGTTCCTTTTCATACTGATGTTATAAGTTTCTACACTTGTTTCCAAGATATAGAGACCATTCTGCAGGGATGCAGTACAATAAACATTTCCATTTTTAGAGATAAAACAACCACTTTTATCAATAGTAACGGAAAAAACCATCCAAATTTAATAAGGAAATTGATATAATGTTCCTACATAAAGTAGGAACATAGAATACATTATTCAAAACAATACAATATCCAGATGGTAAATTTAAAGACAGTGTTCCTACAGCAAGAGCTACAACTTTTGCACCATTGCCTACTCGTAGGTCCACTTCATCCCTTGTGAGCTTCCTTCTATTCTGCAGGTGCTGCATATTTCGACAAATATGAGTACCACATCCAGTGTCTAACACCCAAGAATTAGAATCAGAAGGTAAATCAGTTATAACATGAATACCTGTTGGCGGAGTAGTAGTGGTCAAACCACTCTTCTTGTCTGCCAGGTACTTCTTGCAGTTTCTCTTCCAATGGCCAATTATTCCGCAATAATGACACTTGTCTTCCCTTTTGGCATCCTTCTTGGATGCCTTTTGAGTAGGAGCTGTTGCACGGGGGGCAACCTTAGTCTTGCCTTTGGCACCTTTCTTCCTCTTGAACTGTTTCTTGTTCTGAATGGTCAGAACAGAGGAAGAAGTGCCTTTTGCCTTCTTAATGTTTTGTTCAGCATTGTTGATCATACCATGCAGCTCAGACAACGTCTTGTCATATTGGTGCATGTTAAAGTTCAACACAAACCACTGAAGGAATCAGGCAGCGACCTAAGAATGATATCCACAGACATCTCCTTAGAGACGGGTGCCCCCAATGAGGCCAGTCTTTCGACCAGCCCTATCATCTTGATGACATGGGGACTTGCTGGCTGTCCATTGCCTAGCTTACAGTCAACAAGAGCACAAACAGTATCGTATCTCTCATTGCGTGCCTCCCGCTGGAACAAATTTTCCAGCTGGCGGTACATATCGTAAGCGTTGACCTCTTCGAATTGAATCTGAAGATTCGATTCCATGTTGGCCAACATTAAGCACTGGACATCTGTAGCATCATTCATGTGCTGTTCATAGACATAATACTCATTCTCATCGGTGGGAACGACCTCAGGAAGTTTGGTGGTGAGCACATAATCTGTTCTCTCAGACTTGAGAATAATTCTCAAGTTGCGAGCCGTCATGGAAATTAGCACCATTAAGTTTGCATTTCTCCAAAGCGGAGCGGAGAGACTTAGAGTTTTTATCGTTCGTAGACATGATAACTACAGCGGTAAAAGGCGAATAAATAACTCAGATAAGCATGTCATAGTGATAATTCAAAATATCAAAATATTTGAACTCATACAATGTGTTCATAATCCTACTAAAATACACAATGTATCCGAGAACTCAGATAATTAATAATCGAACGGCAGCACGCAACATTTCGACTACCAATCATGTGAGTAGGTGAATGATCACCATTTATGCCGGGCATAATTCTCGGTGTCACCAAAAATCTTACAAGATTGCATTGGTGACAACTTTTGCCAACAGGCCCAAATCTGATTATGGGAATCACTGTTCAAGTAACCTGAGCCTACTGACGAAAGTCAGAATGAACAATCGAAGCCCGATTCTGAATCGGAAATCATTCGATTATTCCATCGGGATCAAGTCATAGGACATGTCATGTCTGCCAATCTGCAGGTCCATGCATACGTATGTCTTATTCCGACTTTAGGGTCAGGTATGGCAAATTACTTGACTTAAGGTAGGATTAGTTATAAAATATATAATCATGATCATACATGCATATATACATTCACTCAAGCAAGAATATATATCATATGAGCATGAAATTAAGAATTATAACGCAAATAAATGGGATTAGTGATATGATCTAAAAAACCGAAAAGAAAACTAGACTTAATTCTAAACTAAGTCTTCAGTCCTCCTT
>CM016562.1:6221551-6438189 GCA_003412495.2 Echium plantagineum | reverse complement strand
ATCATATGAGCATGAAAATTAAGAATTATAACGCAAATAAATGGGATTAGTGATATGATCTAAAAACCGAAAAGAAAACTAGACTTAATTCTAAACTAAGTCTTCAGTCCTCCTTCAGTTCCTTCGGTGGCTTCGTCTTCTATTGATTACAATCACACGTGGTGATAAATAATTGACACGCAGGTCAATGTAATAAATAATAAAATAAAAGTGACACAAGTCGTCATAAAATAGCACGCAGGCTATATTTCTTTTTGACACAAGTCGTCATATAAAAGACAGTACGCAGACTGTATTTCAAAAACCAGATCATATCACTTATCCCAACATTCATTCACAATGAAAATAAAACATCCAATATATCAAAATATATATAATACATGAATTAAGTCAATTAAAACATGTAAGGATGTCAAATAAGGTACACACAATTATAACACATATATGTAATAAATTGTACATCAAATGTAACAACCAAATCAATAACTCATAGGTTTTACATAATTAATTAAGGCCTTTAATTTTAATTAATAAGCATTTAATATTATTTATAACCAATATAAATAAAATTAACAACTAATCATATTAGTGCTATTAATTAAAATATTGTAACATTAAAATCTAATCAAATTATCATACAAGTTATAATAATTTAATTAATTTTCTTCTGACAATCAAAAGTCAAAATACTAGAATAGCCAAAATATTCACAATAATTAATAAAACAAAATCCAAAACAATTTTAGGACCATTTTAATTATGTGAACAGTCGTGAACAGTGTTTCGTGAACAGTGAAATCGGAATCACTGTTCATCCGAAAAACACTGTTCATCCGAATAGTATTCCGAACTTTTCGGATGAACACATGGCTATTCAAAAATCATTTTCGAGCACTTAATAAATCCAAATAAATCCAGAAAAATTACAGTAGACTCGAAAATCATTCTAGTATTTGATTTATATTTTTTCAGAATTTTAGAAAAATATATACAGCCGTTAAAATACTGTTCAACCGAATGGTATATCAAATCCGTTCGGGTGAACATATGACTGTTCAAATGTCAATTTCGAGCACTTAAGAAATCCACAAAATTCCAGAAAAATTTCAGTAAACTCGAAATTGACTCTAATATTTTATTTATATTTTTCCAGAATTTTATAAAAATATATACAGCCTTTAAAACTGTTCAAACGAAGGGTATATCAAATCCGTTCGAATGAACATATGGCTGTTTCAAACATTTATTTCGAGCACTTAACAAATCGAAACAATTCCAGAAAAATTACAGTGAACTCAAAATTCAATGTACTGTTTGAATAATATTTTTCCAGAATTCTATAAAAATATATACAGCACTTAAAACTGTTCAAACGAAAGGTATATCAAATCCGTTCGGATGAACATATGGCTGTTCCAAACATTTATTTCGAGCACTTAAAAAATCGAAACAATTCCAGAAAAATTACAGTGGTCTCGAAATTTTGTCTACTGTTCGAAACATATTTTTACAGAATTTTAGAAAAATATTTACAGGCCTTAACAATTACATAATTGCACAATACACATAATGCACAACAACCTCAATTGATGATATCAAAACATACACATATGATATTATAATTCATGAAATCAAATTTCAAGACATTTAAAGTGAATTAGAACATATGTACCGGGCTCATGATGCCACTGTTGGTCTTTTATACATGTTTTGCACATCAAATTATACAAAAACGTATAAACGATCGAATACAAAGTTCTAAATTCACATTTAACTACGAGTTTCGAGTATACCTCTTGAAGCGTGATCGAGTGCGTAGCGGAAGAGCAACGTCCGTTCCTCTCTCTAGTTAGTACACACCAATGCGTGATTGATTCCTCCCTTGAAGCAACTAGAGCTTGAAGCGTATATGTCAAGAATGAACCAAGAGAAAAACGATTTCTTCTCTTGGTTTGTGTGTATATTTTCGGCCAAAAACTAGAGGAAGGAGGGAGTATTTTTTGCTTTTTTTTCTTGTCTTACAAAGTGTGCAAAAAGGATGAAAAACATTGTCATCAAATGTGGTCTTAATATGGTGTTAATCACATTAACATCCATATGTAACCTCCCCCTTTTTCAAGCTCCCATTCAAGACTAGCATTAGTGCATTTGAATTCAAAAAGTCAAATGCATTCTTATGCATCATTTTTGGACGGTTAATGGGGTGGAAATTCCACTTTGGAATTTCCTCCCCTTTATTCTTTGACGTTTACACTTTTAACCCGGAAGTTTCAATCGTATTGAAAATCAAGCGCATTGTTTGTGTGTGACCTTCTAGGATCGAAATAACATTAGCCATATGTTAATAAAATATCGACAAGTATTTTACTATCATATAAATCATGAGCGGGTCCTAGTAAAACCATCAAGACCCCTAATGTATTTCGAATTCATTCCCAGCTCGTATATTATTGTCAAACAAATAATATACGTATGAACTTAACCTTAAATAAGTAATCACTTCGAACAATCAAATTGTTCAATGGGCACTAATTATGACGTGTCAAACATCTCATAATTCCAACATGTTGCTCATCGATTCAGCAACCCAACCAAATCTCCACCCCTACACCTATCCATCCCCCCCCCCCCAACAACCAATAATAAGGCAAAAAAACTGAATTCTTAATTTTTGCCACAAAAGCAGATAATTAAATGAAATATGACTCCAACATTCAACCATTTTTCACCTAAATAGGTACAACTCAAAATTCACCACTTTCTTACAATCTGGACAAGTTGATGTCTATCATACCTTTGGTTGTAGACGAACAATATATTGCCAATTCATAATTTTGAAATGTTCAAAAACTTTAAGGATACCTCTATAGAAGGCAATTGCAATATTATAACTACATAGTGGTTGTGTTGCTGAAAATCGAGTGGTTCTTGAGTCTTGTGTTGCAGTTTTTCAGCGACTTAATGGTGGTCCGAGGTAGGGGTGGGGTAAGGGTGTTGAGGAAGAAGAAAGTTGTTTTAATTAATGATTTTGTGATTATTAAATTAGTACACAAGTTTAGTTATTTTCAAAAAAGTGTCAAAAAATGTAATAAACGTGTTATTTCAAAATGTTCCTTTTTACAATACAACGTTACATTAGTGTAAGGGACAATTTGAATGGTTAAAAGGATAATTTTAGGATTTAGAAGATAAAATGAAATAAAATACTCCCTCCGTTCCAAAATACTTGACTTTACGCTTTTCGAAACACAACTTCAATCATCAATTACTTTATATTTACATTATATAAAATTACACAAAAATAATATTATTAAAGTATTTTGAAAAACGAATTCAATTATATCAATTTTATATTTTTTGGACTAATGAATATAAAGTAATTTATAGTCAAAGTTTGACACGAATTCCCAAAACGTCAATTAAATTGGAACAGAGGGAGTATAATTTAGGGGATAAATTGAGACTTAATAAAATGTTAAGGCATAACTTGAAAGATAGTCTAAGGGCTTTTTCTCATATATGCACCACACATAGAAAACTTCTCCTTACCCACCCTTTGGCATAAATAACCATCCCCCACCCCCGTCGCTCGTCCCTATTGGAAATCGTACCCCACACCCTCGCTCTATTGGAAATCGTACCCCACACCCTCGCTCTATTGGAAATCGTACCCCACACCCTCGCTCTATTGGAAATCGTACCCCACACCCTCGCTCTATTGGAAATCGTCCCCCGCCCCTACTGGAAATCGCCCCGACTTTCGCCCATTTGCTTGAAGTCCGCCCTCCCACCCCTGTCGAAAGCAACCCTCCCATCCTGCCCTTGCTTAGATTCAACCTTCCACCGTCTCCCCCTTCTTGGTTGGTATGATAAGGTTTTTGATTGAAACTTTTTTGTGGTGGTTAGTGGTGAGTTAGATATTGATAGTAGGGAGGGTGGTGGTTGAAGGTTAGTGTGGCGGTGTTGTGGTTGAGAGCGGTGAAAATTTGATAGTGGGTATGAGAGTGGTGGAAATTAGGTAGTGAAGATAACAATGGTGAAAATTTGAGAAGGAGAAAATAAAAATGAAAATAGTTGGGGTATTTTAGTATTTTCACTTGGTCAACGTGCCATTTAGGCAAAGATTTTGTCATGGGTGACTTAGATTGATAAAAAGGTACAAAGGTGTCATTCTTCCAAATTTCTCACATTAATCGGTACCTAGAGCATCCGAATTAATATTTGTCCCGTTAGAGTACATGCAATGCGAATTACCTCTCAATGGCCAATCTATGTTTAACATCTTACATGTTTTCATATACAAATTGTCAAACTAACCCGTTACTCGCTCTACTAAATTAGAAAAATCGACTTAATAATTGCTCTATTGAAATTCAAGTCGAACTCGAATATAAATTGATTGATACCCGAAACAACCGGGTAAAACCGGTGATTGGGAAACGACAAAGTCCCAAGACGTGAGTACTTCTTAATCACTACTCCTCGACTAGTGGTATCCTAGTAGGAATCCTAGAAGACTACAAGTGGTACCCTACTATAATAGTACAACCCCTATCAGGCTATCATATCTATTTCCAAACAAAATAAAGCCCAAACAAATATCCTCGTTCCCTTCTACCTTCGTACCCATCGACCACCTTAACGATGTCTGAACCAGCAGCCGGCGGCGGCGGGGCTGCAGTAGTAGCCGGAGGCGGAGGAGCTGCCGGAGGGAGGCAGCAACAACAGCAAGGTGGAATAGGGCAGATGCTTACTGGTATTGTGAGAGTGATGGTGTTTTGGTATTTTGCATCGAAATTCTTTGGTCCGAAGAAGCCACCTGTGTCTCCCGGTCAACCCACTTCTCAGATCTCTAATCTCTTCCAAAAAGGGGAATACTTGGTATGTTTTGTTTCCTAATATATTCGATTCAATTTGATTGAGGTTTTCGTTTTTTGATGTTTACCCGATAATTAATATTTATTCATAGTAATTTAAGAATGATCTCCATAAAGCTGAATGCTTGGTGGGTTTTGTTTTGTGCATAGTTTGATTCAATTAATTGACGTTTTCGGTTACTGTTTTGGATGTTTGAACGGGAACAACTATTTATTCGAAGTAAATTAAAAAAGGATTTCCATAGAGGTGAATAATGGGGGGTTGTTTTATACTCTTCAGATTCAATTTAAGTAATTGACTTTTTCGGTTTTCTTTGTAATTTTTTTAATAGTTACTCCTATTTTGAAGTAACTTTAACATAATTTCAATAAAAGTGAATACTTGGTACTTGCTGTTTTTATTTGAGGTTTTTGTGGATGTATGTGATAAATTGAAGTTTTAAGATTTACGGATCCTTAACGATTTAGATACGCTGACCCACTTAATTGAATAAGAATGGTTTGGTTGGTTTTATTTTATATGGATTTTGTTACATTATGAGATTGATTGAAGTTCTGAAATTTATGGATACTGATTTGTAGATGTCTTATTCATGCAATGTACGCACTTAGTCGTATAACACTTGATTTGGTTTGGTTATGATATTTATTGATGTCTGAGATCCTCTGGGTATTGAAATTCACTGTGTTTGTATTGTTACTGATGAAGTGACAAGCTTCATAGCAGAAAATTAGTATCATGCTTTTTTGTTTTTATTGTGGTTGCTAGTTTAAGTGAAGGTGTTACATGCTTTAGTTAACAGATAATACATATTGGCGAGTGTTATATGCTCCCTCATCTCACGATATCGTCTACTGTGATAATGGTAAAAATTAACAAACCTTGTTGCCTAAATTGGCACACATAACTTCAATTAGTCAAAACTATCTTGTTTATAGTTAAGTACGTTGAAAAATACTATCTTTTGATATACTTGTTTAAAATTGGAAAATATTTGTTGAGATGAAGGTGGTATTATGCTGTAACACCCAGTGGCGTGGCGTGGCGTGGCTTAATTACTGTATCCACTTGCTTTTTTTTTTTCATTGTAGCCTACCTTCTTGCTACTTCTGTCTTACTGCCTACGTATTATTTTTTGTTTAAACTATGACAAATTTGATTCTTATATCTCTAGAATATATTTGTTTCCAGGACTTGTATGTCTATCTTTCAGAACGTGAGAAATTTAACGACTTTGGGAATGAAGACGCACTCGTATGGCAAGAGAGTAACATACCTTATGCCGTATGGGGTCCTGCGAGTACCAGACAATTATCTTTGAAATATAATCCTTCCGAGGTATATCACTTCATGATTCAGATGCATGATAAACTACTCTTTGTAGACATCTATTTAAGAAGATTGATTGTTCGTTGCATTTAGGATTTGAAGAAAAATGGGAGTCTTTATTCTCATATATTCTTCACCCGTGCCGGTTATCCTCCTAATCCAAATGATCCAGAGTACCAGCCATTGTCTTGCTTTGGGAAGACACATCGTAAGAATATATTGAGAATGCTTCGTGTGAACAGTTTACTCAGAGAAGTAATTTTCACCTAATTTTTTCTTCAACTTCAATTAGGACTCGTGACATATCTTCCAAAGTCAAAGAAAGACACAAAGAAGAGCCTACTAGGGTCAAACGATGACGAAAGTGTTCCAAAGGTATTTACTTTTCCTTTGTGGTATTTGTTATTGAATGCTTAACACGTAGCCTTGCTCACCTTATCCCTTGTGGTATTTCTTCTTTATATCTTTGTGGTTCTATACCTCCTTAAATGAAGTGTTTGACCATGTATGAAACTCTCAACATGGTACCCTTCTCAATAACCAAGTCATATGTTGGGTACCCTTTTTTTGGATAAGTAGCAATGGGGTGAGTGTCAAACCCAGGTCCTTCTGGTCACTAGTAAGATCCCTTTTCCACTAGGCTATTCGATTAACTCGTCACATGTTGGGTACCTGTAAACAATTTGATACATGCAATCTCCTGGCATATTGCTTTTAAGCCCATGTACTTCCTTGGCAGTTCTAAGATGATCCAAGTGCCACACGAATTAAGTCTATAACCTATTCTGATAATGATGAGTAATTTAAACGAAGATATAAATCGTCCACCAATTTAATTAATTGCACCTTCTCTTTTTGTTTCAATTTCATTATATTTCAAATAGTATTGTCGTCTGTATAAACTTGGGTTTTCCTTTCAGGCTGAGGAAGATGCTACTAATGATTCTGCAGAACATTCCAAAGGGGATGGTCCCGCTGAATGGCTTTCATACTGGAAACCAAATGTTACAATTAACTTGCTCGATGATTTCTCAAGGTATCTTTTTATAGTCCTTTATGTTGCATACAAAAGGTAAATGGTATAGACATACTTTCCTTGGTATATTTGCTGTGTAACAAAGAATAATTGTCAGATTAAACTAACCCCAACAGGTTAGTTTAATGGTAAAAAGACAAGTTTTGAGGAGGTTGCATGTTCTAACCTCACTGGTCTTCTTGGGGCAGTAAAAGTTACCTCTAGAAGCGCTTGAAGAGCCCGAAGACTTTTCTTGCCATAGATTATGTCACCATCTCCTCACTAAATTTGGTTAGATGAAACTAGCAAGGGCTAGTAATAGATTCTTAGAAACTCAAAACTTACCATTTCCTACGGTACCTTTTCATTTTTCCTTGCACACAGTTGATGGCTGAGAAGTTTAAGTAATAAATAAATTACCATAAGTTGGGCAATTCCTTTGGTATTGCTAAAATATTTTATTGTCCATCATATCACTCATTGATAGAGGTACTTATTCCACTCAACTTCTGATCAATATTCTCTGGTGCTTCTTTTGCAGATATATGTCGAATGCCATACCACCCAATATTGCTCCTCGTATCCTTGTTCATTCTTGTCATATATAATTATGTGTCCTTGTTGGTTTGGTTGGGTACTTCTAAGTTCTTGATCGAATTTTTTCTACTTAATTTTAATAACCTGTAGATATTATTGATGATTTGGTTAATAAAGATGAGTCAGTGAGCTATATTACAACAATTGTGCTGAATTTAGTTAGAGAAATATTTGTGTGGTTTCTTTTCCGGACTTTTTATATCTAGGCGCATTTGATTTAGATTTTCAAGATCTTAGAGCTGGCCCGTGACTGTTTCTGCAATGGGCTTTAATAGTGTATTGAGTAAGTTCGTGTCTTGGTTTGGGTGATTGATTTGTTTTGTCTTTAAACTCTGCAGAATATATGACTCACGCTCTTTTAGGTTCTTTAAATTTTGTGGGTGGCGTAGCTACTAAGATCAATGCAGTCAATTATGTCTCTCCTAGAAGTTGGTTATCTACCTCTCATTTTAAAGTGGTTCTCAGCCTGTTATGTATATGCATGTATCTATTGTCTGAATGACCTGTTACATTTGTTGCCATCTTGTTTGGCCAGTTCTTATTTATTCATAACTTATAATACCCCCGCCCCTCTCCCTCCCTTTCAGCTTGTTGTTTACTTATTGTATTTTGTGATATTCCTCCTTTCTATCTCCATCATAATGTGTTAAAGGGATGAATTCCAGTTGTTTTTGTCTGATCCTCATTTAGCCGTTGGTTCCTCCCATCATCACCAACCCATGATTGAACACCATTGCGGATAGTTGGAACAGTTGCATAATGTGTGAAGTGAACATGTTATGGCCCATTTCATGCTCATTTTCTTACTCTCTCTAAACAGTAATCTTATGTGATCTTCTGTCTTAAGGTGTAAAACCAATGCCAAAACACATTCATCATTTTCTAGATGCCGATGCTAGTTCTCTCAAAGTCTGTAAAGCTTAAGCACTGCATATGCTAGGCATAATTTCATCACCCCTATCTATCTACTGGTGATATGCAATTGCGAATGACGTGTTCATGGTATCTACCTCTAAGATGAGAACCATTAAAAGAGTGTCTCTAAGACTCTAACTGGGTCGATATCTATATGTTATCTCATATCTTCTTTATTGACATTGTGTTGAGCACTCCTTTATTATTGCTTCTTTTTAAGTCTGTGTTTGCAAGGATGTCACATGGCTTTTGTTTTCGTACATTCCTTGACCAAGTTTCCAGACTTGAATATTGAACCAACAACAGGAAACTACTACCCTACAATTTACATCAATGAGTTTTGGTTACTTAGGGACAAATTAATAGCGATCAATGAGACAGTGACAGAGTTGCCACTTCACCTAGATGTGGGTCCCATAAGCATGACAAAATGGCAAATATTTATGCAGATGGATCAATCATTCCAGGTTCACCGTGATTACGGAAGCATGCTCGAAGGTGAAGCCGATGAACTTAAGGTACAACATGGTAGTTTTATTATGAAGTCATTTTTCTTTTCAATTTTTTGGATGACATAACATCTAGAATTCTTGCAGTGTAAAAGTGATAACCATGGATTACTCTTATTAATTTTAGTTACTACAGAATGTAGTCATATAATAATGATGAAAAATAAATGGTACTCTTTATTTTCAAGATTCAAATGTATTATGCATATGCCAACAAGGACATGAAATACACCTCCGTATCTTAGATTAGTATGAAATGACACAAATTGGTGCATAATGCACCTGGTACTGAACTAGTATGTACTGGCATTTGGCAGGGATAGTAAGATATGAAATAACTGCAAAAAAGCTTCTGGTCTCAAGTATATTTTTAGATAGAGTTGGTGGAAGTATAGAAACATACACGTTATTTTGCTGTTTACAAAACATAAACTAGTAATGATGAAGTTGGTTGGCCTCAAGGAATATCAGATGTGAAAGACGAAGCACTTTAAGAACATACTAATTTTATACTACCGGGACCTCAAACAGAGTAAACTGTATGACTAAAAATAGTTTATAAACTTGTTATTTTTGTTTCCTACACAATAGCTTACAAGGAAAACCCTTTCTTTTTGGATTGTTATCTTGTGGCTGTCACAGATCTAAAATCGATGCTCTCGAGATAGTTTGAGATATCATATGGCTGAGTGGTTTTAGTGCCACTCATTCTTTTGCTGCTTCTTTATGTTGATGGTCAGCTGCTCATTTCTCTTGGTTGTAAGATGCATATTGTTTTTGCAGAGGGTCTTTTTGGAAGGAAATCCTTACTTACTGGTAGTCACAATGTTTGTCTCGCTGCTCCACTCCCTGTTTGACTTTTTGGCTTTCAAGAATGGTAATCCTTTCCTTCCATAATCCACCTGTTTTTATTTAATGACCTAATTAAATCTGACACACACACATTAGTATACATAGTTGAGTTAAGTCCACCTTAATATGCTACCCATTTATAAGAGGACTTTAAATGATAGATACAATGGCCTGCGTAGTAAATTACGTTGGAATCAGGACAATAATTTTGAAGAAGTGAAGAGAAAATGTGTAATGCCATGAGTTGTTTACTCAAAATAGATATGAGGTACATTCAGATAAAAACGGAGGGTGTAATATGTTCATGTTAAGAAGTGGATGCTTGTTTTATCTAAATATACACTACTTTTCAGATATTCAATTCTGGAATAAGAACAAGTCAATGGAAGGGCTTTCTGCAAAGACCGTTGTCGTGAGTTTTATCTCTCAGCTAATAGTTTTCCTCTACCTGCTCGACAATGATACTTCATGGATGATACTTGCAAGTTCTGGTGTCGGTTGCTGCATTGAGTTCTGGAAAATAGGGAAAGCTATGCATATTGAGGTACACCTGATTTCCATGCTTTACTTTCTGAACTTTTATCTGTTTCGTATGTGATGAATTCTTACTACCACGTACACATCACACACTTACGTGGCAATTTTCCAAAATATTTTCCCATTTCTTGTTCTGTTTTTCTTGCTGTTGGTGTCGTTACTCTCAAGGTTAATCCCTGCGATCACTATGTGTGTTGTGGTTGAACAGTCGATACAACCTTGTTAATTTATGATGTTCTATTTATTGCAGGTTGACAGGTCCGGTGCGATACCTAAATTGAGGTTTAGAGATCGTGATTCATATGCTGGAAATAAAACAAAGGAGTACGATGATATGGCTATGAAGTATTTGTCCTACCTTCTCTTACTTCTTGTTGCTGGCTTTGCCGTGTACTCCCTAAAGTATGAACGCCATAGGAGTTGGTATTCTTGGATCCTCTCATCTCTCACCAGCTGTGTTTACATGTTCGGTAGGCCGTTTCTTTATAGTTCTATTTCTATCTCCTTCTGTAACGTCCTGCCATAATTTACTCAAATTTTCTTAGTAAGCTTTGTTAGTGTTACAAAACACGAACTATTAAATTAGATTTGTGGTTTTGTTTGAATGAATGAATATAGAAATTGTGGTTTAAAATCATTAGCAAATCCATTAAAGTACTTTGCATAGTGGTTCTTGAATAAGTTAAACCATAGTTTGTTTATGCTGTAGTCGCTACATATACTAACTTTCCTTGTTTCTGCATCTGCAGGTTTCATTATGATGTGTCCTCAATTATTTATAAACTACAAGCTGAAGTCTGTTGCTCACCTACCTTGGAGGCAGATGACATACAAATTTTTGAACACAATTATTGACGATCTGTTCGCTTTCGTGATTAAAATGCCCATGCTGCATCGTCTATCTGTCTTTCGGGATGGTAAGTATTGATTGCATCCTCGCTAATTATTATGCAAATCATTCATGCATTTAGTTCAATCTATAAATTGCAAGATGTTACAAATTCTTGAACTCTTTTCACACATTTCCACTCATTCATTTATGATTTTAGAAGTTAGAACTCTCACTTAACAAGTCATGCTTCATTCTAGTAACAAAATGGTAACGGTGCTTCTGTTATCTAAACCCCATACACTATTGCATGGAAGCAGGTTGAAGCTTTAGTTATCGAGGTCTTTAAACCATCACAAATGATCAAATGAATTATAGACAATTTTTACTTGCTGTCCTATGGAAATTACTTCCATAGTGCGTATTGTGTTGTATATGATCGAACTCATCATTTACGTTACCCCCTTTTCTTAGATTTTTTTGTTATCTTGACCAATTCTATTTTCATTTTGCTGCAGATCTTATATTTTTAATATATCTATACCAGCGCTGGGTATACCCAGTGGATAAGAAGAGAGTGAACGAGTTTGGTTTTGGTGGGGAGGAAGAGGATCAGGCCTCTAGCAGTGCCCAGATAGCAGCAACACCAGAAGAAGAGAAGAAGACTAACTAAACCTAATTTTTGTTTCATTTTCGTGTACATCACCGGAGGATCAGGCCTCTAGAAGTGTAATATTGACACAGATTTATGGATTAGGCGTCACGTAGCTCGAACAATGTTTGATTATATTCCCCTGCATAGGTATAAGTGCTCAATGGCTAAGAGCTGCCATACTAGAAAAAGGAAGAATGTAGATCGGCTATTAGACCCGACGAACCAGTTTCTTGCATTAGTTGTTTTGATCTTCATAATTTTCTTTATTCATTAAGTTTTGGTATTTCTGCAGCTCTCTGATTTTATTCCTCCAATATTCATGCCAATAAGAGGTAAATATTTTTTACAACATTTATAAATATTTTTGTTCAAGGGTTTTTTCAATGAGGGAAAAAAAAGTCTAATCCCATAAATAAAAGGATAGTCGATGAGGTACCATATCATAAGACATAAGATAATCATATGTTCAATTTTAAAATTCTAATGGCTAATTTAGCAGTGGTTTAGTTGAAGTATTTAATTTTTTTTGTTTCCTCCATCCCCGAATTCTTTGCTCAGTTTTTATTTTGATAGTGAAACTATTAAAATTTTGATCGTTAATTTTATTAATCGATAAGAAATAATAATATAGTCATGTGAAATCATGTAGGTGATTGTAAAAAGTTAAACAAGATAAATAATTCGGGATGAAGAGAGTATCAGTTGAGTGATCTCCTCCCCTAATTTCATGTAATGGAGATTTGAGCAATCTGGGGCGATGCGATAACAAAATCGAATTGATATGAAAATCGGTTTATATTGAAACTGAATTTAGCTTCTAAATCAATTTGAAAAAGATTTACATACTATGTTCAACAATCATTTCGAAAATATATGCAATTGTTAGGCTCGAAATGGATTAGAATTATCAAACAAACAAATTTCGATTCGGTTTAACTAAACGAAACCGTATCCACTCACCAGTTCACTTTTACGGTTCCCTCCCTTAAATTCCAGTTGCCGCGTAATCTCCACATTGAAAACATTTTCCCTCCAAAACCCATTATGGTGGTGCGAAGTACCGTGCCACTGGACGTGGTTTTGTGGTCCGGCATGAGAAGTATGCTGAGAATTACAGAATGTACTCAAGGAGTCATTTCTTACGCATCAGTGGCATTTGAATGAAAGCAGTAAGTCATCAATCAAAGAAAGTACTAGCCGACTCATTCAGAAGGTTTTATATATCTTCCCCAAATTCCAAAACCCTAGTAAATTGCCATTTTTCCCTCTCCAAAATACCCAACTTCGTAATTTATTTCAATATTTCAATTCCAATCGATTGATCAATGGCTTCAAAGCTGAAACCTCGTTCAAATCCACCTTCAGCAACAACCAAAAAGTCAAAAAACACAAACAACGAACTTCCTGAAGTTTCCGAGTTAGACGAGAGTAATTTCGCGGAGAATTCAACAATTCTGAACTCTTCTGATGAATCTATAAAGGAAGAAGAAGAAGTGGAAGTAACTGGTCTTGCTCCGAATCGATCGAGAAATTTGGATAGGGTAGGTGGAGAGGTGAAGGATGAGGAGTACGAAGGTGAGTGTTTGTTCACTAGTGCACCAGTACCTGATGATGAAGCGAGGATTAAATGGCCTCATCGATATTCAAAGAAGGTATTGTTTTGGGTTTATTTGTACTGAAACGATTGTACACTTCGATTTTCGATGGTCTAAATGACAAAAATTGTAGTATTTTTGGATAAAGTTAAGTTTGGTTTGAATCAAAATTATCGTGTTAATAGTAAAATCACCTCACAACTATATGGAGAATAAGGGATTTTAGATTAATAGAAGGTGACTATTGTTTTTTAAATTTATACTACCTCATACCATAAGATTATCTAGTTTTATTTCTAATGTTGTAAATTATCGAACTTCGCAGCCTTAATTTGAAAAATAGTTATCATTCTTGATTTGAAAAAATTGAAGTATATCTTGATTTAACTGTTTTAAGAATGTTATTTTAAAGAGTTAATCGAATAGGTCATTGGGAAAAGGCTCTTGCTAGTGACCAAAAGGTCCTTACTTCGAAACTCATCTCATCGCTAATTTACAAAAAAAGAATGTTACTCCCTCCGTCCCTAAAATATTGATATATTTTGACTTTTGATGGTCAATAAAACACAATTTAAAACATAAATATCTATTATTCTACATCCGAAAAAATTATATTATTGAGACGAATCTAACAAGATCCCAGATGACTATATTATTTCTTATCGTTTAATGAAAATTCTTGATTAAATTTTTTAAAGTTTGACCACAAAAAGTCAAAATATATCAATCTTTTATGGATGGAGGAAGTATTTTAAAGGAGTTCTCGTTAGAATTTGTCTATTGATACTATTATCACTAGTGATGTTTTTGTTTGGGTTCCGTCGGTTTTTTTGAGTTTTTATGTGACCTGATCGTATTGGATTTTTACATACATGAATCAATGTAGTTGAAAATTAATTCGATTTGAATCGTTTCATTTGATGTCGGTTTTATGCCTAGCCGGTTTAGTTTTGTTTTATTATTTTATAACAATATAAAAACTTAAACTGCATGAATTTAAATAAAATGAAGTCCACATGATTTCAAACACATGAAGTCCTAAAACAAAAGAGAAGTGCATTGCATGACAAAATAATTTCTTTTGAGAACCATGAACTTCTTTTCCTTTAAAATTAAGTGAAAATTCGAAAAATATCACAAATATAAATATTTAAACAAAATATGTACATATTACGTTACTTCGGCTTGGTTTATGTTAAAACCAAAACTGATTATTTTTTGTCGGTTTTGGATATTTTCTTACCATTCGGGTTTGGAATCATTTCCACCACCCCTCTCTCGCCAAATCGGTAATTTTTTGGTTCATTATGTTGGTTTTGTTGGTTTGAACATGACCGAAAACATTCATAATTAGCAGAGTATCATGACATTTTTCTCTTTATCCACAGGTGAACAAGAAAGTTGGACTACCTAATACCGTGACTAGGTGTGTTTGTCGGGCTCCGGGATGTGATAGATATTATCAATCTTTGCACAGTCTATTTAGATATTGTTTCACAAACTTTTATATAATTGATATGGTGTAACTACATATACTTAAATATAACATCATAATATGATAAAAATTAAATGATATATCTAAAGATAATTATTTGAACAATTACTCTCCAATATTAATTATTTTGGCTTAAATATATGGACGTTAGTTTCAATCTCGTGTACTGTATAGAAATCAAATATAATGCATCAATTTTGTAAAGGTGAAAAATTCAAAACTATATAACCAAAAAGTTAAAATATGAAAGTAAAAGACATTATTAACTACTCAACAGTATATATTATGAGTGGTTATTTTAAAATTATTTATTAATATTAAACAAGTGACAAATATATATTATGACACATGAATAGACTGGATGACTCTTAGCATTCACTAAATAATTTGGGCTTCCTGCATTATATATGTAGTATAGATGTATATATTGCTATAATTTTGAATGTCTTTTTTGTTTTATTGTTTGTGATTGACTATTTTGTAGTAACGACAATGATAAAGATGAACCAATTCCAGCACGTCGTCACTTCACACAGGCTAAGGTTGACGGGCAGATCTATAATCTCCATGATGATGCTTATGTGGAGGTAATATATATTTACTTTTTTGATATATTGGAACATTTACTTACATAATTTGGCCATATGATACACCATTGTTTGTCAAATATTTTATGTAATATGTTTATTTTGTAGAAGTTTACACAACCATCTTTTTGTTAGTTAAACTGGAGCTTGATACTCATATGTATATTTGGTCTAGGCTGATGCTGGTGAAGATGCTTACATATGTAAGATAGTGGAGTTATTTGAAGGTGAAGATGGTTCACTTCACTTTAGTGCGCAATGGTTTTATCGAGCAAAGGATACAGTAAGTGCATTAAATGCATGTGCATTAACCACCTCCACCGCTCAAAATAACTGTTTACCGAGTCTTTTTGTAGGTTATTGGAGAACATGGGAATTTCATTGATGAGAAATGTATTTTCTTCTCTGAAGTGAAGGATGACAATCCACTAAATTGTCTTCTTAAAAAGCTCAACATAGCGAAGGTGTCCTCAAAGGTAAGGAGTTTTCCCTATAATTTGTTATTAGCATTTTTATGATATAGTTTCAATTATGGTTCTTCTCTTTCAGGCTGATTCAACACACAAGAAAAATGTTAGAGACACATGTGATTACTACTATCAAATGATGTACTTACTCCCTTATTCCAGCTTTATAAACTTACCAAATGGTATTGTTTCTTATAACTATTTGTCTTTAACATTTTCTTGCTATAATTTCTTGATGCAAGTTTGACGTCTGATTGGTGCTTTACTTGGCAACAGATGGCGGTGCACATACTAATGAAAAGTTATCACCTTCAACTGATAATGATGGTGTTGTTGAAATATCGGAAGCTGCTTCTGTGGCTGACAACGCAGATTTGGTGCTGATGGATATTTATGCAGGATGTGGAGCAATGTCCACAGGACTATGTTTGGGTGCCAACCGTGGAGGTGTCAAGCTTACAACTGTGAGTCTCTAACATCATTAACATCTCGTATTGCTTCATCTCCTTTGATGCATATTTCAAAAGCTGCCTGATGGCGTTGTGCCTTATCATCTTCCATCAAGTCTTACAAGTTGAGTACCTCAAAGCACTTAGGATCTGATTTGAACTTTTGTCTACAATAATATTGTTATTGTTGTTTTAATTTTTGTTTCCTTTAAATGTTGTAATGCATGTTAATTGTTTGAGAAATGCTGTTATACAGAAATGGGCAATTGATATCAATGAGTATGCTTGCAACAGCCTGAAATTAAATCATCCCGAGACATAGGTATTTTTTACCACTCCCTTTGTCCCTAATCGATAGGGAGGTTTCATTTTGCATAATTTCTAGGAAAATTTAAATTTATCTCACATAAGCAATTTTCTTACCAAACCTCTTACATTTAGTCAAATTAGGAATCAATTGTGGGATCTCTCAAAATGGAAAACATCCCAAATAATTAGGGACATAGGAGGTGCTATTTAAAACTCTTGTTATATCTTATTCTGGCTAGTTAATCTATGGTGATGATGATGAAGTGTATGAGGTTGATGAAATTTTAGAAATTTGTTATGGTGATCCAAGGAAAACTAAAGAGACTGGACTGCATTTCAAGGTAATTTTCTGTAATCTAATGAAATTTAAAGTGTTAATTTCTGATGCTGCTTGCTTTTGTTCAATTATAGAGTCAGTGTTTGCGTAAGACACCAAAATTGGGAAGTACAGGGAACTGGCTTGGCATGAGCATGTTATAAGAACTGCCTCTGAGATGCACTATTTTCTCTTAGGAAAGCTGTCATAAATTCTTCTATGAGCTCTAATACAGATAAATTTAGCAATAAAATTGTAGTTGGAACCCTTTGTTTATTATACAACTAGATATGGCTTGTAATGCTTAACTAGGGTAACCTAATATTTTACCTTTGAAAATCTAGATTAGCTGGAAAGGTTATGGTCCTGAACACAATACTTAGGAGCCACTTGATTGCCTAAGGTATGAAACTTAAATAGGTTATAATTTTGAATTTAATACTTTGTCGTGGTGTTACAATGTGTACACTGTGTTTCACTTTTCAGTGGCTGCCCAGAGAAGCTGAAAGACTTTGTTGTGCGATGATTCAAGTCGAAGTTACTGCCTTTACCAGTAAGCCTATGTCAAGATTATCTTTGTTCACATTCCAATTTACATTTGTTAATCATATTTCATCCTAACTTTTTTTTGGTGACAGGGTGATGTTGATGTAATATGTGGTGGACCACCTTGTCAAGGAATTAGTGGCTACAATAGGTTTAGAAATACAGAAGACCCACTAGCAGATGAGAAGAACAAGCAGCTTATAGTGTTCATGGACATTGTAGCTTTTCTGAAGCCAAAATTTGTGCTAATGGAAAATGTAGTCGACATTATTAAGTTTAAGGAGGTTTACCTTGGGAAGTATGCACTGGGTCGGCTTGTTGGAATGGGTTACCAAGCAAGGATGGGAATGATGGCTGCAGGTTGTTACGGGCTTCCACAATTTCGGATGCGTGTTTTCTTGTGGGGTGGACTTGCAACAGAGGTAATATGCTTCATACTTTGATACACTTACGGAAGGAGTTCTATTTTACATAAATCTTTGTTCTTGTTCATTGGTGCAGAAATTGCCCCAATATGCCTTACCTACTCATAAGGTTGTTATGAGGGGTTTTGTTCCCCTAAAATTTGAGGTAAAATTTATTCTTTTGTTTGTTATCAGCCTAAATAGTATTGTTTTTCACCTAAAAACTAATTCTACTTGACTACAGTCAAATATGGTAGCATATGAAGAAAGTCATGATGCTGTGCTGAAAAAGGAAGTTTTGCTTGAAGATGCAATATCTGACCTCCCACCTGTAAGTTTTGGTCTTTGTATGTTGCTGCCTTCCTATAATTACTGTCTCTTTGTTGATGTAATTTTTTTTTATAATGAACATTCTAATATAGGTGGAGAACAATGAGAAACGTGATGAGATGCCATATATTATGGACCCAAAAACCTGTTTCCAGCGTTTTATCAGACTAAAGAAGGAGGGTAGGGTTCCTATGTTCTCTTGATCACATCTGGTTATTGTGATTCTCTTGTACTAGATTTAAGCTGGTCATACTGGAAAACACTGAGTTGCACTTGGGATTGGGTTTATGACAATATAGTATTATTACAGGATTTGTACTTGTGTTTTTTTTTTACAGTTAAAACTGGTTTTCCATGTACATATGCCAGCGATATATATTACTTCTCCTTTCAAATTAGTAGATTTTGTTTCTTGCAAAAGTGCCGATGTCTTTGTTTTTTTGCATGACATTCCAGTTATGCTAGGATCAAGTGGGGAAAATGTAGGTTTAAATGAAGTTTTGTACGATCATCGCCTTCTACTACTCAATGAGGATGATTATCAACGAGTATTGCGAATTCCAGTGAAGAAGGTACAATGTCTATCACAAATTTACAGTTCAATTTGTATTGTCCCCAGTCTGCATAAACATATATTTGCTGCAGGGTGCGAATTTCAGGGACTTGGCAGGTGTTCGTGTTGGCCCTGATAATAAAGTTGCATGGGATCCTAATGTACAAAGGGTTTATCTGCCCTCAGGAAAGCCATTGGTATGCCAAAATTGATGTTGATGAGACCTGTTTTCTTGCGGTTGAAACAGTAATTTGCATAATCTAGTGGTTTATTTAGCATGCATAGTAAAACTGTTCAGTCTTTTCTTTAATAAACCGTATCCCCATCAAAGGTTTTGGTGGAAGGCATGTGCTATAGCTGTTTCCGCATCATATCACTGACTCTTCTATTTTTTTTCGTACATCAAAATTAGGTCCCTGAATATGCGATGACCTTTGTTCGTGGCACGTCTTCAAAGTAATTGGTTTTAGTTTTATACATTCCTATATCAATTTCTTTTTATACTATTTAATCTAGCCTAACATTGTTTCAATTGCAACTTCTGTAGACCATTTGGCCGATTGTGGTGGGATGAGACAGTTCCTACAGTTACCACTAGAGCCGAGCCTCATAACCATGTATTTATCACTATCTATCTCCTAATACGTTTGTTGTTGTAACAATTATATCATTTACATTCGAGATCTCTATTTTTTTTTTGCAGTGTGTTTTGCATCCAACGCAAAATAGAGTTTTGACTGTAAGGGAGAATGCAAGACTACAAGGTTTCACTGACTATTATAAACTTGTTGGGCCAATAAAAGAAAGGTAAAATGTTATTACTGTATTTTCCTGATTTCCAGTTTTGTCTCTTGCAATGAGTAATGAATTCTGATCTACAAACCATTGTTGACATCTTTACTATGAAATATGTTGTAGATATATTCAAGTAGGGAATGCTGTTGCAGTGCCGGTCGCTCGAGCATTAGGCTACTGCTTAGCATTGGCTTTCAAGGGAGCCATTGACAATCAACCCCTTGTCACACTACCAAGTAATTTCTACAATGAGGAACTCATCTGAAAGTTGTTAGTGCTATGTATTTACTGGGATCCACTATACACACACCCAAATAGTGGTTTATTATAGCAATAAATGACTATTTTGTCCCCCCCCATTTAACTCCCTCGCCTACTACACTTCCAAATAGGGGGCAGAATCGTCATTTGATGCTACAGGAACTCACTATTTGGGTGTGTGTATAACAGATCAGGTATTTATTGCTCATGTAACGTTATATTTATGGGTTAATGGCAGAGATGATCACCTATGTTTGCCATATGTTACCAGTCGATCACTTATGATTTAAATTGTTTCAGTCGATCACCTATGATTTAAAGAGTATCTCAGTTGGTCACTCCGTTAAAATTTCCGTCTAAATCCGTTAAATATTGGTCATGTAAGTTGCATGTGACATTTGTGGGGGTATTTTAGGAAATTCACACTAACTTTCGGGTGTGAAATTTCGAATATGCCCCTCGAAATTTATGTGAAATTAATGTATTTCAAACAATCTAGCGTGTGAAATTACGAAAATGCCCCCAAAATTTATGTGAACTTCCAAAAATGCCCCAAAAAAGGTCACATGCAACTCACATGACAAATATTTAACGGAAGTTAACGAATTGGGTGATCGACTGGAACATTTTAAATCATAGGTGATCGACTGGGACATTTTATATCATAAGTGATCAACTGGTAACATATGACAAACATAGGTGATCATCGCTGCCATTAACCCTATATTTATTGCCCAGAACATTATCATTAATTACTATCCATCACTGGAGATTTTTCTTCTCTAGAGATGTTATTTGAGCTAAATTTAGTTGCTGATGAACGACATATATGTTTGTAGAATCTTCTATTATATTGTAATTTAAAATGCATGCCTTGATATTGTTCACCAGTTTCAAAACACTAGATATTTGTTTAGTTGAGCGAATTCTTTTATCGTATGTACACCAGTAGAGTGACTAAATTGATACACTTAAAAGTATGTAATGGAGGAAGAAAAAAATATGATGTTCGCTTCGCCCTAATTTTATTACTGTAAAATTATTAGCACTTTGTAGTAGTTTGCTTGGATGGATATAAAGGACATTGATGAATAACATTTAGTTGAATGATAATATGACAGACTCATTTGGAGTTGCATTACTACTTACTAGCTAGTATGTCTTCTTATGCAATTACAAGATACCCTATACCAAACAACTCACCATATAGATTAAGATTATACACCTCAGGCATTTGCCTTTAATTGTTAAGCAAACTATGTAGCTTTCTCAAACCCCTAAAATATCCAAATTGCTGTCTCGGTTATCTTTTTCTTTTTTCCTTATTGTATCAAAATGCCAAAATCTTGTTTTTCTAGTTGCCTCTCACTACTAATACATCTTCCATTTTAATACTATGAACTTCCTACGAACACAACCGTCGTCTGGCATCATGATCTCTTGCTTTTGAATCTTTTTTACAGGCTGATGATGTCTTGCCATCATTTTGAATTATAAGATGGTACAAATCCCTTTGCGTGTTGGCTTTCCATTTCAAGATCCATTAATGATTTCTGCCTCTGATATTTGTTTCTCTTCGACGCAAGTGCTGGAGGAGTAAGAAGGCAAATGGTTAAGTAATTCCCATAACAATGTAGAATCAACAAGCCAGAATCTAAAGAATGTGAGTCATCTTCTAGTATATTATCCAAACACGAGTATTTAAGAAACTCTATCGAGACAGAAATGTGTTAATTCACTTACCCCTTATCTCGTATGGTAGACCAAAGTCGTAATCATTATCCCGCTTCCTTATGTAGAGATGTACCCCAAATATCACCAAACAAAATACAAAAGTACAAGAGAGGGCTATTGCAACCTTGCCACCCGTAGATAAGCCGTCTTCCCCCCACAAGAGTGGACAATTAGGCAAAGAAGGTACACCACATAATCTTTTGTTACCAGAAAGACTGTAGAAGGAACAGAAGTACCATAAGATATTGAAAGAACAGAGATATGTACAAAGCATTAAATTAATAGTTCGGTTTCATGTTGATACAGGAATGGAGTAGTCTTTGATAGGTAGAGGCTCCAAATTTGTCTCAATAACAAAACTGAGGACAATTAAGTGAACAATGGAGCCACTTCAGGATTATTACTGCTGCATTTTCGATGTCATTTATATTTCTAAGGTGAGATGTCTAAGCAATTTATCAGAAAAAAAGTGTAGCAATATATAAAAAATACAGTACTCAAAGGTGAGATGTCTAACATACTCTATAGTGCCACCATGGAGCCCAACAGAATAAAGTTCTTCTGGCACTTGGCCTTCTAGTTCATTATTCTGTAATAGCCTGTACAAATTGGCAATTAAGATTGCTTAAACAGTAAAGCAAATAGCCAAATGCGACGTATATATTGGACAACAACAAATCTCGTAGAGTGCTTGATACAATAAAGCCCGTCCTACCGTGTTTCACAAGGTAGAAACTGCACTGCATGTCATAGCATGAGTGCCAATTAAGGCCTCAAACTACGACACTAAGACAAAAAAGAGAAGCAAATGTGACTGTCTTTAATGGATGGAAGGAGTAATAAAACTTACACAAGTTGCAAACTAGAAGCAGTTAGGCTGCTAGGTATAGAGCCACTAAACTTATTGTTGGATAAATCCCTGCACAAATAGAAGTTATTGCCAAATTAGAAGCATTGCCTTAGAAACAGTAATGCACTCCTTCTTTGAATATTTAATCCTAACCACTTATATAAATACAGGTTTAAATAGACGTAATAAAACAAAGGATTTAGACTAAGTGATTTGTAGAAGAAAAAGAGGAGCGTTTCTGCATCTTCTTAGCAGTTTTTCTCTCCCTGAAGTGAATACCAAATCAGGCCAAGAGACAAAGCAAGATCACAGAGGATGAAATGAATTGTCACATATGTGTGGTCTTAAGCGCTCAAAAAGAGGCAACTTGGCATAATATCAATCAGATGAGAATGAGTAGGTCCAGATGAATTATGTGAAGTGGAATAACTTTTGAAACAGAGCACAAAACTGAATAAAGGTCGCTTAATAGAAAGTAGCGCTTATGGTTGACTTTTACCTCATAATAAAAACATAAGCACACATACAATGCACACCCCTTAGATTCAATGATATATTTGGATGTAGAACTTACAACTTTACTAGTGACTTTTGACCCAATCCTGAGGGAAGAGTGCCTTGCAACGAATTTGAACTCAGATTCCTGCACAAACAGACGAGTATATTATATCCAGTTTACTAGAATATGATCCAGAGACGGAAATAAATAGAAGTAAGCAGCGTCATTTATTTGGCAGCAGCCTTTTTATTTTCATACAAAACTAAAAGATGGTCACTACCTAAAGATTCAAGAAAAGTCAATTTTAGTTACATTACCATAATGTTCCTCCTTTCACAAATTAGTAGTTTTAGTAATGTAGGATTTTTAACCAATAATAGCTATAACATAGTTCCTGCCATATACATTTTGTTAAGGCTGCCATATACATTTTGTTAAGGCTGCCATATACATTCTTGATTCTGCTTTGGTTGTAAACACCCACCCAAAATATCTCATGCATTGGTGAGAACTACTCAGTGAAGGATCATGATAAAATAATAATTAATCTACAGATATCCTGCCATATCAGATTTATGGTGTACATCTGTATGTACTAATGAAGAATTCCCATAGGCACAAGAAGATAATAGATGATACTTACAGGCTTACAAGGTTCGTCAGAAGACTAATTTGATCGCTAATATATCCTTTAAGTCCTTGACTCCCAAGATCACTGAGTATATTATAGAAACAACATCATATTAGTAAATAAATATTTTGTTTTTACATGCAAGCTGTAAAGTAATATAAGGCATGATCTTTTGCCAACCAATTGTCTCTTGCAAATTATATCTGCTAGATGGACAAACTGGAAGGAAGGCGGCAGATAAAGTGGATCAGTCAAGGATTTACCAAGGTAGCTTGGTCCCATCTCTAGTATCCCATGTGAATTAAGTAGCTAATATAAAGGAATAAATCGGGACTAGTAGGCTAGTTCTGTTGCTAATAGATTAAGTCACATCCAGACACTAGTTACAACACATACAATTCCTAGGGCTATCTAACACTTCAAGCAGTAAACTGATAGACCTTCTGCATTTTAGTTCAAACTTCAGAAATGGTCAATAAGCTCATGACAATTAGATGATGATAAACGAAATCAGGAAAGAAAAAATACATTAAATTGAAAACTTTAGTAATCAGTCCTCTTTGTATAGGCAATTTAATTATCAGTCAACTTCAAAAGAAAAAGAAGATTTCACTGATATACTAAGTATAATTATAATGTGCAAAGAATCGGTTGCACGATGGAACTATTCAGGAATTTAAACTATCATGAAGTTCTGCTCTATTGCACTCTAATGTCTACTATCCTGTAGTATATTAGCAACTTGCCCTTTCCACCAGTCTAAAATGGATCTATTCCTTTGTCAAATCCAAATGAATACAATCACTGAGAATATTGCATTGTTCACTAGTGAAGACTCACAAGTAGCTGGTGTTTATATGGAAAAGTTCAATTGTTAACTGAAATATTCATTTTGCATTGGCACAGAATCACCCAATTAATTTTTACTACAATTTCGGAAATCTATACTATTCTTTAGGCCTCACACATACAGATTACAGACATACTACACATGCACAATTGCAACAGTCGAGAAAGTGAAAGAACTCACATTTGAGATATTACTATACTCCTTTCAGTTTTATCCAGACTGCAAATAACACCTTCCCATGCATCCCAAATAGTTGGCGCACAAGGGTCCCCATTCCAGCCCATTCTATCAGGGATAAGAAGGGATTTCTTCAATTCTTTCATGGCCATCACTACAAAGACCAATTGAGCATTATCTAATTGAGAAGTATAACATCGAACAGTACTGTTAATTTACTCAAAACATGTTTGATGTTTCGATGATAAATTGTTTAGTCTTATTGCAAATTTACATAGGAATAATCTTATACATAGTTGTTAGATTCTGTCTTCACTTCCTACATTTCTCCCCTAACTTAATCAACTTATTGAGCACACGAATTGCAATATACCTTGACCAGGAACTGTCCTGAGATCAGTTGGAACAATGGCGTAATTCTCAAGCCCACAAATAAGTGGCGCACCAACCACAGGAGAAAGCCTCACATTCAACAATGTAGTACTCAAATTTTTCACAACATAGCTAAAATCATAAGCTGCAAAACCTCCAACTTCCTTAAATACATCCACTCTACTCACATTTTCGCCATTTACAATCACATCAAACACCCGTTGACCAGCTTTAGTCACACCTACATCAATCTCCGCAAAATGGAACCATAACAAATAATCCAATTTAGCATCAACTTCCAACTCATACCCGAAAGACTCATCACCAATAACCGTAACACCTGACTCGTACAACTTCGATGGGAAGTAATTTGGAGGTCTATCAACGTTGACCACTTTTTTCAATGCGGAGATTGATTGTACTGTCGATCTAGTCAATGATTCTCTGTGGTTTGGCCGATAAACGGACTCCGATTGCCATGACCGGCCAAACCGGTCAGTATCATTACTAAATCCATGACCCCATTGATCCTCACCAGCTGAAAATCTCCCATAATTAACCAAAATCGAATTATTCGAAAACGTTTCATTAGTATTTATATAAGCATCAGGTGATATCTCAAACAACTCAATCGAAGAAATCACAGGCGAATCAGTACCAATACTGTAAAAACACACATCAAGTTCCCGTGATTGAACATGGGACGGGTTCTCCTTCAATACTTCCTCGTCCGGTATCGAAACGATCAAATCTGAATAGGCACCGGTCTGGGAAGCAGACTCCGGCCACGGCGACCGCCACGCAAACACCACGGTCTCGGCCACGGAAACATCAAATGACGGCGAATGTGATTTCCCATTATAATTATCATAAACAGTAAAAGTCCTCAATAAGTAACGTCCTCCTCCCCCAGCACTACTCCCGCCGGCGGAGTCTCCGCTGGAGGTGGAAGTAGGTAGTGGAATTGAGTAGCAGTTTTTTTTGGCCGAAGAGATAGGGAAGAAGCGGAGGGACTTTTCGTGTTGATGGACGAAGCGGAGGGGCTCCGAGACGACGGAGGTGGCGCCGCCGGAGAAGAAGCGGTCGGAGAGCCATTGGGTGCCGTATACGTCGGTGGAGTTGGTGGGGGCGCCGCAGTCAATGTGGAGTGAATAGTCTGGTGTAATAACAATAACAAAAGTCAAATCAAAGTAAAACAAAAAAACTTCTAATGCATAAGTATAACATGTTTGTCGAGTTTAACTTTTTACTATCAAAATTAATAAATCGAACACTAAAACTTAATAGTTAAACATAACAAATTTCATATTAGTTTCAATCGTCAAACTTAATAAATTTTGTATCTCCGAACACTAAAACTATATAATCTTGATATCAATCGAAATAAATCTAGTAAAGCATATTACAAGTAATAAACATTTGTGAGATTTACTACTATGTTTTTTCATACATAAAAGTACATAAATTTTAAGTTAAGAACTCCAATATCAAATTCAAAATTGAACAATATTTAAAGACGAAGTAATAAATAAAGTGAAAAAGTTAGGATTTATTAAGAGTTGAGAGTGTACTTACTGTAAGGATAGGAGAGGGAAGTATATGGGAGGAGGAAGAATAATGAAAAATGGAAGAGAGAATACATGATCATCAAAATGTTGTTTGTATTGTTTTTAGAGAATGTTTAGGATATGGAGGGAAAAAGGGGAGGGGGGAGTGCCCCTCCACCTGTAGGCGTGATTGATGGGGATGATTATTACAAATATGGACTATTTTCTCTTGCCCAATGGGATGAACAAAACAAAAGCGAGCATTTAAAGATAAAATACAAAGGTAATTATAGAAAAAGAAAAGAAAAGAAAAGAAAAAGATGATAGGTAAAATAGATTTTGAACAACAATATTGTTGTTTTAATTTATTGGATAATGATATGTTTACTTATATTGCATTTCAAAAATTATTCATCCTTTAATATGTTTATAACATACTAAAATTAACAATAATGACAGAACATATTTCATGTTCTCGGAACAATTTATGTCATCAATCACTTTTTTATTTTTATAAGTAATTATTCCATTAGTTATTGTATTAATTTTCATAGTAAAACATACTTCGCCAATGTAGTAATATTCAAGCAACAAATATAGAAATTAATTCTTGATTTGATTTCAATTATACAAGTATATATGAGCTATATTTGTTGCTTGGTTATATTAGGAATATAATAGTGGAGAATTAAGATAATTTTTTTAGGAAAATAAAAGGTATTTGTCATAATTTTGTTGTGAATATATATATAAAATATGTTATGATGTTATTGCTGGCTAGCCCGGGCTTGCATAAATGCAATTTGGTGAGTGTATTATTATTATTATTATTATTATTATTATTATTATTATTATTACTAAGGTCTATAATTTATTAAGTCTATATGATTTAAATTTTTGTGTTCTGTTAGGTGAGCTTATATAATGATGGATGGTTAAAAATTATGGAAGTAGTTGAAATGGAGTGGTTATTAGAGGGAGACACGAATGAAGGCCAAAATTTAGGTTACAATTGTTATGTCCACTTAATGATATTTATTGTTCTTATGAAACTAGAGTTGGGTGGATTATAATAAGTGAATTTATGGATCGAGTGAAGCCAATTAAATTTGGATTTAGTTGTTGCAATACAAATTTGAATATATAAAGATCAATATTATAATCTAGTTAATGCTTACTCAGCATAATACTCCTTCCATCCTTCTTAAATAATTGTCACATTTTAACATTCATGGTCAACAAAACACAATTTTAAACGTAAATATCTTTTATTCTACATGTGAAAAAATTACAAAAAACTGATATTTCAGAAATATATATTGACGAATCTAATAAGATCCCACAAAATAATATTATTTGTTATCATTTAATAAGAATTCATGATCAAATTTTGATAATGTTTGACCAATAAAAATCAAAATGTGACAAACCTTTAGGGACGGATGAAGTATATTAATTGGTCTCAATATGTTAAATATTGTGATGGTCTTTTCACTAATAAAATCCAAAACACCCTTATTTGAAGAACATGCATGGTGAAAAAGATAAATGACCGATGTTCTTCTCTCATTGTTTAATTTATTTGGTTAAATATAGGGTAGTTTTAACTCTAAAAATGATAACTACTCCTTTAATCCTTATTGTCATGTTACTTTTATTTCTTTGGTTAAAATCGATGTTACTCATAGGATGTTGAGATAAATTATTAGTCGTGTCCTTTCTTAACGTCACTTTTTATTATTTTAAGAGTTAAATCTTAAATGATTTGATTATGAATTTTTATTTGTTGATAAGAAATAAAATAGTTATATGAAACTTGTTAGATTCATTTCAATATATATCTTTGAATTATTAACTTTTATATTATTTTATATAGGTAAAATTAGAGCTAGTTATGTTTCAAATCGTTTTTAAGTAAACATAAAAAGTCAAAGATACTTACAACAAGATACAAAGGGAACATTTAAAATGGTAAATAGGTAATAACGTTTTACACGTTGGAAGATAAATATAATTTGGTCCTATCATCCCAACATATAGTACGAATACTAGAGTATATGATTTTATAGGTACATAAATGGTCCCATAAATATTTTTTTAAGGGTTTGGTAAGAAACATGCAAAATAAGGGCGGGCAAGGCAATCACAATTATAACCTCGGAGACAGAGTTGATAACGTAACAACTACTAGTTCGTATCAACATTATTAATATTCTATTTGTTTTAAAAGATTGGTATATTTTGATTTTCAGGTCAAATTTTAAAATTTTTGATCAAGAATTGTCATTAAATGATGATAAGAAATAATATAATCATGTTAGGTCTTGTTTGATTCATTTCAACATATATTTTTGAAATATCAATTTTTTATAACTTTTTCGCATGTAGAATAAGAAAATGATCACATTTTGACTTTTGTTGGTCAAATATTACAAAATTCGACCATAAATTCTTATTAAACAATATGAAAAAATATAGTTTTGTGAAACCTTGATAGATTTGTCTCAATATATATTTTTGAAATATCAATTTTTTATAAATTTTTTTACATATAAAATAATAGATATTTACATTTTAAATCGTATTTGTTGACTATAAGATATTAGGAATGATGGGATTACTTAATAGTTGTATTTGTAGAGCACAAATTAAAGAATTGTTTGTCATAAAAAAGGTGATCTATTTCTTTTATATATGAGTCAATTATTACATACGACGTGATAGCCATGACACTCGCATAGTCGTGTTACAAAAGTTTAGGGAAATCAAATGAAATGTCAATACATTGACTTATTGAATATCAATATAGTCTTATTATGAATTGGAAGTATTACTTTGTTTTATTTCCTTCGTCCATTTTCTAAGAATTATTTATTTTTATATAAAGTGAGTAAAAGTTTGAATTTATTTCACAAATTTAATTTTTCCTCCATTTTTGTTTTTTCTTATTTGACAAAATGAGACTATAAAAAAACGATTCTATGTTTTGTAAGAGAGTCTTATAACGAAGAAGTACCAATTACTATACTACTTACCCTCATGTTTCATCTTATTGTATGTGATTTAGAAAAGTAAAGACAACTATTTACTACTCATGATTTTCTATATATTTTCATATAAATTATTAAGAGAAAATTAAAATAGTCCAAAAGTACATTGAAAATATAAAATGTCAATTGATTTTCACTATATTATTGGTTAGTTGATAATTTTAATGAAAAAAGTAATCAAAAAGTACATTGAAATTGTAAAACGTCATATAAAAAATAAAACAAAATATCTAAAACGTCATATAAAAAAAGGGGCCATATAAAAAGAAGGGAGAGAGTATAATATTAGGTTATATGAATAGTTATAGTAAAACGCTTGATTCTTATCGATGGTCTAATAATATGCATACGAACTTTTATCAAGAGGTTTAGAGTTCATTTCTTTTTGGAGGATTATTAATCGTATTTCCTTTGCATTCACAACTTATAAGCATCCAGTTTGTGTAATTTTCATGTTTTACCTTTGTATATTTCAAGCACTCACGTTATGGGATTTCATACCGATTACATGGGTTTGGAGTTTCATCAAAGAGAAGATGTTTCATGCATCTATCATAGTAACGAAGACGAGTCTATCTATTGTAGCTTAGGAGTCACACCCTCACTTTTAGACTAGTTCTAAATTTCTATCATTCTAATTTATAATTGTAACCGTTGAAAAAGAAAAGCTCGATTCTTCTATGAATTAGCATGTTTATGTAACGCCCCGCCCCCCTCCAACCGGGTCGGAACGTTATTTGATTTGATGGACTGGCCTCACAAACCACCACGGGTCTCTCCAGCACGTTTTGTCCTCACTCACGTGCTCACCGGGACACTTCCCAGTGGGTCACCCATCTTAGAATTACCCCAGGTCAAGCACGCTTAACTTTAGAGTTCTTCTGAGTTGGGCTACCGAAAAGAAGATGCATCTTGATGGTATGAGTAGTACCAATCAAATCATATCAAACATATCACAACAACGCCCACTCTGGGCCGGGTATCACAATCTCCCCCACTTAAACACTCAACGTCCTCGTTGAGCCACACACACATCCACACACATCCACATCCAGGACCGTACCATCCGTGTGAGACTCATCTCACAATTCCGGACGGCTCGGCTCTGATACCATTTGTAACGCCCCGCCCCGAAACCGGGTCGGAACGTTATTTGATTTGATGGACTGGCCTCACAAACCATCACGGGTCTTTCCAGCACGTTTTGTCCTCACTCACGTGCTCACCGGGACACTTCCCAGTGGGTCACCCATCCTAGAATTACCCCAGGTCAAGCACGCTTAACTTTGGAGTTCTTCTGAGTTGGGCTACCGAAAAGAAGATGCATCTTGATGGTATGAGTAGTACCTATCAAATCATATCAAACATATCACATCACCCACTCTGGGCCGGGTATTACAGTTTAAATCTTATAGGTTAAGAGTGTCTATCCCGTTACCTCATGTCTTTTATTTACAAGCTTGTACATCATACATCAAAATAATACGAAATATGATAGATAGTAGACGGGAAGACGCTCTAAAAAACAAGAATCATGATATTAGAAAAGTCCGGTATTGAAGTACTGGACTTAAGACCCTATATAGAGTTGCTGTTGTCTATCATATTCAATTGGCCCAAATACACAAAATATTAGGCCCTACATTGAAATGTCCTTCTAAGTTCTAACTTGAAAGACTACACAATTAATCCAACACGACATTTGTGGCTTGTGTTTTTCCACCAATCCAACCAACCATTTCCCTCCACAAAAAATACCTGAATAAACTGTCATTACAATACTAAAAATTAAACAAAATATCCAAAACAAAAATAAAATAAGAATCCAAAAATCCATCAACAATCCACAAAAATTTCACGTTCTTGAATACAAAATAATTGTTCAAACACCAATCCATGAAATAAATGTTCAAATGATTCCTCTGTTTCTCTCAATTCAGCTGTAAAATAGTAACAAACATGTCTACAGTTGCTACTAATGGTGTTGGACTAGGAGTAAAGCTCAACACTTTTACCTCAAAACCATCTTCATTTCTTGGGACCAAAATTAAGCTCAAACCCTTTTCAGGATCATCTTTTTCTTGCAAGAAAGTTCCAATCTTTAGGCCAAAAAGTGTTGTAATATATGCAAGTGGAGGGGAGTTAGTGAACTATGTTCATGATGTTTTTTTGGGTGTCGGAGTTGGGTTGCCTTGTACAGTGATGCAGTGTGGAGATGTGATATATAGAAGCACACTTCCAACTTCTGATGGGATTACTGTAACTGTGCCTGGTGTTATTTTGGCTCTCAGTGTTGTTTCTTACCTTTGGGCTACCCCTGGTGTTGCACCCGGTTTCTTTGATATGTTTGTTCTTTCTTTTGTTGAAAGATTGTTTAGGCCTACTTACAAGAAGGTGGGTACTTTTTGTTTTAGGGTGGGGGTTCTAAGTTGGTATTGTTGTTGGATCAATTCACAATAGCCTCTACTTTTATTAGGTGGATAAGTTTGGGTACAATCCGACCCCCTTACCCTGTCTAGACGAGAGACTCTTTATTGGCACTCGGACATGTTATTGTTATTGTTATTGTTATTCGATGTATGATTTTGTTGGAATTATGATTAATGAGTTTTGAGTGTGATTGCAGGATGATTTCGTGCTCGGGAAGAAGTTGGGTGAGGGAGCTTTTGGTTCTGTTTATAGAGTTTCTTTGGCTAAAAAGCCCTCCTCAAAGGTATTATCACATCAAGCAATCACTTAAACAAAGATAATAATACTACATAATTTTGATTATGAATAGTGCCTTAATGGAGAAAAGAAGTGACCTTTGTTGAGTAGTTCAAATCGTAAAGCTAAGTTATCCAATGTGTGCGAATGTGTCTCCAATAGTAATTGTTATGGTATAATGGAAATATTTTTCATTATTATGTGAACTATGAAGGATGGTGATTTGGTATTGAAGAAGGCTACTGAATATGGAGCAGTGGAGATATGGATGAATGAGCGTGTGAGGCGAGCTTGTGCTAGTAGCTGTGCTGATTTTGTTTATGGTTTTCTGGAGGTAAAGGCCTTTCTATTTATGACTAGTGTTTGCCTGCCAAAGATGATTGATGATCAGAGAATATACCGATAACTCACATATGTTACATGAACTCGTGCAATTATTTTCCAGAGTTCTTCAAAGAAAAGTGGTGAATATTGGCTTATTTGGCGATATGAAGGGGAATCCACAATGGCAGATCTGATTCAGAGCAAGGAATTTCCTTACAATGTAGGTGACTTATTTTATGCATGTACTCTGCATATCAAACACAAAATTGATGAACACATAATACATGCACCTTAAGGAATAGTAAAATACCATCTGAAAATTGATGGTTCTTCACCACTAGTAACTCCGGCTTTTCAACAATATGTTTAGAAGAAAGTGTTATACTTATTCTCGCAGTATTTTTCTGGTAGTTTAATTATTTTTTGTTATTCATGATGCCGCTAATAAAACGAGTTTACCATGTCAAAGAACATATTAAAGCGAACTATGTAGTTGAAGTTGTAAAAGATACATCAGGCGACCTCCCTACAATTGCTGCAAAGAACATTTATTTTTAACCTCAGGTAGAAGCAATGATACTAGGAAAAGCAAGTGATCTACCCAAGGGAATTGAAAGGGAAAATCAGATCATTCAGACAGTACTCAGACAGCTCTTATTTGCATTGGATAGTCTCCATTCTACTGGAATTGTGCACCGTGACATAAAACCGCAAAACATTATTTTCTCTGAAGGTGATATCTGGTTTATTAGCAACGTTAATTATCTAAATTTGGTGTATTCCCTGTAGTAAGTAAGCAGCTTCCAATTTTCAATCGCTAAAAAATAGGTTCTCGGACATTTAAAATCATTGATCTTGGTGCTGCGGCTGATCTGAGAGTAGGTATCAACTATATTCCAAAGGAGTTTCTATTAGATCCCAGGTAATAATTCCAAAGGTCTGACTGTGTTGAGTATTAATGTATCATAGTAGTATATAACTGTAATAATCATATTCATCTACTGTGATGGAATAGCTATTCATTTATAAGTTCTTTCACATTTGGATGCATCCCTTGTTCAATTGTAACTCTGCATTTTCGTCAACGTGTCTGCCTTTTTTTGACAAAAAGGAACTCCGCGTTACAGTAATGTGAAGAATTGATTTGGGGAGAAGTGTTTAATTGTATAAACGGGAGATTAGTAAAAAATGAGTTCTACCATGTAATGCAATTGAGATCATTCAATCTATGTATAGCTAAGACTCCCCCTAATGAATCTTTCTTGGATTATTCCTTTGTACAAAAAATAAACACATAGTTGTGTAAATTGAAAGACTTCCAAGCTAAATGTATATTTGTAACTCTCTGTAACTGAGAAGTATTGAAACCTCCATAAACTGCTCTTCAGTTTAATATGAAGTATCTTTTTAATTTGCTCTACCCCGTGTGTTTATGTCTGTTTTAAGAGTGTGTTGCTGACTGCTTATATGTGGTGTCAGAAATATGTTAAGGATTCCTGTTCTATTGTCTTTCTGATATAGAGTCGCATTAAAGTGGGATAAGATGAAACTAAAAGATTTTGAACTGCACCACAATCCATCAATGGTTTTAGACTGTCATTTTTAGAAGTAAATAGAATACTAAGTAAAACTCCTAGAAGAGATAGGACTGCTGACCCCTCCCACAGTTACGCATTCAAACTACTTCGATCTGAATGGTTTTTATTCTCATGTTTTCTGGTGATCACGAATGCCAGTAAACACTGCAAATGGGGTGATTTTCATTTTCCACTCTCCACAATAATATGATAATCTTCTTCGTGGTTCTTCTGCATAAGTCCATATTTACTTTTTGCAATGAACATTGAGTAAATTAATCTAGTGTTTATGGAGAAAGGCTTGTGATGTTTGTATTCAGGTATGCGGCACCAGAGCAATACATAATGAGCACACAAACTCCCTCAGCCCCATCAGCTCCTGTAGCCACAGCACTCTCACCTGTTTTGTGGCAGGTGTTGTTATAATCTATATCACTCTGTACATGAACAACTAACATATAGTTCAAACTAATTTTGTCGATTTTGTTTTTGAACAGTTGAATTTACCGGATAGGTTTGACATTTACAGTACTGGTCTTATTTTCTTGCAAATGGTAAGTGCCTCGAGGTGATTATAACTGCCATCAGAATAAATACTTACGATTGAGTTTGGGCATCCATATATCATCCTGAAAAGTGAGAGTAGAGTATAGTCAGGTTTTCACTCGCACTGGCTTTTTATGTATTCGTTTTCTTGAAATACTCTTGCTATATATGCACTTTCTTTGATTTGGAAGGGAAAATGTGAGAAAGTGAAGTAGTTATTTTCTCTGGCACAAGTTTCCTTCAAGCAATTCCTTGCATCTGTTTAACTTTTTATTTATCAAATGTACTTTGTTTTATATCAAATGTATTTTATATGAAATGAAAATGTGATAATTTTAAGCTCTTACTCCTTTTTTATAAGCCTTTAAGCTTACTTTGAGGAACTATATAGAATCGATTTTCTCTTGTAGGCATTTCAAGGATCTCAAACAGAATCTATATTTCTATTATTCACTGAATAAGTATATGAGACTATATTGCCGTGTAGGCATTTCCAGGATTACGGAGTGACAGTAACCTCATTCAGTTCAAGCGGCAACTAAAGAGATGTGATTACGATTTGGTTGCATGGAGAAAGCTAGTAGAGCCACGTGCAAGCCCTGAACTCCGTAGGGGGTTTGAGCTGTTGGATTTAGACAAAGGGATAGGATGGGAGCTTTTGACCTCAATGGTTCGGTACAAAGCACGCCAAAGAGTTAGTGCAAAGGCTGCTCTGGCTCATCCATATTTCGATAAAGAGGGCTTATTGGCTTTATCAGTCATGCAAAATTTGAGGCTGCAAGTTTTTCGAGCTACACAGCAGGACTATAGCGAGGCTGCAAAGTGGGTAATTCAACTAATGGCCAAGTCAGGGACGAAGAAGGATGGTGGCTTCACAGAAGCACAACTTCAAGAGCTCAGGGTCCGTGTTCTAATTTGAAATAATATTCACCCGCCCCCCCTTTTCCAGCTCCACGGTGAAAGTTTCTAAGAGATCACTTCATCACTCGTCATCTTTTCTTATGCAGGAGATAGCCCCGGCAAAGAAGGCGAAAGTGCAGAGAAATGCTCTTGCTTCAGCTCTCCGGTTGCAGAGAAAAATTGTACGAACTTTGAATGAGAGTATCGGTGAGCTTAATCAGCGTAGGAAGAGCTTATGGTGGAGCAGATGGATCCCAAGGGAGGAGTAAGACCTGCAACACAATAATATATTTTTGTTGATATTTTACTGTAAATTATATAGGGACTAACTATTTACCATATTCTGATGAAGGGAATAGAGGAGAGAGTCTGCAAAATATATGTATGTAACCTTAAATTATATAGCTCAAAGATTGCTTGCATAATATGTAAATTGTTCAAGGGACATTAGGTTTGGTTCTTCATGCATTCAATTTGATTGTCAATTATGATAGTAATATAGATCCTTAACTTATTCATTTGTATACACTACATTATAACAAAAAGAAGACCGTTTATAATCATAATAAATAGAAAACTCAAATAAGTTTGATATTTGATCAGGCGATATAATTAATACGAAATGGAAATTTGCTTATAAAATTCTAATTTATTTTCATTGTACTTGTGTAAAAAATTATTATCAGGTGAGATGTAAATTAAAGAATGTGTTCTAATAATAGTATAAGGGAGGATAAATAAGACATAAAACCAGAAGCAACGTCGTGGTTCAACAAAGTATTGTCTCCACAATTACACCTCTTTTGTAATGGTAGATCTCCAACCGCTACTCATATAGTGCGCATTGGGTAAACCTCGGGCTGACTCAGTAGCCTGCAAACCACGTCAGTAAGGTAGACCAAACTAGGTAAACACTATGTGACAAACTCGACCAAAAAAGTACTATTGGTAAGGAGAATCATTCTCATGACCTTACGATCACAAGCTCACCTATGTCACCAGCTTAACCACCGTTACAGTTCCATAATTATAGCTCTAAAAGCGATTTCAACAAAGAAAGTGTTAGATATTATTAATAGTTGTCTAGTGTACAAGCCCACTATTGTATAGGCCCATTAGGTTTACGTCACTTAATCTAATTTATTCTATATATACTCATGTAATGTCACATTGTAACTCCAATTGCTAATTTTTTAATAAAATGTTGCCTCTATATGTTAATCTATGGGCTTTGTTAGTGCCCCAAATGAAGAAATTAAACCTGGAGATATTTATAACTTGTATTGTAAGACATTGCATGAAAATTCGCAACCAGGTCAATACTTAACATGACACAACTGTCTTAGAGATCGATGAAATACTTGGAACAGTAATTAGTACGTAATTAATTACGACTAATTACAAATTAGTCATTCGTGCACACGCTTGGTCATCGGGATCTGGGCAGATAATTGCCTGGAAGTATCATCCTTTCAACTTTACTCTACTAAACATCACTTTACTTATAATTTAAATCAATTATACCAAATATATATGTCTCCATGTATGACTCGACGTACGAGAGAATGAGAAATACAAGAATAATGTTCTAATCAATTCTAATGATTAATATAAGAAGATGTGACGTACGGTGAAACCTATTTTCACGACTCTAATTTTCACGGTCTTGTGTCTTGGGTAATTTTTACGCCAAGACACCGAACACAATGACCATGTGATACCGTGGAAATATATGGTTTGGTGATTGTAATGGATTATTCGTATTAATAAAATTATACAATTGAAGAAAGGTAAAGTGGCAGTAAGTGATCATCTCTATTTTGAGTATCTCAAGATAATGGAGCTTAAAATTGGGCAGAATTTTAGGAACCTTTGCAAATGCCAAACGGTATGTAGGTAGAAGCTAAGGCCGAAATTAATGGAGCTTTTGTTTTGTTAGTCAGTAAAATGGTGGGACTGTTTGAGGAACACAAGATCATGCAACTCCTAAACACTATTGCTTTTTCCTTCATTCTTTTTTCACTCAACGACTTTAAAATTTCAGCTTCTCCAAATTAAGAATATTCTAACGGGAGTACTAATTAAATGCATAAAACACATATAATTAATATTTATGCTAAATAAAAAGAGAAGTCAGATACATATAAATCAAAATGTTATATTCAATAAATATAATATCCGATAACGGAGAAAAGAATAATATATTAGGGGAATCGTAAGGTTGATTAATAGATCAAAATTATGATGAAACATGATGTTTGCAGTTGATAAACAATGGAAATGTGGTTGTTATTACAATAGTAGTATATGTTGGTGGTTGATGCAACATATCCTATCTACCTAATCAAATTTATTTATGACTCAGCTTTATTATTTGGAACACAGATTATATATATATTACTCCATTATTATTTTGGAACACATATTAAACAATATATTACTCCATTATATTATATTCTTGTGAATTATTTTGTAACCGATTTTAATGGAACCTGTTCTATTCTATCTACTTGTGGAATGCTACTATTCATCCTTTATGTTTCCTCCAAATATTTATGCTTTTGTTAATTACAACTGTCTTGGAAAATGTTCTTGTTTAGGAGTTTTATTTTTTATTACGTATTTGTCTAAGATTCTATTTATTATCATTAGATTTAGATTTTAGGTAGAGATCGATCGGATATTTAAATATTACTTTAAGTTTCAAAAAGAAGAGGAACTAAACACATCATATACTATAGTCGATGAGGAATAATTATTGTTTTAATAATATTTGGCTCAGATCCTCATAATAAATTGATTTGGATTAATCCATGTCATATGTTCCGCCAATTGTTCTAAAGAGTAACCCAATCACAAACTTCTCTAAACTATACATACAAAACTATTGAGATAAAAGGAATCTAAAGAAATATGTTTGTCTACAACGAATTTTCATCGCAACACTTTCCCTTTAGTCGTCAGATGCCATCAACTATTGAGCTATCGACACTTAATTCTTTTATGATTTAATTAAAATAAGTCAAAACGAATACAATCATATAATAATGCTATGCTATTATTACATTAGATTGTGAGGGTTATTATGAGGGTAATAAATGGATTAGACCAATTACATATCATAATAATTCACTATTTGAGATCCAATTATTAGTTAATTTTGCCGGGAAGTTAAGAAGCAGAGAAAATATACTTAACAATACATGAACACTAATAATCCGCCGGTGAACATATAATGTCCCTAGATATTGTGTGGCGAACATATTTATTTATATTATGATGTCAATCATTGATCTTGTAGACTCTAAATTCTTGATCAGTTTTATTTCTTCATCACATCAATCAATAATTGAATTTTATCTCAAATTTTGTTTTTTCTTCGATCGTTATCCTTTGGACCAATATGGCTTGTTCTTTATGTCCGGTGGTTACAAGTTTTCTACCATTTTATAATTTCTTTAACAAATTGGTTACAAAATAATATAATGAGTATATTTTTTGTCGTGGTAGAGTAATTGAGAGTATATATATAATAATAATAATATTATAAATAATGAATGATTTTTTTTTAATTAATAGATAATTATAATAAATATGAAACAAATGATCTCTAACAAGATTTGAACTTGAGACTTGTTGATTGAAATATTAAATTAAATGTAACCATACTATTGAACCATCCACGTTATAAAACAACACCTTTTTTTTCTTTCTTTTTTGTAAATTAGCGATAGATGTGAATTTCGAACCCAAAAATTTTTGATTACTAGCGATAAAACAAACATCTTGATACTTTAATGTATTGAATTAATTAAACTATAAAATTAGATGAAGAATAGAGTCCGCACATGCTTCATTGAGGACTTGTTCGAATCTATAGTCAATTTTATATGTTGGGGGGTGGGGTGGGGTGGGGTGGGGTTGGGCATGGGGTACCTACTTCCCAAGTGGGGGTGGGACCCTCTAAGGCATTGTTTGGTGAGGTAGGGGGACATTGCACACACTTTGATGCCAAATAGTTGTCTCATGACTGGACAAATTCATACTCCTCTATATAACAACCCCTTCTTACTTTCTTCACTTCAAACACTACATTGCAAAGAGTTCTCCCAAACACAAAAGAAAAAAAATATCATCTCCAAAAGAGTTAATTGTTAGAAATTAGCTAAAATGAAGATGAATATTAGCACAAATATGGGAAGCTCAAAGAGAAGGATGTCAAGTAAAGGAGGAGCTTTAAGACAACAAAGAGCAAGACTCTATATCATTAGAAGATGTGTTGTTATGTTACTATGTTGGCATGACTAAAATTATTTTTTCATTTTTTTCCTCCTTTAAACAAATTTTTAGTTTTTTTTTGTTCCTTATTGGAATGTACAGTATATAGTAATTGCGGAGATTAGTATTACTACTATAATTTTTGTAGTAATTGGCCTCAAAGGTCAAGATGTAGCTTCATCAGTGGTCATAATATATATTGACAACAATCTTCACATTTTTTGTTGTTATTTTTATTTTATTTTCTTTGAATTTATATGTAAAATTATTTTGTGTATAAAACTAGCTAGCAAGGTTATCTCTTATACATCTGGTGGGGCATAGAAGGCATTGATTGAATATTCTCAAAAACACCGTAATATTGATTTTTTAATTGCAGAAATAATTGTGGGAATCAAAAGTTATAATTCCATCTCTATATTGGGTCATTGATGGTATTATGTAACATGTAGAATATACATTCGGTTTATGGTGAGTCTAGTAAGATGGATTTAGGTGAATTTATTAAAATATTTTGAATACTATTTTGAGATGGATCGAGATGAGATATAATTGAAAACAGTAAAACGCCATTTAGTTGTATTACACTTCTATTTGGGATAAATGAAAATGATGTAGGATTAATGAAAATAGATGAATTTAGGTGAATGGATATTAACTATTTAATCTAGATTCACATGAGTTCGCTTAGGGGTACGATTGGATATGGACTTAAACCGAATCGGGACCGAACCGATTTAAGACTGGCGGTTTTTTTCGGTTTTAAAATCGATCGGATCGGTTTCGGTTATTTGGATTAAAAAAACCGATCGGATCGGATCGGATCGGTCTTACAAAAAATAACCGGCGGATAAAAACCGATCCGATTGATATTGTTATTATGTATTGGACTTTCAACAATATTTTTATTTTTTCATATTCCAAACATTTGAATGATATTGTTATTAATTTATATTGAGGTTGTGACTTGTGAGTATTGTTTTTTGTGCTGATGGCCAAAAAAATCCAATTAGAAAACACAAAATATGAATCTAAATATGAATTTTTAGTTAAAAAGCCCATCAATCTGTAAAAAAAATTGCCCAAAAAGTGCCCAAACTTGATCCAGAAGCGGCCCAGTATTTGAAGCCCATAACCAGCCCAAAAACCGAACCGGTCCGAAACCGGCGGTTTTAACCGAACTCGGTTTTCGGATCGGTTTCGGTTTTGATTTTTTCAAAAACCGAAAAATCGGATCGGTTTTTTTTTAAGGCAAAAAACCGCAAAAACCGGTCCAATCGTACCCCTAAGTTCACTCCACTCCAAACTGATCACATAAGTGACAATACATATATAGTAAACAATTTGTCCAATTAGTTTATAACTTCAACGACTATCATTACACTTACACTAAAGTGGGGGTAGGCATCGCCTTTCTCACACTCCACGACCTTTGTGCAATAATATCTCAAAATATCAGTAGCTTGAAAAATACTACCTTCAATCCAAAAACAATAATCTTTTTAGTTATATTAAGAAATCCTAATATAATTGTCATTTTTTCCTTGATACCTTCATTTAAATTTATATACAGATTTTGATGTACTTGAAAGCTAAAGCATATGAGAGTATAACATAAATGTGTGAATGTACTAATAATTATTTTGGTTTGAGGGGAGTAGAAAATTTTGTAAATGATTTTTGATCTAAAATATGATATGATCATATGACGAAAAGAGACTTGAATTTCGTACTTCCCATTTTGTAACCGAGTAGTTGAATTTGGGCTTTTATCGATCTAATAGGATAGGCCAATATAATACTCCGTGTCGGACTGATCAGGCCCGTTAAGGATCTAACCGAACAGGTCCCTCTCGAATTCGTTATAGTATCATTATATGCCATTTGAAGTTGAAGATATTCGGATGGAGATTAAATTAGTTCATCCATTAAAACACAAAAAATATTACTCATGCAAAATTGGTAACATAATATTTCAGTCTAAATCAAAATTTCGAAGGATTATTATTGTGAATCACATACAACTATAACAATTAACTATATTAGGTAACATATATATACTCATATGTAAAGAAATCACATACAACATAACATAATAGGTAATATCATTAACACGAAATGAAATAGTTGTTGGCCACTATATATCAAAAAGTTAAGGAGGAACAAATCTCTTTGCAATAAAAAGAAAACTCTAATAATAAAACTAAATTAGGTAACATTTACTACATACATATATGTTACCTGATTTAGTGTCGAAACATAATAGGTAATATCATTAAAAAGGAAATTACATTATAGCTTCACATATAACTAATAATATGGTAATCATATTATTCTCGAAATGGCCGCGTTCACTAATAACTAAAGCGTTTGATATAGAGTTTGGCTCTAAGTACAGTTCTTTTTTCTAATCCATCTATTACTAATTAACCACATCCCACATACATTCCTATTAATTATATTATAATTATACATGATTATTAACATACAGTAAGAATGCAAATATAGTTTATCCACAAAAATTAGAGTGTCATTATAATAGACAGAATGAAAAAATCAAAACCCTAATTAAAACCACAAAAAAGCAACTAATAGTATTACATTGCTAGAAATGAAATTGGGTGTGGCCAATGAAAGAAAAGAAACAATTGCAATAAAATTGCTCCAAATACATTTCCCATTAGTCATTGACCCATGCCAAATAAATGGTGCTCAACCAATTCAAATAATACCAGAATAGTTTACAAGCTATAATAATTTATTTCAAATATCATAAATTAGCCATCTAATACTTCCAGAATAATTTCACTAGTTTGATTCACTCAAAACAACTGGAATATTAGACAAACTTGATGAGGAATGTCCACGGCTACGAGGTGATTTAGGGAGCTCTGGAACCCTATTTCCACTCGGATCATAATATATAACTCCTGAAAACTGCGGTGGTTGGCATCTTTCACCCATCAATATTGCCTTTTGCCATACTCCATCTCCTGCATTTTCACCACATGCTTCTTCTTCGGTCTCGTCCTTTTTCTCGTTTTCGTCGTTGGGACATGTTGTTGTTGTCATCGTCATCCTGGGAGGGATCTTCGAAATATCGTTCGGCTTTTCTAGTTTTTGCCTAGGAAATTTATATCCATGCTTTGCACATAAAGCTACAAAAAATGTGACACAAGAAAATATCGCTATTGCTATAGGTATAGAACATAGATGTTCACCACTTGAAGCTTGATTATGAATATTCAATGGACGAACCATTTTGTAAAAGAAGTAAGGGGAGAAATTAAAGATGGAGCTATAAGTGTGTCTAATTATTTGAACGATTATATAAATAAATATAGTGATTTGTGAACAAAGAAAGTAGGTGTGTACAATTTAGGAAAAAATATTATGGTATAATATTTGATTACAATATAATCGTTAACTATTAATTAGACTAGTACTGACACAAGGGAATAATAATGTGCACCTACTATATATATACAATTCCATCATTCAAATATTATTTTGTTAACATAAGAATCGGAATTGTATATATAGTTATATATATTAATTAATTAGACATGTATATGTAGATGTCAATTCTTCCATCAAATTTGTTACAATAATTAAAACCTCCATGCCGTATATATAAATATTGCCTGAGGACTTGCCTCCTACTAATTACACTTATGGGGTTAATTAATAATAATGGCTCCGACTACTTCATTGACCAATTTCTTCTAGACGTGCTTTATTATATTTGGGGATGTCTTGCATAGTCACCACTCACCAATTTATGCAACCTATAAATATATCCATGCTGAGTAATGTTAGACTGTTAATTAAATATTTAATTACTGAAATAGTCCCAGTAAATATGTGTTTATTGCAGTTTGGTCCCAGTTAGTTGTTGATAAAACTGGGTTCGAACTCATATTCTTAAAGATGATGAAAATAGCTTTCCAGTGCATTTTGAATCGTCAAAATCGGAGTTTTAATGAAACGGGAAATGAAGTTTTAAGTGTGTCGTCAAGGCAACCTCTTAAAAATTATATTTTTGACCCAATTGTAGCATTTATTTACGTAAAACAACAAAAACATTACTTTAGGGACCAAATGTGCACCCGCTATACACTTTCAGGGATCATTTGCGCATCGATCCCACTTACGATGACCAAACTGCAACAGTCACCCACTTACTGGGACCATTTCAGCAATTACCTCTCCGTAAAAATGACCAAGTTGGTGGAGTAGGTGAACTTGTGATCACAAGGTCATAACGTCGGTTTTTTTATCGAGTCTATCACACAGGTCTTGCCTAATGTCATTTACCTTACTGTCCTGATTTTCATACTATTGCGTCAGCTAGTTCATTATCTACCCAATATGTATGCTACGCGTACGAGAAATTTAGCAAAATACCATGGTCAACGCATGGTATTTGCTTTATTGACCAAATGTAAATTAAATTGGAGTTTAGCACATTTCACACGTGAACTGACTATTTTACCCTTAATGAAAATTGATGGCATTAAACAAGTTTTTTGGGCTCAAATGACTATTATAATCTATTATATTACGTTTTAATCACTTTAAATCTACAACAAATTGGACACATTGAATACAACCATAAAAATTGGATTAATATATTAAACTTAGTACAAAGCACAATGCATAATACTTCATTATACTTCAAATTGATGTTACAAAGTTCAACCCAACAACCATTGATTTGATATATATTACAAATAAATTTTACTAATACATTTGAAGACTAAAAGAACTATGCAAAATAAATAAATAAAAGCAAATTTATATTCTTTAACATAAATCCTTTATCCATTGTCCATTCGCGTTACTTTAGAACTTGAATTCTCTAATTCTTCAACCTGAAATAGTTAAACAGAATACATGAATTGTAACAACAAATAAAGTACATATATTATAATTTGTATACTCCATTATACTTCATTATAATGTATTATAATCAATTATACGTAATTATACAGTGTTATCCTTATCAAAAAACGAGACTATATCAACATAATACCCTCAAGATTCGAACTTTTATTACAAAACAACATCAAATCTTCAAATCATATACATGTAACACACATAAAACATAAATTCATAGTTTAAACATTATCTAAACTCAAAATCTTGTGTTCAACTTAAAAAAAAATCAATTTTTGTTCAAAAAACAACATTAAAGTACCAAAAGAACAAACTTTACACATATATCTATACTTTTTAGTGCAAAATTACCCACATATTCATAAAAATCTTAGAAAAGATTCAAACTTTTGTAGGAAAGATTCAAACTTTGTAGAAAAGATTCAAACCTTTGTTCAAAAACCTTCAAATAACATAAACACAATACATATAAAATATAAAATTAATTAACAACATGAGTTTAACTCAACTAAATTGAAAAAGATTGAAACTTTTGTTAAAAAACCTTCAAATAACAAAAAAACAATACACATAAAATATATAACTAATTGAAAACGTGATTTTAAATCGACTTTATTCAAAAAACGGGATTTTAACCCAACTAAATTGAAAAAGATTCAAACTTTTGTAAAAAAGAACAACTTTAAAGGAGCAAAAACAAATAAGTAGAAAGTGAAGATGACGATTCCGGTGAAGAGGTGGTCGGTGGAGTGTGCGTTGAGAAGAAAAGAGAAAGAGAGAAAGAGAGATGGAGTGAGATGAATAGAGAGTGAGATGAATAGAGTGTGAAATGAAGAGAAATAGCGTGAGGAAAGAAGATAGAATGATAGTATTTATAGTAGATATTTGTAAGGGCAAAATAGTCAGTTCACGTGTGAAATGTGCTAAACTCCAATTTAATTTACATTTGGTCAATAAAGCAAATACCATGCGTTGACCATGGTATTTTGCTAAATTTCTCCTACGCGTACCAATGGAGATCCTCCACTACAAAGATTGTTAATTAAGTATATACTCTCTCTGGCCTAAATGATTGGTACATTTTGACTTTACATGGTCAAATTTTAAAACTTTGATCAATAATTCTCATTAACCAATAAGAAATAATATAGTCATATATGATATCTTGTTAGATTCGTCTCAATATATATTTTTAAACTATCAGCTTTTTGTAACTTTTTTTATATGTATAATAGGAAATATTTATGTTTAAAATCGTATTTTGTTGATCATGGAAAGTCAAAATGTATCAATCATTTAGGGATGGAGAGTATATATATTACATTTGTTTTTGCCATGATTAATAAATAGAGGCATATAAAAAGCGAGGGTTATGAGATCCCACAATTTGAGCAAAAAACACTATGAGGGCTATATATATATTTTTCAAAGAGGACAGAATCCTTGTTCAGAGTTTTAGGTAGTGAGAGATGACTTAACCTCGCCAGGCAGAGCATAATACTATTGTACATGATGATTGGAATAGTGAAGAGACATATATCTACTCTGCACTCTACATACACATACAATATGTCAATATACTATACATTATCTTTATTTGATCTTATTTAATTCATACTCCCTCCGTCCCTAAAAATTGTCATATTTTGACTCTTGTTAGTTAAACATTACTTACAAAATTTTCAAAACTAGAAGGAGTATAATATAGGTTGAAATGCAAATTTTGAAACGTTTAAATAATGTTTGACTATTTTCTCACAAAATGCCCATGGAGAACTTGAGTATCATGCCCATGGATAATTTACAACACCATATGATAGTTACTGGTTTTCTTAGTGTTGGGATCAAACTGTAATTTGATTATAATTAGTGAGATTAAAATTAACATTTAACTCATGTGTATGTTTGAAAGCTAAAATTGTGTAATATATTGTACAATGCTGACTTAATATTATTTGAAATTGAGAATATTAAATGACCTAGTGGTTAGGAGGTCTTCCAGTGATTTAGAGGTCCTGAGTTCGATTCTTATTATAAAGGGACGATGGGGGTTTTAAAAAAAAAGAGAACATTACCCGAAATTAATTTAGTTAATTAAGCTATGTTTATGTCCCAAAAGTAACTTCTAATTGGAAATTTATGAACTAGCTGAGCCTGAGGGCTGAGGCTGTACGTAGCTTTCGGGCTACTTAACCGAGCTATCCTTTTGGGTCCTGGGCTCCTGTCCATCCTTTTGGCTTTTGGGTTTATATACTTTCCAATCCTATTAACTACTCCCTCCGTCCCTAAAAGATTGTCACATTTTGACTTTTGTTAGTCAAACATTACAAAATTTGATCATGAATTCCCATTAAACGATAAGAAATAATATAGTCTTGTGGGACCTTGTTAGATTCGTCTCAATATATATTTTTGAAATATTAACTTTTTATAATTTTTTCTCATGTTGAACAATAGATATTTATGTTTTAAATCGTGTTTTGTTGACCACCAAAAGTCAAAATGTGACAATCTTTTAGGGACGGAGGGAGTATTAAGTATTTAAGTGCATGACCTCAAATTTTTCCCGAGTCCTGACTTCGTGGTTAAAAAAGTTCGAGGTAGAGCTATAAACAAGTCAAGCCGAGACAAAATTGAAGAATCTTTGTTTGGCTTCGCCACTTGCTCATCATTTATGTCAAAGTGATTATATATATTTTTTCTTAATTAATTAATAAAATTAGTTAACATTCAATTAAAAAAGCAAAATTATCGAGTTAATCAAATAGTCTAGTGGAAAAGGCTTTTGCTAGTGATCAAAAGGATCTGGGTTCGAAACTCATACCTCGTCGCTATTTATAAAAAAGAAAAGAAAAGCAAAACCATCAATTTGTAATAGAATTGAGTGAGATAAGAAATTCATAACACAATAATTATTGAAATTGATAATCATAAAAAGTTTATTAGAATCTTCATAATAAAAAACTATCAGTGTAGTGGTGATCAACCCAGTTAGCTCGGCAAGTCAGCTAATGTATGTGCGAAGAAGCTAACTTGCGGCTTCATTCAATTTAGACCGAACATAGTTTAGCTTCGAGCCTTGACTCACACAAAATTTTTGTTGCACTATAGTCAACATGTCAAATAAATATAAATGGTACTCCATCAATTCCTATAGTAATTTCGAAAATGATTGTTATTTTGATGAATTTGGGAGTACGAAAGAGAAGGGACATAAATGTTTGAGATATAAATTTGAATATTTCTTAGTAGTTGGGCAAAGTCAAACTTTTCTTACATTTTTTCTATTGATGTCTCAAATGCACCATGAACTATCATTTCTTAATAGACTTTTCTGTCCACGGGACATAGCTCAAATGGTAAGGAGTTTTACTATAAGAGTGTGTTTTTTCCTAAGTATGTGAGTTCGATCCACGGCAGGTGCATAAGTAACTCTGCATTTGTTCAAGGGAGGATCTGCTTGTGGGTGGTTACCCAGCCTACTCTGGGCACTCTTGAGGTGAAGTACCGAGCCGCTAGAGGCACATCCCGAATTCACCTCCTCTGTTGGGCGATGGGCTAGCCAAGCGGTGGCGCCTTAAATGAGCGTATCATTTAATGGACTTTTCTCCCGATAGATGATATTTAGGTATATTAATTCTATCGAATTTCAGTTAGAGAAAAAAATTTTGCTGCCTACTACAGATTCTGAATTCGAAATTTCCCTCATCAACTCATCGCTAATACATCATATGTATGGACATATGATATTGATAACTAAACGGCGTGGAAGCAAGAATTATGCGTATGCTAATGATGGATTATTGATGAGCACATAAAGATGGTGGTTCATATAGTAATTAAATATAACTAATAATACGATTATTATAATTGCATCAAACATGATTTAGATAGAGTTGTGCCTATCATCAATAATGTCCATACCACAAATATAATTGATTTATACATCGTACTCACCTCCCTTAATTAAGCTAATTAAAACATTTCCCCTCCCCTTTAATTCTTACTAATGGTTAAACATAGTTACTCCTTTAGCAACATATAGGTTTGCATGCATAATTGATGATCATTTATGACTTCACCAGTATGTGTTACTACCTTAATTGTTTTTAGTTGTCTCTCATAGATTAATGTTTGTGATTTAGAATACTTAACATTTTTTGATATTGAAAATTGTATCTTTGAATTTTTAATTCTTTTTTTGTATGTTAAATATCAACCACTTAATAATATAATTTTAATTGATTATCTTTCCACATTTTCAACATAATTATTTACTATTACCTTTTCTCATATTAATTTATATATTAAATGATCAGGACATGACAAATAAAAAGAAAGGGAGGTTAACATATTATGATCAGAGTGACTTATTAGATTGGGGCGAGTGAAACATATTGGTTTGATGCTGAAGAGAAAATTGTTAAAATGGATCGATGATATATGCATAAATAATTTCTGTAATTGGTATAAAACGTAGAGTTTAGTCCCTAAATTAACGTTAATCTTAAAATTAGACAGAAAATCACGATTAGACCTGGATTTCGGGATGAATCAAATTTTTTGTGTGAAGTCTAGGGGAAAAAGTGATTAGACCTCAATTTTGTGCTAAAACCTAAATTTTAACACTTAATATTTACCCTCATGACATCGCTTATTTTAAAGAAGACATCGCTTATTTTCAAAAGAAAATATTTACCCCATTCAAAATCCCTCCAAAATTCTTCACATTCTATAAAATTCGGAGTAAATATGAACCGACATTAATATTCAAAATTAATTGAATAGTCAATGTGTGAACTAGTCCGCAATTTCGAGGACTAAATTATAACGGTGTTACTATTGAAAATTAAACTGCAATCTAGTTAACAGTATCAAGAATTCGCTCCAATAATCTTAGACATGAGATAATAAGGAGACTCTTTCCAAATTAAGAAAGGGTGAGGAGCAACCACTATTACTGTTCCATAACAGATACAGAGAAAGTTATAAACACTTCTCTTGTATCTTAATAAAATCTCATTTCATAATTATTAGATGAACACATACATACAAAACATTATTAAACTTGTTGATCAGTTCACAGAAATTGAAATCCATACAATAATCTAATTAACAAATTTATTCTAGCCACACCTATAATAATCTGAACTACTTTTACTACTATTGAAATTTAACAACGACCTAATCAGAATTACTAAACTAGTACATAATGATCTCTGATGAAAACATACATTAATCATTTCAACTTGCTCCTTACTGAAGTGAAAAGGGAAAAGTTTTCGATGAGGGCAACAACCAAACTGAAGTAGGATTATTATTATTATTATTATTATTATTATTATTATTATTACCTGAAAATGAGACCATGTTATTGCTACTTGCACCAATACTGCTAGGGTTCATTCTTGCCTCCCAATTTCCAGGAATACCCATGTAATAACCACAATCTACTTCATGTGGTACTATCATTTCATCATTTTTCTCATACCTAAATGTTTCATGAATATTATCCATTTGTATCAAATTGTTATTACCATCAAGATTCTCATAACGATGCTCGATTGCGTGAGCATGGCCTTCATGAAATGCACCCTTTTGGAAATTATTGTATGAAAATGGTTGATCCAAGTCAATGTTATTGGTAGTAAGGTTTGATGAATCATACCATAATTTATTTCTTTTAACTTTCATCTTTTCTAATGTTCTTTGCCTTGCTCTTTCTCTTGCTTTTTCTCTAGATTCCTTTGCATTTTGATAATTGATCATCACTTTTCTTGACTTTGATAACTCTTCTTTCTCAATTATCTCCTCCATTTTGACATCATCATCATCCTCATCGTCGCCCTCTTCCTCATCATCATCGTCATCAGGATTAACATACTCAACATCGCTAAGGTACCTATGATTAGATGGTGGAAGATTGTTGTTTATGAGGAGCTTTGTGATTGCCTTTCTTGATTTGGAGAACAACCACTCAATGGTCTTGCTTGCTTTATCAAAACCTAATATGTCTTGGAGATCAAAGAACTTTCTTGCAATTGGAAGTGAGAGTCTCATTCTTCTATCTCTCACCCCTTGAGCAGTGCAAATCTTGCTGTGCCTGTCCTTCTTCCCGGCCCTCTTCCGCGGGATAATAACATCACCATTCATTCTTCTTCTTGGTGGTTTGATCACTCCATTGATCTCCAATTCATTGGAATTTGTATTGCTAGTTGGAACAATATTGTTGTTACTTTCTTGGTGATCCATGGCCATGGGTTTATTTTTGGAAAATATTTGACATAAGGGTGATTCATTTTCATCAAAAGATGATGAGAAATTCAATATGAAAGGAGTTTCTTGATTTTGATCTTCTGTTGAAATAGGGCTTTGATCATAGTAAAAGGAGCTTTGGCTATTACTTGAACTTATCATCTTATATGTAGATGTTGGATGGTACTTGTTATATTCTATAGTATGTTTTATTTTTATGTTCCCAAGAAACTTCTAAGTATCCACTTTAAGGAACACAAAACCTTAGGGAGTGCTTTTATAGAAGGGGAGGTAAAAAATGTGGTGGAACTGTTTATCTTCAAATTGAAATAAGAAGGCTAGCTAGGGCTTGATATTTGATAGAATGAGAACTATTTTCAATTTAAATAAGAAGCCTGGTGACACCTGCTGCATGCATTGGATAACACTATCTCCAATAAGAGGGGGACATTTCAAGATGTTGTCAAGTAAATGCCTCAAAGAGAGGGTTATTTTAGAAAGTATGTAGAGTTTAAATTATATGTAATTTATTGAGTACATTAGAATTTACTATAATACAGGAGGATGAGAGTGAAAGTGTCAAGTTACTCCCTCCGCTCCTCCATCCCTTTTTGTGAGGGTTATTTCTATTTTTGAAGTCAAATTTTAAAAAATTTGATCATGAATTTTTATTAATCAATAAGAAATACATAGTCATGTGGAATTGTGTTAGATTCATTTCAATATCTATTTTTGAAATATCAAATTCTTATAAATTTTACAAATGTAAATTTAGAGATATTAACATTTTAAGTCGTGTCTCGGTGAACGTGAAATGCAATAAGCTTTATTTTTCACAATTTATAAATAGAAAAAATTAAATTATTTATGAGATGTCCTTCTATAATGAAGTGTAAAAAAATTGCAATACCATTTTAGATCAATAAAATAGTCACGTGGAATATTCATAACACGAACGCACATAATATACACCACGAGATTGAAATAGTGTTTGCCGTTCTTTGGACGTCCTCCACAACTTTGAACTAGTAGTGTGATCTGATGATAGTGGCAGACTCAGGGATAGGGTTCTGAAGAAAATGTTATAATAGTATGCAAAAAAGCAAGGAAAAGCAAGAAAGCATTTCTCCTTTGAAGCCAATCTTGTTGAGTTAAGGTGCAGATTGGGCCATGAAACTTGAAGATAAAACAAAGGGAAATGAGTAGACAGGTTCACGTGGGAGTTTATTAGTCGTGTATATAGTTAATCGACCTATAGAACCCTAACAGCTTGATGTAACTATACTAGGAGTAATATATAGGTTGAGCCCAAGTCTATGATGGAAACCTATCCTATATATATATAGGCTATAATGTACAATTATTTGAGGACTTATTAATTCTTATTTTACCACTGCCACTCTACCCGACTTGAGAATTCTAGGCATGCATGCTTATTTGACTCAAATGTTTCTCAAGCTTGGGTACAAGTTGTCACGCAGGTAAAAAGATTGAGTGTATCAATACTTCCATGCATCGGGTTCATCAAAAGAATTTAGGCATAATATCTTATAAATTAAATATCAAGATGCAATTATCTATATAATTAAGGGTCATGCTACAATTATCTATATATTTGTGGGTCAATTTACAAATTATATATATATTTACTACTTTTATTTTGAATTGATAAATATGTGGTACTGTACCATTGTTATAGTATAATTTGGGTACAAGTTATGTTGATATTGTTTCTTGTACCAATGATGAAGTTTCAATGTGAAACCTTTAAATTGGTACATTGATGAACCTGATGCATGAAATTATTGATGCACCGAAACCGGACTCCTCACACAGGCCTAGTGGGATAAAATATTACTCCCTCCGTCCCTAAAAGATTGTTATACTTTGACTTTTATTGGTCAAACTTTATAAAATTAGATCATGAATTCTTATTAAACGATAAGAAATAATATAGTCTTATGAGATATTGTTAAATACTCCCTCCGTCCCTAAAAAATTGTCACATTTTGACTTTTGGTGGTCAACAAAACACGATTTAAAACATAAATATCTATTCTTTTACATGCGAAAAAAATTATAAAAAGCTAATATTTCAAATATATATATTGAGACGAATCTAACAAGGTTCCACAAGACTATATTATTTCTTATAGTTTAATGAAAATGCATGATCAAATTTTGTAATGTTTGACTAACAAAAGTCAAAATGTGACAATCTTTTAGAAACGGAGAAAATATTTTTCAATGAGGCAATCAACTCTGGAAGATGGTTACAAAACTTATACATCGAAATTTTCAAAAACAAAGACTTACATGATAAAAAACTATCGAAGTTCCTCAAGAATATCTACACTATATTTAATTTACACTATACTTGATACTTGATACGGGAAGGGGTAACAATATGTTTCATTTGAAGCCTCATGATGAAGTTATTAAAGCCTTATGATCATTTCTAACTAATAATCAAGTGACACATATTTAATTTAAATTGAATAATACCTTTCATTTATCTATAATAACGTTCATTCTTTAAAAATTTGCAAAAGTCTTTTATTATTTTATACATTAAATTATCTTAATCTTAGTTAAGACGAGTAAAGTAGGTATCTATAATTGTATATTTATTCAATAGTTTTACTATACACATGTATTATTTATATTCACAAGGAATATTTTATCATCATATATTCATGTAAAAATTAATATAAAAACATATATTTTAAGTATAATAAACGAACTCACGCACATTGAATTGTGCACAAACATACATGTAATGTTATATATATAATTAACCAAAATAATTATATGTAGGCCTCATTGATGTTTCAATCAATTTGCTTATTTGCCTCATCAAGAATAAATTCCAACGTTTTACGAACTGCTCGACCAATTGAGTGGTCAACATTTTTATCCTTTAGAAGCTTAAGCAATAGCCAATAGGCATAATGTACAATTGTACATATACGCCTATTGTCATAGTACATTAGTACTTAAATTAATTAGTTAGTCGGTTAGGTCTCTACCCTTGGAAACCTCAAGCAATGTACTTGAAACCTCTAAAAACCAGCATGAAAATCATAAGAGTGCGGATTGGTTATGGTTCTCTTAAGATCTGTTCTTTTAAAAATTCTTTAATACATTACATTCTTATACTATGTAATTTACACAAAATCTAGGTATGTAATGCATTAGAGAAATTTTAAAAAAGTAAATGTTAGAAGGACCATAACTTTCTAGTACGAGTGTGGACGTGAGTACTCTAAACCTGCAAAGAATTCTCCATATAATGTGTTTCAAACTGCAATAAACAAATACTACTTCGCGAAGACTTAAACTAGAGACGGCTTCAATAAAATATCTAACTAAGTTAGTAAACTATTTGTTAATATATGATTTCAAAGTAATTAAAATATCAACTATTAAGAGATAGAAAGGAAGTGAGTAAGGCTGTTACTGGTTTAGGAAAATCGAGATCTGCCCGATACTCGGTTCAAAATTTTCTGTTTTTTTATCCACTCGGTAAAATAACGGATCGGGAACGGATAAAAAAATTAACCGATATTCGATAAGTTATCCGATAAAGTATCCAATAACATATTCGATGTTAATTTTTAGATGTAATATTGTTAATTTTGGACGTTTTTAAAGGGTTTTTTCGATTGTATATATTTTTTATCGGATATACTAGGAAGTCGGAACCGGTCAGAACCGGTATCCGCCCAATAACTTAAGGGTTTTGATTTTTACACTCCAAAAATTGATTATGACACTCCAATTTCTCTATTTTACCCTTCAATTTACTCTATAAAAAACTACAAAAAGTGATAAAGTGGAGTGTGGTTATGAAATTTGGAGTGTAAAAATGAAAGACCTAACTTAACGGGACAGGTCGGTCCAAAAAATATATCCAATATAGTTACCGAATCGGATAGGACGGGTATCCGATTCTCGGAGGGTGGATCTGTGAACACGTAACAACACTAGAAATGAGTAATAATGAAAAATTAATTAGGTCATTGAAAATTTGAAAGGAAACAAAATAATAACTATCCGTTAATTAGATTTGATTAGGGCACTCTTATACCAGAATTGGACGTGAGACTTCGTAGGAGAAAAACTTGGACTAGATATCACTTAATTAAGGGTCTTCGATAATTAAGTTTGATTGAATTGGTAGGATAGGTAGCCATGGACAAGCTCAATTATTAATTTTATTGACTTGGCGGCAGCTTCAATTAAATCGGTCAACAATCAAAATGATTTAAAATCACATGGCAATTGGCATTGCTACAAAAAATGAAGAATATCGTAGGCATCAATATCATTTATTATCCTTATTGACTAATTTAAAGCTCATGAGTCATGACTCGTTAATGATTTTTATGTGCTCTTTCAGTCATTCATCATATTCAGATTCATAAACAAAATACTAAAACTTGTTTTGTTGTCGGTATGGAATATTGATGGTGTAGTAATGGGCCAGGGGACTGCATCATGATTCATGAGGCCTTAAACTTGCCCATTCGGATTCGAAACGGCAATATCAACTAATTAGTGGACCTAGATGGGTCAAACGGGCCAGGTCGGATGGGTCAGCCAACCTTACTGGGCCTGACCGGGTCGACATGCCCGATAAGGTTTACCAGGCCCCCATCCGATTGGAGCTCCCTTAAAAACATTCACATCAGTGCACTTAAAAGTTATTATAGGGGCTGAAAAAATTAAAAATGTAGAAAAACTTACTTTATTAGTTCCCCTAAAATTGGTTGATTCCCTAAAATAATTTACACAATCTCTCAAATGATATAAATTTTCACAGTGTGTATACTGCGGTTACCAAATTTTTCTTTCTATTTTGTTCAATGTGAGTGAACAACAAGAAAGCTGCTAAAGTAAACATGTGAAAATGAACCCAAAAATAAAAAAAATGACGGTTAGAAGTGTATTTTAAAGGAAAATTTTAAGAAGACTAATGTGAGTGCTCTAATAGGACAATTCTCATCAGTTTGTCAAAAGAATGAGTTAACGATCATTTAACTAAAGTAATAAGTGGGATATTTTTAAAAATATATATATGTGATTGAAAAATTCATTTTTAAACATGTAATTAGAATGATAAATATTATGCCACATGTATAATTGAATATGCATTAACCGTATAAATATAACTAACTCATGAGGTGATATATATGCTGCCAAATGCAAGCTCCTTTTATTTTATTCTATTTAATGTTGGCACGTAATATAATGGACCAATTATTCAGGAAATATTACATAAAATGATAAAAAGGTCCATTTTCTAATTTTCTCATTCTAATCGACAGATGGTGCATGGTGGTAACCTTTACTACTTTAAAATATATATATATAATATTGTCCAAAACGTTGAAATATTTGACGGTTTGTAATTTATTATTCCATGAATGTAAAGAACGATGAGTGATCTCTTCATCCATCTTTTTTGTACAACCTGCTGTCTCATAGCTGGCATTTTCCCTTAACCACATCGTCATGTGGTACAAATGTGGTAATAAGAATGGGAATATATTTGGTTGTGAGATTAACTCAATAATCAACGGAGTATAATAATAATCACCTTATCTGCTGAAAGCCACCACATCATCAACTTTGTATATCCGATTATAAGATTTGATGAGGTAATTTTCGATCTGACCGTGTAGGTGACCTTTGCACTTTGATTTTTATTAGATGTTTGTACACAGTCTAACCTGTGCAATTTTGTTCATCAGATTTACGATATATATAATTTAGATTAATTTTTATACAAAATTCTAATGATAAAGTATTTCTTATGAACTATGAAAAATTAGTAAAATCGATGCATTGTCAATGTATATGCGAATTTTAATATTTTGTTTATTCGTTGCTCATGCACAAAAAGATAAAATATATATACAAAAATATTATTACATACAAAAAACATAAAGATAAAAATTCAAATATCTCACCAAAAATCTAAGATATAGTTGAATTTTTAAAAATACAAATTAATGTAGGAGTGCTAAATATGGATATTAAATGGAAGATCTTTTTAATTTATATTTATACATGATAAAAAATATTAAAAATTTTCATATTATTTTTTTGTATAATAGAAAAAAGTGAAAAAAAATTAATATGATGGGTAGTTAGCTAAAATCTAGGAAAAATGGAACATGGAGCTTCATAAAAAAAACTAATTCCCCCCTTCCCCAATTATATATAGTATAGAAGTATAGATATCTATCCTATATATAATATGGGAAGGGAACAATTGCAAGTTACATTATGAAGCCCCATGTTCTCATTTTTTAAATTAACTAATTTTTATTCTAATTTTTCTTCTTTTTAGTTATACAAAAAATAATGATAAAAAATTAAATATTTTCACCATATATTTATCCTATATATAATGTGGGAAGGGAACAATTGCAAGTTACATTATGAAGCCCCATGTTCTCATTTTTTAAATTAACTACTTTTTATTCTAATTTTTCTTCTTTTTAGTTATACAAAAAATAATGATAAAAAATTAAATATTTTCACCTTATATTTATCCTATATATAATGTGGGAAGGGAACAATTGCAAGTTACATTATGAAGCCCCATGTTCTCATTTTTTAAATTAACTACTTTTTATTCTAATTTTTCTTCTTTTTAGTTATACAAAAAATAATGATAAAAAATTAAATATTTTCACCATATATAAATATAAATGAAAGAGGGCTTTCATTTAACATCCATATTTAATATATTATATTATAGTTTTCAAAAATCTATTTTTCTCCTAAATTTGTAGTGAGATATTTTTTTAACAAAATCAATTTTCTTTATGAGTTTTTTATTTTTGATATTGATTTTTGAAGATTTAAATATGTGTACATGAACATTATATTAGCAAAATATTATTCGCACACGCATTGGGCATGCTCCCAATAACTAGTATAAATGACACACATACACTTTAGTTAAAAATTAATGATTATACTTATTTAGTGGTCGTTTTTACAATATTAATATTTGAGATAAATATTTAATATTAAGTGTTCTCAAAACGAGCACAAATGGATCCCATAAGTGCGTATTGTAATGGTCCATGTAATAGACTTAAATATTCTTCCTCCGCTAACATTTAACATGTGTGTTAATTTAGGGAACATTTACGCATCACTTACGATAATCAAAATGTCAATCACACTTGTTGAGACCATGACCATTTCATTAATTATCTCCCAAAACTATATCTTTTTATTAAACCTCACAAAAGATAATAGACTAAAAACAATTTATTAAAACACATAGAGTAGTATAAATTATTCATACAAAAAAAAATTAATAGATTCCTGGAATTGCGAAGATCTCATGCATGATGCAATATAATCCTAGAGGCCAAAGGGATTAGGTAGAAGTATGCTTTGATCTACGTAGATAATTGACTTTTAATTATTAATAAGAATTATTCAAAATTCCAATTAGAGTGTGGTCTCTTGCGTTTCATTTACACGTTATGACTTTCTCAACAATTTAATATCTTTCCGCGTAAACCATTGAACCTCATCCGTCTATATATACATCCACGACTCTGACTTTTTAAGGAAACATTATTATCAATTTATCATATACTTTTAAAAACCCTACCAAACCCAAACTCGAATACAATAATGGCCTCCTTCTCTATTTCTTCATCTTCGAATAAATCATGGAAAATTATTATCTTAGTTCTATTCGTCTTTTCGCTTATGTTCAGCTCGAGTTATGCAATTAGGCCTGACCGGAGCATGATGGAGAGCGAGCGATTGAAAGTGAAGCCATTGAAGCATGAATTACCAAAGGAAGTATATAATAGTATGAAACCGAAGAACACCAAAATTCCGCCAACCGGACCTTCCAAGAGGCACAACTAGATCGACGTACGGCCACCCGGATCATGAATGTTTGAAATCCGTATTACACAAGGAGATATTGCTGGAACAATTTTTTCAGATCCTTCGAGAACAAGATTCATTCTCTTCCAGAAAAATCAAAATGGGAGATGCTTGAAAACTCAAGTGTCATAAAGTCTAACTTGATCAGCACGATCAAGTATATTGAACCAAATTTTGGAGCTTACTATATGTTTATTATTTGGCTCCATTTTCATTTCTTATATTGTTTGATTCTAAATTATTGAAGATGTGTGATAAAGTCTAACTTGATCAGCACGATCAATTATATTGAACCAAATTTTGGAGTCGTAGACTTTAATTTTATATATATACAGATTTGTAACATTATGTATAAATATTCATTATTATTTGTTGAATTCGTCATTATTATTTAATATGTATATATGAATTTATATATATCCATTGTTGCATATTGTTTGTTGAATTACTACTAATGTGAAATGAAGTTTAAAAATAAGAATGTGAATTAGGTCACGTTTGTATTGTGATAATTACAAATTATTAAGTGGCCTTCTATTAAGTTTATGAATGAATTAGGTCATATGCATCATCGCCTAAAAATAAAATCAATAAAAGAGGAAGAAATTTAAGTTGGTCGTAGTCAACTCGTGATGATTTGACCTTGAATTAGTCTTATGTTTTGTACTGCTTATAAGGATATGGTGAAGAAAAATGGAGGGAGAAGGGGATGCTCCTTTGTATTTTTCTATGGCTATTGGGCCCATTGCATGTCATCAACTCATTGTGGGCCTCAACACTTTCTAGGTCTGTCCAAATTAAGGTGTTTGAAATTGGGGATGAATTTAAACGTGTTTTGAGAATTTTAATTAAAAAATTATGGCATGGTTTAAATTAATAGCCTGATGGTATTTTAACAGACCATCTATTCAAATCTTGTGTGATTTTCAGTAAAAAAAAATTAATATAAATGTTAAACGATCTTAAATTACAATGTAGTGACTGACGAATTTGAAAGATAAACTGGAGGTAGCTTAAAAGATTGGGTGGATTTTGTAAGGGTGTTGAGGAATATAATGATTTCTCGAGCACGGTGCCTACTGAAGTTGTCGAGGAAGGAGCGGTAGCATGGTAGTGAAATTGGGCAGGAGGGTGGAACATTCTTGATTTACGACTCAACTGATTAAAGAACTTGCGAGGGATATTCTTCGATTAAGAAAAGATACTATAAGTAGATTGAAACGAAGGGCGCATACTTTTGGTGCTATTACAGTCAATTATAAGTAACTAATAACCGATGTTAAAAGTCAAATAAAACACCCTTCTTAATAAAATAGTTGCTCTGAGTGCAATAAATTGCCTCCAAAATTTCACTCCACATATCAATGTGGCCTGAGAGTAATCTTTTCCCGATCAGAAGAGTGGTGTTACAGAGACCCTTAGACTAAAATGATAACCAAGACCTACAGGTGAGGTGCCATAAACAAAACTTTCTCAATTTCTGGACCAGAAACCTTTAAATAAGAGAATCCCCAGGCCTCCGACAGCAACAGTTATAGCTAATGATGCTCTTGTTGGATCAACATCTGTAATGTAACTTCTATTGCTTGCCCTTGGCTGGCGCGTGATCTCTACCAAGTTATCCCGGAGAAGGTTGCTGAGATTGTCCAACTGGTGCATGATCTGCCGCTGTCCTCTAACTATACTAGATAGCTGTGAATTATATTGATATGGAGAAATCAGTTTTAATAAACTGGCAAATAGATCCGTTTTTAATTTTCAAGATACTAACAAATGGTGATTTTGTTTTAACAACTATCATGTTCTCAGTTGATTATCCCCTGCATTTACCATGGATAAAGTAGTACATTATTATGGCATTCGTTTTCTTGTTAAAAGCGGAAGTAAAATCCATTAAAGAAGCACGTCTAAGGAAAATTGAAGTGATCGGTGAAGGAATGTACCTCTTCCATTAAAGGCGGTTCTTTGGCCAACTGAGATGAAGATGTGGAGTTTGGCATTCTACATCCAGTCAATGAACCATTTTCTAGTCCAGACATGAAGTAAGATGTAGAGATGGATCCATTTGAGGTCTCTCTTGGTAAGGAGATAATATTTTGTGAGCCAGGCGAAGCTTTTCTGGTTGTTAAGTTCGAATTCAGCTCTTCAACACGAGATGTAAAGTCATCCATCCGGTCATTTAATGTAGAGATTTGTTCAGATAGATGTGTCATAGCTCCCTGTCAATTTGTACAGGACTTCATCATCAAAACATGTGATTGTAACAGAACATTCCACAATGTAATCAAGCGTAATAAAAAAAGTTTTAATTGTCTAATAAAATCACACAAGTAGACCTGGTTTGCTTGTGTTGCTTGTGAGTCTGCCTTCCTGTCATCAAACCCTCGGCTATCAGAGAAGTCTTTGTCCCTCTGAGTTGAATATGAACGTGATACTCGCCCACTGTTAAATGCAAGGACAGTTACAAGCAAGCCACATTGGAAAAATGAGAATGATAATCTCTGTCCACAAGTAGTATGCAATTACCCTAGAGCTAAAACTATATGTCCATTTAAAACAATTGTGGTGGTGGTGGTGGTGGTGGTGGGGGGGGGGGGGGGGGGGGGGGGGGGGTCTTGAGTATGGTTCAAGGCCTGCTATCTAAGTAGATATGCAATCACAAGAATGTTATACCTCATGAGATTCTTATTTCTCAGTGCCACCCTATCTGCTGAGGCCCGAGAAAGTGCTTCTTTAGGGCTCGAAGCATGATCATCGTCTATACTAAGCTTTGTTTTTAAATCATCTGGCAGTGCCTACAAGAGTAGATGATCAGGACTGGAGAGTTAAAGAGTTATACCATAACTGGTGGATGTTCTCCATACCATAACCTCATTCACTAGCTTTTCCAGCTGTATTTGTTCTATGTAAGTGCGAGGAACATATGATCCTTCCAAGCCCAGCTGCTCAGCAATAGCTTTCACAACCATCCTATCCTTCCCTTGCACCTGTTAGGATGTCTCTCTTAGATTTCCCTTAACAGAATACATCAAGTATGGTGTTGAATTGAGATTGTCATCTGCATGACTGCATGCTCCTATTCCACTCAATTAGTATTTTGTTAGTATTTTTCGAACAATCTATGAACTCCACTATTATTATTATTATTTAAAACAACACTGGTGATCAGATCAGCAACATAAAACACTCCTAAACGTCAAACCCCTGTATCAATTATAGTACTTACACGAGAAGTTATATGAAGGCCCATCTGAAATTGCTTGAATTATTCGCTTAAAGTAGAAAGGTTATTCTAAAGACTTAGAAGGTCCCTGTGGGCCTCACCCCATCCTAGAGACCTAGAGCCTCTGCAAGTTTTCCTCCATCACTTAGTGCTTACGTAGTATGTTCTATCCCAGATATTTTGAGTTTAAAGTTAATTGGGGCTTAGCATCTCTTCTCACTAACAAAAACATTAGTGTAAAGATTCTCAAATAAATGCTTTCAGTAACTTCTCATAGCTCTTTACTCCAGAAGCAACCATGACTTTCAATCTCGTGAACAGATACTGTATGCCACATGCAGATAGCATTTTCAAAAAAGTAAGTAAAACGAGATAAATGAATCACCTGGATATAATGACGATTTAGTTGTCCCAACCAATCAACTTTTACGCAGACTCTTTCATCAGAAAACACATGACTGCTTCTTTTGAGAATGGCTGCTATAGTGTATCCCAATGCCATTAGACCTCCAAGAAGCCTCACACTAACTTCAAATGTTATTCTTGGTGACATGACGAAAGGAGGATCTGTGACCCACTCCTGCAACAAACATGCTAGATTTCAAATCTCGTTCGAGAGATAAACAAATCCAGAGTGCCACATAGAAAAGAAGTTGAGAATTCTATCGTTAGTAATTATAGTCTGTGATTCTGATTAAATAAGTCAAGATTTAAAAAGTTACAATTTTATATCACGTGTACGATCTTAGAAAATTGAAACATCTCAGTTAAACAATTGCAAACGAAAATGCATCCAAAACATCCATAGCTATAACAGTCGAATTGAACTCTTGAGTAAACTAGCCACATGAAATCTCTTGCAATACGTCAGTTGTCCCAAATAAACGGTAGGTGTTTCAACTTTTATGACTTACTTAGAAATTAGAACACTGTCCAAATATAGCCGTAATTCTTCGATTAGTATATAATTTTTCTTCTAATTTCTAAATGTTATACATGAACTAATAAATAAGATATTTTCGTTATCTGTCAGTTATCTCCTAATCTATATTTCGTATGGAAAAAGTGCCAACTTCACAAAACTGAAAATGATAATACATAGAGAAATATAATGTGTACGTCATAAGCAGCGAGAAACAACATAGAAACATATTAAGAAACCAGATCCAAAACTTTCACTTTTTCCCAGCACAATGCGTAAATAGTAACAATACCAGACTAGAAGTATCAAGTATGTATGTAGTATGTAAATACACCAAGTTATCAAGGTTAATCCTGCATAGAAGAGTTGGCATCATAGCATCAATTTAGGGTCTTCGCTGGACTATGGATGATGAGGTACTGATCAGCATCCATTCAGTTCGACAACATTATATCTAATACCAAGGTGAATCTAAAATCAAGGTTCTAGTAAGAATTTACTGAAATACTTCTCGACATAACAAGAGTACGAAGGCATGAACCAGAAGTGGCACACTGCTAGAAACAGAGAATTTTAATTAGCAAACAAAGGAATTGTTGCACAAGTTCGAACCTCAAACATAAGATTGTATTTGCCTTCCTTGTTCCTCATCCTCAAATATGATTGACAAGTTTCTGGGTCTTCACCAGGTGGAAGAAGATATATATCATAAGTCTCCTCCATAGACTCTTTATGATCTTCTTCAAAAACTGTTCTGATCTTTTCCACAGTTAAATTCCTTCGAGACTAAAAACAAATGTGATAGACGATTAATGACGAATAATTTTTTGCTCAAATAAGAATCAAAGACAACTAGTAATTATGCTTTCTCGTTGATGCCCTTTTCCGTTATTATCTTATAATATTGTTTTTAAATGGGAGGATACACATGATTGTTGACAGAAAGTGAAGGAACCCCGATGTTACCTTTAGAATGTAAGTAGGGCACTGGAAGCCAGTAAATGGGTTAAATTTGTTCACAATTTTGATTTGGGCCGTCTGAAGATCAGGCTCAATGAAAGCTTTATACATGGGATATACCTGCACAAGGAAAGCATAGAGAACTATGAACAATTGGCAACAAATGGTTAAAACTTTTCATGGGAGTGTTCGAGAGCACAAACTGTTTCAGATATTTGCTGAATAATCTCTTCTGGTTCTTGACCTGCACGCTGAATGTCTCTTAAAACACGTTTTACAAGATCAAAATGAACTCCTCCTCTAACAGATACTTTAAGATCCAGTAAAGGCCGCAATTTTTCACTCAGAGCGTAAATTCCTTCAACAATCACAATGCGAGAGCTTGGAACTTCAACTGTCCTGTGACAAATATAAGCAGTTCGGCATTATAAGTTAACTGCATGGTAAGGATTCATATGACAAATCAGATGAACATCGTGTAAGCCATACAATGATATGTAATAATAATTAATCTTTCGTAATCCATATTGAAGATAAAAGCAATGAGCCTAAAGCATCAGTCAAGAAGGGGCAATGAGAAACATGGACAGAGCAAAATCTGAAGTCCAAACCAAACTAAACCTTAACCCACTAAGTGAATAATCTAAAGCACATAAAAATATGCGGCATAGCAACCACCAATTTAAAGTGCATATTTAAAATACTTGTTGCAGAAGAATACAGAGTTACATGGATATGCAAACAATGAGTTACATGGAGGACAACTGCTTGAGTATAGTTTCATCTATTCGTTATGTTTGGATGATTGCCACTATAATAGCTACATAAGGACATAACAGAACATGAGAAACAAGTGCGAACCTGTATCCTATGCGAGAACTAGATTTGAAATCGTAAATTGGAACCTCAGTTGGCTTTCCTGCCTTTAAATCATTAATGTTCTGTAGCAATGTATCATAATCTGTCAAACGTGGGTCTGCAAGGCCAAAACAGAAGGTATGTTTAGCATAACTATCGAGGTTTGAGACTGGTAAATGCAGCATTTGCAACTACAAAAGCATCAATTCTGAAAAAAAAAATACCATCAAATTATAATTAGGTAAAATAATTTACAGATTTACCATCAAAATTTCCATCAACAAGTCGACTAGCATCATTATAGTTATCCATTGAGATAACAGCAATACTAGGCATAAAATTTAGGATCTTCTCTGTAAATACAGTTTTCCCAGCACCGGAAGGACCAGCTAACCCAACTAATACCAGTCCCTCATTTTTCTGTGTTAATGACTGGCATGCCCTGACCACAATGAAGAATCCTTTCTCGAATGACAGGTTATCTGGGATAGGAACAATCTCATAGCGGTCAGAGTCCTTTCTTTTAACTAACCGAACTTGGTCCTTCAAAAGACCAACTTTTCTATTAGAAGCGTCTTGCCTTGAAGATTCATGTGCCATCTTCAGTCCTTTATTATGAAGACCGGTCTACAAGAAACAATCAGGAAATGGGATAATAAATAAATGAAATATAGAAGAATAACATCACAATAATAAACCCTCGAAACATCCTTAATCAAAACCAAATTACTTGGAACTTTCAGCTTACCTAATCTAATAATCTATAAAACCTAAATCAATCGCATAAATTTGGTCCTTGACACAACAACTTTTATGCCAAGCACAAGTCAGAGAAATGAGAAAATCCAATATTACTCGACATCATCTTTGTCCTTACTCTATAATGGCTTCTTCAGACGCAACAAATGGATCAGGATCACATCATATCATGCACCTCTCATTAATTGAAAAAACTATATCATCATACATATTATATATAAATAAACTAATTAGAAAATCCAGTTAAATGTACTTCTTAAACTAGAGATTGCCCCAAGCTTAAACGGAGTTTAACAGCTAAACTTGAACGAAATTGAAAATGCTACTTATCTAATTAAGAACTAACTAGAGCACTAAATTCTGACACTCAAAGAAAGACCATGGAAAACTTTGAACAAATAACATTACATCAATAAGCAAGCACTGGCACAAATAATCGAATAAATAAATGTTTTAGTGTGTAACACAGTGAACACTATGTATTAACATGATAATACATCTGAAATCCTTAAAGAAGATAATGTTGTCAATTCAACAAATACGGACTAGAAGGACTGATCTTACTATTTTCTTCAAACGAAATTCTTAACAATCATCAAACTAAAAGGCATCTTACTGAACAACACCAGATAACCATTTAAATACAAGAAGAACGCCGTCAACTACATAAAAAGTACCAGTCTATCTAATTGCAAACCAACTTTCAAAGGGAGAACAAATCAATATTTGAAGTAAGAGAGGGGGATATAACTTAACAAAACCGTAACCATGTTAAAGTGACCATCTTTTCAGGGTAATCGGCCAAATACATCAAAAGTTCTATTCAGAACTAATCTCAAACATCATGTAACATAACACTAACATGCCCCGATACCTCTCAAGGAGGTTCCCGCTAACAGGTGAGAGGTTGAATAGTATGCAGTTTTCTTACAGTTAAGATAATATATTTAACTCCATGTTAAAACATGGTAACAAGAATTATAAATTTAAAATCTAAAAGATGCCAACAAGATTTTTGAAAAAGTAGTGATATTCTAGCACCAAAATGAACCAAACATGAACAATCATAATAAAGTTACATGATTTTGCAATGATTCAATAGGAAAAGTTCAAGAATTACCCAAAAAGCAAAATTTATGATCACCAAAAAGCCCAAATTGATCAAGTGAGACCAAGAGAAGAATAAACCCTTACAAGACCATCTTTCAGCTCAATAAGAAGCAACAAAATGCCAAAAAGAAAGGCAAAAAAATCTGTTCTTGATTCTACTTCGGGATCTAAAATATTCAGCCGACTGTAAAGTAACCGACTCTAAATCAATATCACACCAAAAATTATATTCCTAAAAATAACCAAACTATAAGAAAGAAGACAATCCAAATACAAATTGTTAAGTTTTGTTAAATTTATCTTCAACATCAAAATTAACTAGTTTAATACGCCTAATAAACTCATATAACTAAGATTCCTTATATAAAAAAAAAATTAATACTCGCTTCGTTATATTAATGGTCGTTCACAATTAAATTTTCTATTTTAAAATATTTATTTGTTTCACTACATAATAATGTGATATTCCATTAATCTTTACTTTTAAATTCCTATTTAATGTTTTCAGAATACAATATCAAAGCATTCATCTAATTATTGATATATGTGTTTATCTTAATTAACGTAAAAATTATTGATATTCTTTAGTGAAGTATGAGCAGCAGACTTACGTTATGATGTGGTGAGTGGCAGTGGAGGTTGTGAGGGAAAATAAATTCCGGTTTACGAGGATGCGTGAACACTATATTAATAGTCTGAAATATTTTTGATTTGTTTATTTCCCTATTTTTATACTACGTAGTACTCCCTCCATCCCAAATTGTTTGTCCACTTTCTATTTTGGGAGTCAAACTTCGAAAATTTTGACCATGAATTCTCATTAGCCGATAAGAGATAATATAGTCATATTGGATCTTGTTAGATTCGTTTTAATGTATATTTTTTAAATATCAACCTTTTGTAATTTTCACGCTTATAGAATTAAAGATATTTACAATTGAAGTTGTGTCTCGTAGACCGTGAAAGTCAAAATTGGACATATAATTTGGGATGGAGGGAGTATTTAAGTTTAGAGGTTCTCGAGTCCCTAAATACTTCTACTGCCCATTTATTGCTTATGGAGCGGACTTAAAATCCATGGGATCCGCGCGCCATCCAATATATTTTTGGTCCATCTCGTTTTACTCTAAATTTTTTAATTATCATTATAGCATAATTAATTATAATTTTAAATTTTTAATATACTTTTTTTAACCTTTTAATTATAGTTATCAATTATTTTCTGATATAACAACAATCAATTGACTTTTTATATTTCTAATATATTTTTTTACTACTTTTACTTTTTTTTTTTAATCTACATATAAATAGCTAAAGCGATAACTAAATAAACAAAGTAAAACGATAACTAAATAAACAAAGTAAGTATCAAATAAGAGAAAAAAGAAAGTAAAGTTTGTGAAGCAATTTCAAAATTCTCTAAGATTTTGTACAAAATTACATGGCCTTTAGAAAAAGAACATAGAAAGTATAAAATTATATTGTTAGTTAAATAGTCTACTAAATTTTATTATCAAATCTTTGTTATTCGTGTCGATGGCTCCATAATCCAGTAATATTCGACAAAATATTTTCATGCAAGAGGTTATGAGTTCGAGTCTCGTTGGAGACAAATTTGTTTCATATTATACTTAAACTCTCTATTAGTTAGGAATTTATGTATTAATTATTCATAATTCATCGCTAATTTACGGGGAGAAAATATTTGTTATTTGTAACTCATACAAATAAATGAGATGGAAAATTTGCAAATAAATCAAAGACAACTATTTAAGTAGGAGGGAGACTTACTAAGAAAGTAATAACCCTCTTATGGAATAAGATCAAAGAAAGTAATTTCCTAAAGTGCAGCTCAATTGGTTAAAAATTTGGGTATTATAACGATAATCTAGTTTCATTTCATGACCTATTTTCGGGTTTCAGAGACAAAATCTCATGTAAATGGTAAACGAGCAAGCCCAAATCTTACGATTCGCTTAGATACATTCTCAGATTTACCTCCTCGAATGTTTCAAGAATCAAAACATGAAACAATAAGACCTTTAAGATGAGGGATTATCCTTTAAAGATATATGCTATAGTCTCTTTGTTGGGTGCTTTTTTGCTTACGAATTAATAAAATTCATCACTAAATCAAACAAAAATAATTATTAACATAATATTAATAGTGGGAATTAGATAACGAATAGTAAATTTTACATACATTTAAAAGATAATTCAATTTTTTTTTTGGTATAATTTCATACAGGTCGGTCAACTATGTGCATCTTTCAAGTTGAAGATAATAGTGATACTTAAAAAGTCTTATGTCCCTTATATAAATTGTTTATTCTTTCCAAATTGATTCATGACCGTCACTTTTTGCCCTAATAAACTATAGTCCACTTTACAAAAGAGTCAAATTTAGAATAAAGAAAGATGTGCCCCTCTTAAAGTAATTAAAAGTAATGATTTTTCCAACCAAATTTGAATAATTAAACTGTTTCTTCATTATTTGGAATTTTATCTTTTGGACTATAGTTTATCTTTCTAAAATGTGTCTTAAGGGCACATGTTAAGCATTTAATATGGTAATACAATTGAACAATCATAAGCATATAAGGTAACATTCATAAGCATATAAGATAACATTCAAATTACAAATACAATTAATTAACAATTATATTCTCTTATTAGTTTTTTAACCTGTGCCCTAAAGCACATTTTTAGAAAAACCCTTTAAATATAATACTAATACTATTATCTTTATAAATATCTCTCATACTATTATCATTTTATAAACTTGCTAAGCTGAACGCCACAATAATCATACATCGTTATAAAATGTTACCATTTACCAATTCATCACTTATATTTTATAATGTCATTATCAATTTCTTATATTTAAAAATGTTTCAGTCCACACATATTCTGTCAATCCATCGATAATTGATTAGTTTGGTCATATTTTCTATATATAGGTTTCGGTAACAAAAAATATGGAATAATTCAGCCACAATTTCGAATATGAAAATAACCCACTCCTTAACAAGCACACATAATATAAAATTTATCGAGCAAAATCAAATAAGATAGATTTTAAAATATAGTTGATTGATAAGAACGTTTTGAAACATATATAATGAACTTAAAACATTTTAGGAAATTGATGTCGCAATTTGCCCAACTTACTATTCATACTTTCACATTAAGTTGAACCTCTTGACTTTAAAGAACTCCCATTAAAAGTTTAGAATTTAACCGGATAGTTTGAACTTCTTTGTTGCCCGAGTTACTCCGATCTTTCAACCCAATAACAACTACCGCGTATTTAATTTATCCTTTTAATTTTGGGCTATTGACTTATACAAATTTTCAATTGATATTTTTATTTCAATAGTTTACTCACACTTACGTCAAAACGAGAAGCATTCAAAAATATATGTCTTCCGTTCTAAAATAGTTGATATCCCAATATTATTTTTTGTCCCAAAATAATTGTCGTTTTAACATTAAAAATTATACCTAATTCATTATTAATAAACTTGTTGACTACTACGTACTTTTTTTCTTGAAATTAGCAACCAATCAACCAATGATATAGTTCCAAATAGTTGTTTTCAATTTTTTTAATGTGCTTGTGACAACTTTTAATTTTTATTAATATATGTGCAAATAGCTAGAACAACGATTGAAGTATATTTTCTGAAAATCTCTTATTTCGAGATAGAAGGAATAACTTTTATGTTCGGCTTGAAACAAGTTGAATAGAGTTTAACTCGATAGGTCGGGTCTTTGAAGGCATAAAACATAGCATGATTGTTAACCATCAAATTGGGGTATCAATTTCTCACATTTTGACCTTGGAAAGTTGGAGATCTAGTTTCGTCAAAACTAAGGTAGTAGGGTTGAATTCTATTTTTTCCTTGTAAATTTTTTATGTTTGGAAGTTATTGCAAGAATATTAGCAACACCCTTTTGTTGAGTCGAAGGGACGGTCCATGTGGAACGAGAAATCTGCAAAGATTTACCTTGGGCCTTGACAAACATGTGGACTAACATGTACTTGTAAGGGTGAGTAACGGGCGGATTTAGACGGGTTTGACCCCCACCCGTAAGATCGCGGGTTTAAACCCGCAGGTTTTAAAATTCATCGGGTTTTTTAGGCGGGTTTTTTGAGGGTTTATGGCCGGGTTGGACGGATTTGCAAGTAAACCTGCATGCTTACACATATGTTCTCATTTATAATTTTATACGAGTTTTATGTGATTTGGACGAATTTGCGAGTTACCCATTTATTTAAGTATGACTTCTTTTTGATAATTTCACCTATGGGCAATGCTTGTTCAAGGATGGATCTTACAGGGGTGCATATATTTCCACGGACGGTATTTCCACGGACCGGTAAACTTCCTAATTTGCCCTTTTCGACGGGTGAAAGTAAAGTACGAATGACTTTCCTATGATACTTTCACCCGTTGGACATAAAACTGTAATAAATAAATTGAATTGGTACAAGTTATTTCATCGAACCTAGTGACATGATAAAGATTATTTACATGTATCTAAACCTTTAATACGATATTTTCACACGTACGATAATTTAAAGATTATTGATGTAATGATCCATTCGTGTATATTTGAGGAAGATAGAAATATAGTATGCCATGCACATCCATAGTGTAAACCATGGTACAATATTTTCACACGTACCATTTTTAGATGGTTATTGATGTTAATGGTTCATACGAGATCACTATAAATTGACATAAAATTGGACGTTTAAATTTTTCAATTTTTTTTTACAGTACATTACATGATTTTGGATCACCTATTAGATTAAAAATTATAATTTCCATTTTCTAAAATTAGTAAACAAAATATAAAAGAATCCAATTGACTTGGTACAAGTGAAATTGTCATATCTTAACTAATGGCACGGATGACCTTTTCATGTATAGTTAAGAGATATGACAATTTCACACGTTCACCTCTACTTCTAAATATCGATTATTGGTTATTTCATTATTACATTGGATTATAATTTATGTTATTATCAATTGACCAAAGAATAGTACAAAAAACACAACATATAAAATCAAAATAAAAATGGAATACTTGGATGGGTTTCGTTGAAAGCGTGAGTTAAATAACTAATATCAATGAAATGGACGCCGACCCCATAGTACAAGTGTCGAGATCACTATAAATTTGACATGATATTGGACTTTTAAATTTTTCAATTTTTTTTTACAGTGCATTACATTATTTTGGAACACCTAGTGGATTAAAAATTATAATTTTCATTTTCTAAAACTAATAAACAAATTATAAACGCTACATGTATAATGTATGTTATAAATTGAACGTGTAAGATTATCATACTGTAAAATCTAGAATGATACAACAATATAGATTGTGAGTTTTAGTTAGTACACAAACTTCGAATTGTGTGTACTGTCAATTCAAAATTCAGTTAAAGATTCTATTTCTGACACAAAAGCAACGGGTGAAATTGTCATACCTGTCAATGTAATATGAAAAGGTCAGCCATTCAATAAGTTTGGGTATAACAATTTCACACGTACCAGTTAAATTGAAATCTTTAATTTTTTTTATATAATTTTAGAAAATTCAAATTGTAATTTTTAATCCACTTGGTGTTCCAAAATGAGGTAATGTACTGTAAAAAAAAATGGGAAAAAATAAAAATCAAATTTCATGTCCATTTATAGTGATATCGACACTTGTACTATCGAATCGTGTACTTCATTCATATTAGTTCATTGACTCACGCTTTCAACGAAACCCATCCAAGGAATCCATTTTTTGTATTTTCATCTTATATGTTGTGTTTTATGTAATATTCCTTGGTCAATTGATAATAAAATACATTACAATCCAATATAATAATGAAATAATCAATAATCGATAATCGAAATTGAGAAATAGAGGTGAACGGGTGCAATTGTCATACCTGTCAATGCAATATGAAAAGGTCAGCCATTCAATAAGTTTGGGTATAACAATTTCACACGTACCAGTTAAATTGAAATCTTTAATTTTTTTTATATAATTTTAGAAAATTCAAATTGTAATTTTTAATCCACTTGGTGTTCCAAAATGAGGTAATGTACTGTAAAAAAAATGGGAAAAAATAAAAATCAAATTTTATGTCCATTTATAGTGATATCGACACTTGTACTATCGAATCGTGTACTTCATTCATATTAGTTCATTGACTCACGCTTTCAACGAAACCCATCCAAGGATTCCATTTTTTGTATTTTCATCTTATATGTTGTGTTTTATGTAATATTCCTTGGTCAATTGATAATAAAATACATTACAATCCAATATAATAATGAAATAATCAATAATCGATAATCGATATTGAGAAATAGAGGTAAACGGGTGAAATTGTCATACCTGTCAATGTAATATGAAAAGGTCAGCCATTCAATAAGTTTGGGTATAACAATTTCACACGTACCAGTTAAATTGAAATCTTTAATTTTTTTTTAATATAATTTTAGAAAATTCAAATTGTAATTTTTAATCCACTTGGTGTTCCAAAATGAGGTAATGTACTGTAAAAAAAATGGGAAAAAATAAAAATCAAATTTCATGTCCATTTATAGTGATATCGACACTTGTACTATCGAATCGTGTACTTCATTCATATTAGTTCATTGACTCACGCTTTCAACGAAACCCATCCAAGGATTCCATTTTTTGTATTTTCATCTTATATGTTGTGTTTTATGTAATATTCCTTGGTCAATTGATAATAAAATACATTACAATCCAATATAATAATGAAATAATCAATAATCGATAATCGAAATTGAGAAATAGAGGTGAACGGGTGCAATTGTCATACCTGTCAATGTAATATGAAAAGGTCAGCCATTCAATAAGTTTGGGTATAACAATTTCACACGTACCAGTTAAATTGAAATCTTTAATTTTTTTTTTTATATATAATTTTAGAAAATTCAAATTGTAATTTTTAATCCACTTGGTGTTCCAAAATGAGGTAATGTACTGTAAAAAAAAATGGGAAAAAATAAAAATCAAATTTCATGTCCATTTATAGTGATATCGACACTTGTACTATCGAATCGTGTACTTCATTCATATTAGTTCATTGACTCACGCTTTCAACGAAACCCATCCAAGGATTCCGTTTTTTGTATTTTCATCTTATATGTTGTGTTTTATGTAATATTCCTTGGTCAATTGATAATAAAATACATTACAATCCAATATAATAATGAAATAATCAATAATCGATAATCGAAATTGAGAAATAGAGGTGAACGGGTGAAATTGTCATACCTGTCAATGTAATATGAAAAGGTCAGCCATTCGATAAGTTTGGGTATAACAATTTCACACGTACCAGTTAAATTGAAATCTTTAATTTTTTTTTAATATAATTTTAGAAAATTCAAATTGTAATTTTTAATCCACTTGGTGTTCCAAAATGAGGTAATGTACTGTAAAAAAAAATGGGAAAAAATAAAAATCAAATTTCATGTCCATTTATAGTGATATCGACACTTGTACTATCGAATCGTGTACTTCATTCATATTAGTTCATTGACTCACGCTTTCAACGAAACTCATCCAAGGATTCCATTATTTGTATTTTCATCTTATATGTTGTGTTTTATGTAATATTCCTTGGTCAATTGATAATAAAATACATTACAATCCAATATAATAATGAAATAATCAATAATCGATAATCGAAATTGAGAAATAGAGGTGAACGGGTGAAATTGTCATACCTGTCAATGTAATATGAAAAGGTCAGTCATTCAATAAGTTTGGGTATAACAATTTCACACGTACCAGTTAAATTGAAATCTTTAATTTTTTTTTTATATAATTTTAGAATTTTCAAATTGTAATTTTTAATCCACTTGGTGTTCCAAAATGAGGTAATGTACTGTAAAAAAAAATGGGAAAAAAAATAATCAAATTTCATGTCCATTTATAGTGATATCGACACTTGTACTATCGAATCGTATACTTCATTCATATTAGTTCATGAGAGCAAACATGGTACGTGTGAAAGTATCACACTATGTATTACACTACAGATGTGCATGCCACAACACAGTTCTATGTTCCACAGATATACACGAATGAATCATTACATCAATAACCCACAAAAATCTAGTACGTGTGAAAGTATCGTAGTAGAGGTTTAGCTACATGTAAAGAACCTTTATCGTGCCAATAGGCTTGAATAAATAACTTGTACCAATTCAATTGATTTAATGTCCAACTGAATGCGGAACGTGTGGAAGCATCATACCAAAGCCTATAGGACTTTAATTTCACCCGTTCAAAAGGGCAAATTAGTAAAAACACCCGGTCCGTGAAAATAGGGGCCGGGGAAATAGGTTTTACCATCTTACAGCTATCCATCAAATGTTAGTGATGATACATTACAAATACGATGAAGGAACTAATGAGGTTAGCTGCTTCGTTTTTCACATTATTAAAAAACCCGCCCGCCATCGAGCGGGTCAGGCGGGTTTTCCAACTTTTGCTCATCCTTTATCTACTTGTATAAAACATATTAATGTTCATACTTGATTTCCTGCGTTCAGTAAGGTAAAATCGACAAAAATTATTTTACATCAAGGATATTGACACTGTAGAATCAAAATCCACCATATTACACACATAATAGCTATGCATCCATTCAAACACACAAGGGTCAACAACATATTTTAAAAGAGTAGTTTTGCAAATGGTGCTGCCATTAGCTTCTTTCATGTAAAGCACCTTTCATTTGCAAAGCATCATTTGCCACAAAAAGAACAGAAGTGGCACCACAGATTAGGATTCTTTAGATAGTTGATTATTTAGTACGAATCGTTGAAATGACAGAATCGAACATTTATTGAGCGCAAATTATCAATAACCTACAATCCTTCAACACGATATAAAAAACACAGAAATTTGCATATATATGTCATGTATTTCTCCTTGATGTATTGCCATTTTGCCCGATCAACATAGATATATGAAGAGGCAATGGCAGAAGAAACAATCGTTTTAGCACCATGCTCGTTTCATCTGGCCATAGGCAAGGACTCCAGACGCTGTATTTTGCTGCTCACTTTTAGTATAATTAAGTAAATATACTAGCTCTGTTCTAAGCATGAACTATGATCTATTTCAACAGAATCCACCATTATCAATTATCAAGTTAATCTACGCTATAAATCCGTTTGGATTCGAGTGAACGAGTTCTATTTTAAGTATTCACATCAGAGTTGTTGGAGGTGACTGATTGAACTGGAACCTAAATTCACCTCATTTTCATTATCAATCAAAACATGACGACAAATTTTTATTACTAGTTATATTTCAACTTCATCATCTCGATAAATATTGTACTAATTATTCAAACACTATTTTAAATCATTAAAATGAGGAAACAAATAAATCTAACATAGGAAAATATGATTAACAGAGGACTGATTTTTTGGATAATCTTAGTAGCAATCAGAGAACTTCGAAGGCTATGAAGATATTCCACAAAGGAAATTCAGATATTAATTTATTCTCATCATATTGCACTAATATAATCACAATAAATATCTAAACTCTGTAAACTAATTCTTAACATTTCCATAAATAATGTATACACACAAAGCAATCAGAGAACTTTGAAGGTAATGAAGAAATTCCACATGGAAATTCGGACATTATTGAATCTCATCATTTTGCTTCACCGAGTTCTTACAAAATCAGAAATAATAGTAACAATAATTTTAATATTCCAATAAAGATAATGTAAATATTTTTACTGGCAATATATAATAGAGGTTAATTAAAAGCAAACAAATCTATGCATCGGTCATAAATCTATCAAATAAAAATAAGTAGTTTCTTTGATAAAATGATTTTGAGTAGCTAGGGTTGTCGAGAGAAGAGGCAGAGACGGGCAAGGGATTTATAGATGAGGTGGTTTGTTAGGGTTTCAGATACTTTAAGATAGTCTCCCTCGAAACGATGTCGTACAGACGTATGAGACCACTTCCAACTTTTTTTTTGAACTTAAATTTGGCTTTTTAGGTGAAACCCCCGTTGTGGTCCTTTAACTATCAGTATTCAGTCATATCAGTGCTCTGCCTCCACTATTTTTATCTTTTCAGAGTATCTTTCTAAATTATTTTATCTCGTCAGCCTTGTTCCTGAACGCGCTTTTATAGTAAAATATACATAAATTAATTTTTAAAGAGGGCAAAAATAAATTACACAAACATTTTAAAAGTAAATTTATATGTAGGAATCTTTAATAATACTTAAATAAAATAAAATTATCGTGTAATTGGGAAAGTGAATGTTTGTTTTCTCTTTAGAATTGGAGAGGAACACTACAATTATAAAATTAAACTTTAGGGCAAATGGCATCAAAGATCACTGACATTATCTAATATTTCCAATTCGATCACCCTCATTTAAAAGTGCCTATATTGGATCACTGAACTGAATTTTTTTGGTTAAATTTAGTAACTGGGCCGTTTTAAAAAAATTTGGGTGCATTTTATAAGTTTTTAGCAAGGGTAATTTTGTCCCTTCATATTTATAGACATTTAATCCTCGTTTTTTAAACTTTTTTAAAAAAAAAATTTTAACTTTTTTTAAAATTTTTTTTTAACTTTTTTTTTAAAAAAATTTAACTTTTTAAAAAAAAAATTAACTTTTTTTAAAAAAAAATTTAACTTTTTTTTAAAATTTTATTTTTCTAAAAAAATGGGAAAAAATTAAAAAAAATTAAAAAAAAAAACAAAAATTAAAAAGACTAAAAAATAGTAAAAAAAAGATTAAAAAAATAAAAATTAAAAAAAAGTTTAAAAAAAAATTAAAAAGATTTAAAAAAAAATTTAAAAAATTTTAAAAAAAAGTTAAAAAAGATTTTTTGAAAAAAAAATTTAAAAAAAGTTAAAAAAAACGAGGATTATTAAATGTCTATAAATATGAACGGACAAAATTACCCTTGCTAAAAACTTACAAAATGCACCCAAAATCTTTTAAAACGGCCCAATTACTAAATTTGACCAAAAAAATTCAGTTCAGTGATCCAATATAGGCACTTTTAAATGAGGGTGATCGAATTAAAAATATTAGATAATGTGAGTGATCTTTGATGCCATTTGCCCTAAACTTTACTAACATAATACTAAGAAATAAGTTTAGTACTATAAAAAATTGATATCAACAAAAGCGAGTTAATTGCTGGAATAGTCCCAGTAAATGGAGGTCTGGTACAGTTTGGTCCTCGAAATTGGTAATGTTGCGGTAATGGTCCCTGAAAGTGTGTATAATTGTGCATTTTGGTCCCTGGTCCGGTAACATTGATGGTTTTCGGAGTGAATAATGAAGTTTTGGGGCAAAAATGAAACACTTGAGAAGTTGATTACCTTAATGAAACTTGGAGAGGCAAAATGACTAAATTATCCCCCGATATTTTGAAACACTGTTTTTTCAATTATTTTTCGATTTTTTACCTAGTAAAAAGAGTTCGATCTTGATAGTTGTTTTTGATAAAAGTTTTGGTTTTGGCAAAAATATTCGATTTTTTATTTTGATAGTTGTTTGCCAAAAAACTACGAAAACCGAACTTTTTTATTTCAAACATTTTTGCCAAAAACCGAAACTTTTTGCTAAAACAACTACCAAAATCAAACCCTTCTTACTATGAAAAACAACCGAAAAAATTGAAAAAAAAAATCGAGAAAAGAAAAAAAGTGCATCAAGGGGTAATTTAGTCATTATGTCCCCCTGTTTCATTAAGGTAAAGTTTAATTTTTTGCCCAAAATTTCACTATTCACGTTGAAACAGTCCATGTTAAGTGATCAGGGATCAAATGCACTATTGTAAACATTTTCAAATACCATTTTCGCAACAGTGCCACTTTTAGGGGACCAAACTATATCAGGCTTCCACTTATTGGATCATTCCAACAAAACTAAACTAATGCTACTAGAAAAATAAGCGGTTGTCATGAGGTTCATTGTATACTTGTTGCATATGAATATATGATTATATTCGACGCTCACAGGTAAGCTGAAACAAGTATGTAATACGGATCATCCATTAGTATCAGGTATGCAATAGAAACACTTGAACGACAAAGCAAATACAATGAACGTTATTATATTAATATTAGTGATTATTTTCCTAGTGGAAAATTAGTTGTACACATACACAAACATGATTAAACTCATTGTAAGTCGATTATGTTGAAGAATGAAGCATCATGTTGGCACACATGTTCCGACATAGTTATATGGATTGTGTCTAAGACATCGACAACCTGGAGCACAACTCGGTGTGGGAAAACGTGGCTTTGCTGAGCATATTGTCCAACAAGCACCAGCAGGCACAGCACCATATACCTTATTAGGAATAATCATCATTCCTGAAAAACAATATATCGATGAGTTTAATTCCAGATTTTCACGTTGCATGAAATGCTTGTAGGTACTTAATACTCTAGCTCTTTATTAGATGAGTTATGCTCGAGGGTGATATTTAATGTTACTACTATTGATTAGAAAGAAGTTAGAGAAATAATTAGAGAAAGAAGGGACAAACCAGATGCTATAAGTAGCAAGAGAATTACTCCTAGTAGGGAACTCCTAGCCCGAGAAAAGAGTAGAAGCTTGGCCATTTAATTGATGTTCTGAATTTGATAAATGTGTGCAGTACAAATGTACAATGTTAATTATTGATTCTAAGTCTTTGAAGGCCTATAATTTTATATTGTATGAAGCCGTTTTTACCATATTCACATGATCCTATAATTTGCATACCGACACATACTCATAAACAAAGGATCCCTTCTCAAGACACGTAGCCTTTCTTATCAAGTTGATTCCATATGTTGTCTTAATTTACCTTTAAAACTCAGTCACTTATTGTATATTCTTCCAGCTTCATCTTTTTATTACAACAAGCTCTGCAACAATAGTATTACAGGAATCTCTTAACAAATAGTGAAATATGTTGATGTAGGGATGGATATAATTGAATATATTTTTGAATATTTGAGTTCGTATTCAATAGTATGATGTTTGGATTCAATTGTTTTAAGATATGAATAGAATTCGAGTACAATTGACTAACGAACCGAAAAAACGGATCCGAGTAAAACCGTACCAAAATCGGTTTTAAAAAAAACCCGAACCGAGTTAATCGAATAGTCTAGTGGAAAAGGCTATTGCTAGTGACTAGAAGGTCATGGTTCGAAACTCACTTCATCGCTAATTTACGAAAAAGAAAAAGGAAAAAAAAGCCGAACCGATTTTGTTTTTCTTAAAAAAATTTAAAAATTCTCGTGCAGCAGCCCATTCCGGCCCCCTCCCTGCTCTCTCTTCATCCACATCGCCGGTTAGCATCGCCGCCATTAACCAGAAATTCACTTTCAGATTGGGTTGAAATTTCATGTTTAGCTTCAAATTCTTGTGTAATTGAGATCAATATTTCGCGGTTTAGGAGAACAGGAGAAGGGGCTCAAAGACCTCAGTTTTCGGTTAATGCTTTGCAGAATTTGACTGATTTGGTGAGTTTCAATGCCTCCAATTTTGCTCTACCTGGTCAAATTTATGATTGGTTTGGACTGAGATTGACTTTATTGCAAGTTCTTGATCTGAGATCATGTGGAATTGATTGGATTTGTTACTTATTCTGCGCCCCCTCCCCCATTTGCTGGTATTGTTTAATGGATTTGATAATTCTTTCTGAAATATGTAACCATTTTATAGTAACATACTAATTGTATAGCAGTCTTCTTTTCCATGAACTGGAATTGATTGGATTTGAGTAGTGTATGTATTTCGATTAAGTTTCAGTTATTCAATTGTGATTCATACTCCTAAAAGATTGTCACATTTTGACTTTAGTTGGTCAAACATAACAAAATTTGATCATGAATTCTCATTAAATGGTAAGAAATAATATAGTCTTGTAGGACCTTGTTAGATTCCTCTTAATACATATTTTTGAAATATCAACTTTTTATAATTTTTTTGCATGTAGAGTAATAGATATTTATGTTTTAAATCATGTTTTGTTGACTATCAAAAGTCAAAATGTGACAATCTTTTAGGGACGGAGGGAGTATTAATTAAGGAGTAACAAATTTCAGTAAAGTTGATTAAGGAGTAGCATTAGCATTATTTGTATAATTGAATACAGAATATTATGGAGTAGCAGCAGCACATTACATATTGAATTTGGAGCATTGAAAAATGAGCAGTAGCATGAGGAGAATTGTCTGGTATTAGAAGCCTCCACCAAGAGGAGGAGTATTGTAAGCTTATCAAAATGCATATAACATATACTACTCAAATCTGCTACTTGTTTGCGATTACAGTTTTTGAAGACGGGGATTGAGTTAGGGGCCATTTTCACAAACCAATTAAAGTTGATTAAGTTTGAACTCTTGAATTCTGATTGAAGTTGTCTAGTTTTTTTGAACAATTTATCATTATATATATTATTTTGTATTTGTATCATCACTGCCATGAAAATCATACAATTTATGATAATCTAAAAAATTGTGCAAAGGCCTATTGAAATAGCCGACCTGGTCGGTTCGGTTCGGTTTTTCCTCCAAAAGCGAACCGAACTGTGCAAATGCCTATTGCATATCATGTTTGGTGATTTCGTGGTGGTATTATAATTTATGATTATTGTCAACTTCTAAAGATTTTTCTTTCTGGAATTGTTTGAACAGAAGTTAGTTGAAATGGCATCTTCTGGAGATTCTATCAAGCCTAGAGGTAATTATTTTTCTTTTTTGATCTTTATAAATATGGAATTATGTACTTATTCTTTATTTTTGTCATCCAATAAACCAAATTGAAGTTTCAGCTTTTCGTTCTTGGCTCGATGTTGTTGCTCGTAAGGTGCAGCCTTAGTCTTTTAATTTCAAGTTTATCATTTTCTACTCTATCTGTAAATTCATGACTTTCCTGACTTGGTCGCACAATTTCTGCATTTAGTTGTTCACCTGTTTTATGTCTTAATATTTTCAGATGTTTGCATTGTTGGTGTTGCCCGTACACCGATGGGCTCATTTCTTGGATCTCTTTCATCATTACCTGCAACAAAGCTTGGATCAATAGCCATTCAAGGTAAGATAACCCACAATTCTCAGCCTCTTTCTGTGGAGATTGTGGCTTGCGAGGTGCATGTTTCTAGCATGCTGATAATTCTGCTCATGTAGGTGCTCTGAAGAGAGCCAACATTGATCCATCTCTTGTACAGGAAGTGATTTTTGGCAATGTGCTCAGCGCAAACTTGGGACAGGCTCCCGCTAGACAAGCAGCATTAGGTGCTGGGTTGCCAAACACAGTTAGTTGTACAACTGTTAACAAAGTGTGTGCTTCAGGGATGAAAGGTGTGCACCTGCTCAGCAACTATAGTTTCTCCTTCTGAAATATATATTGTTCTCATAGTTATATGACAACGAACATGGCTTTTATATATTATTGCAACTACAGCAACCATGTTGGCAGCACATACTATTCAGTTGGGTATCAACGACATTGTTGTAGCTGGTGGAATGGAGAGCATGTCAAATTGCCCTAAATACCTTGCAGAAGCCAGGTTTGTAGTTTGCACAGGCTTTTATGATCAGTGACACCACTTACAACAAATAAGTTTAAACAGAAAAAGATAAATAAGAGGAAAAATAAAGTGTAGACCATTTATTGCCATTTGTGAAAAACCATCATTAAACCAAACTCACTTTACCACTTTCAATTACTATTTGTTCTTCAATCTCATGTGGTAGTTCATCATAAGTTATGTGCATGTTTCTCTGAAATGCTAAATTCCATATACCTAACCCATTAGATATTGGCCATACTACCTTGATTTGTCTTTTAAGTTTCCATTAGAGACTGTTTAATCTACAGAGATTGTCAATGCAACTCAACATTAACACAATTTCAGGAAGGGTTCCCGACTTGGGCATGATTCACTTGTTGATGGAATGCTGAAAGATGGACTATGGGATGTGTATAATGATGTTGGCATGGGTGTTTGTGCTGAAACATGCGCGGAAAATCACAACATCTCCAGAGAGCAACAGGTTTGTACATTTATATAATGTCCTTCGTTCTTATGGAGTTTTGTAACTGTAGCATTTTAAGCAGTTCACACTATTAACTACTACTTAGCCACATTATCTTTTACATAAGCTAGCTTTAAGGCTTCGTGGATGTCAAACAGTTAAGTCCTATCACCTGAATGCCATTAGAAATTTAGAACGACCTCCACTGTTGTCTGTTACTGGGAGTAGTGGTAACGTAAAGCTTTTGCAACAATCATTATCTTAAGTTAGTAAGTGACTGGGGGAGTAATGGGAAGATTAATTAGTTGCTTCTTGGTTGTTTTGTTCAATTTGTATCCTGCAAGACCTCCTGTATTCTGAACCTAGGGACCTAATTTAATTATTTGGAAAACCTTGTGTGCAGGATGATTATGCTGTACAGAGCTTTGAACTTGGTATTGCTGCTCAAGAGGCAGATGCTTTTGTGTGGGAAATTGTGCCGGTATAATTCAAGAATTTGGTTTGTTTGACTTGTTCTTAATTCTTAGAGGAACCTCATTAATCATAATGTTCTTGTGCAGGTGGAAGTACCTGGTGGAAGAGGAAAACCATCAACCATAGTTGATAAGGACGAAGGTTTAGGAAAGGTGAGCATTGTGAAGAAGTACCCTATGTAGCCCCCATTGTATTTCAATTTTCACATGAACCCAGTACTCCCTTAATCATCTTCACTTGATCAGCAACATGCCCTAATATCCTAAAGAAGCTCCCCCCTAGGCAGGGTGAGATGGTACACAGCCTTATAGCTGTGATAACAGGGCAGTTGTTTCCGAATTGACTCAATACTGAATTGTAAACAATATCTACTACTTCACAATAGATAAGAAGTAGTGCAATGAGACACTTTGATCTATTAAATTACATCCAAGAGCTAGATAATATAAAATATTTGACCCCATAGGACATGGAAATTATTGTTCCTTACCAATAAGCCTAAACAATAAACAACACAAAGCAGGCCAGAGTTATACATTGTAGTGTGGCTGCCTTCTATGATAAGTATGATTGTTATATAACAAGTTAACAACCAAAGAGAAATTGATCCCAAGTCCCAGCAAATGCTGAAGACACCTTGATTTACTCGATGGGAACTCACTGGGTTTATGAGGGCCCTATTTGAATTAGTGCACTGTTATTATGTATCTTCTTGTAATTCACTGAGATCTGCGTACTAGTTTGATGCAGAAAAATTGAGAAAGCTTCGACCTAGTTTCAAGCCAACTGGAGGGACCGTCACCGCAGGGAACGCTTCTAGTATCAGGTTTGTTTCCTTTCTTCACTGCCACATGCCCAGACAGCATGTATCTTTGTCTTTCAAGCATTGTTTCCTTGTGATACAACACAGTGTTAACTTATTTCCAATGTTATTGTGAAAGTAATGATCTAGCTATTTTGTAAGCCTACTAGCTTAGATATAATAGCAAATGGAATACTATACTGACTCAGCTTAACACTGTCTCTGTATCCTGTAACATTTTACAGCATTTTTTAACTCGGTAGATTTGTTGATGTGACATTAGCAAAATCATGTTATCTCTATAATTTTTTATATAAAAAAAATTATTTCTCACCTCCAAAAGCAACCACAGTACACCTAAAGTTCAATGTATGTATATTTTCTTCTAATCATCTTATTCGGAAAGCAAACATGTAATACTCTTTAAGTATTGCATACTGTGGTATTCATACTGATTGGACACGTTTCATTTGTAACAGTGATGGTGCTGCAGCCCTTGTGTTAGTAAGTGGACAGAAAGCTTTGGAACTTGGGCTTCAGATTATTGCAAAAATCACCGGATATGCAGATGCTGCCCAGGTACTGTCTTGAAGTCGCTCTTATAGTTTTCTCAATAAAGTGTTGATGTAGGAAATACATGTTCTCATAATTTAGAATCCATCTCTCTATCCTGTTTCATCTTTATTGTGTTTGAGTTGAATGATTGATGCTCAAGTTACTACATTACAGGCACCAGAACTATTTACAACTGCTCCTGCACTTGCAATCCCGAAAGCTATTTCAAGTGCTGGTCTAGAACCTTCTCAAGTTGATTTCTACGAGATCAATGAGGCATTTGCGGTAATATTCAATCCATTAGTCATTTATGGCCCTGGTTGATTTCTCTATTGCAACTACAGAAGTTCAAGATTGGTGTGTGCAGGTTGTTGCTCTCGCGAACCAAAAGCTGCTTGGTATCAATGCCGTAAGTTTCAAATTTAAATTGCACTTTCATGATTAAGTAAATATCTACCTCTGTGTGCTTCACTTGTGTTTGGCTTACACCTCATTGTCTTGTAGGACAAAGTAAATGTACATGGTGGAGCAGTATCTTTAGGACATCCGCTAGGTTGTAGTGGAGCTCGTATCTTAGTCACACTTTTGGGGGTGAGCCAATCTTTAAACATTACTGATTCAGATCAGCGAATGAGGATTGTATAACTCTCCATATCATGAAACTCCTTGCAACTAGTCTTTTAATCCGAGCGCAATGATTTATTAGGTGTTGAAGCGGAAGAATGGGAAACACGGAGTAGGTGGTGTCTGCAATGGAGGAGGCGGTGCTTCAGCCCTCGTTGTAGAGCTTCTATAATTCTTTAAAAGTGATGTGGTAAGGCAACCATTTAGCATGTGTTATTCATGAACCTGTGCTATATGTATATAACATGTATTCTGCTGTATAATTCGCTTAATTTTCAAACGAAAAGCTCCAGCCTCCAGTCATACTTATACATATGAACCGACAAATGTTACATGTCTGGCGTCTTACTTAAATGGCAGGAATATGCTCAAATTTTGCTCTGGCTGAATCAAAATTGCTCTGACAATATCGCCAGCCATACTTAAATGGCCTTTATTCTTGCAGATTTTGAATTCAACGATTTCATTACCTGAAAGGATTATGTACCTGCATCAACTACAAATAGATTTTGATGTTGTCCTTGTTTGTGTTTCCGTTCAATAAAGTAGATAAATGCATTTTGAATTCAGTAGAGGAATATGACTTTATAAGGTACCCAAATACTTGTTATAATTAGTGTTGATTAGGCAGTGATTTTTGTTGAATGTGTTTCCTATTCTCGAAAATGTTATCACATTTATTTATCTTCTTATTTTGGAATCCACTATACATAAAAGTGTCAAATTTAACATTGAACTGAAAAAGATTAATTTCGAAGCTACTTTGCACCAATAAATTGATGGCCAAGGCCGAATTATTTGAATAAAGAAAAAAAAGTTAGAAGTCCAATAAAACAATTCAAACCTTTATTCGAATGATACAATTTTATTACCGCAGATGTGTACCAGCATTATGCTTTCATTGAGACATACCTTATAAATCATAATCCTTTCTTTACAAAAATATTCTTCCTTATTCTATTAATCTGGTCCATCTTATGACCCCAAATTTTAAAAATAAGAAATTAACACTATGTTAAAGCGTCGAATCTTTTAATCTCACTCACTCCAGGGATCAGTTTCTGGCCTGACTTCTGATGCCTCGATGACTTCTGGGTGCGAATATCCAGTGCTGGCTACATCAGACGCGTCTGTTGACAGAGTAGTGCTGATTTCTGTAGTCTCGGTTTCCTCTGATCTGCCCCATCTTCCTCCCAAGGCCATTGCCATCATTTCATAGATCTTGCCTCCCAACTCTGCTGGACTGTCGGGCTGCATTAGGGATGTAGAATCAATAGCGTGTATGTTCATCGGAAATACCCGTATACAAGAGTAAACATCAGTTTGAGCTTACAGTAAATCCACTGGAGATCAAAGCTGTATTGTATAGCAATTGAACAGCTCTCTTGGCCTCTGAGCTGCCTGGTTCATTCTTGCATGCAGCCTGTAAACCATAAGCCAAAGGTTTCAATAGAGGCTGGAATAAATATTACGTTGACTTAAGTTGTTCCTAATATATCAAGCCTCTCTTGTTAACTTAAGTTGTTCATTGTAATAGAAGAGTGGGGATGGGGGTGGGTGGTGATAGGGGGCACTGTGGTAAGAGGGCGGCGAGGCTGGGTAGTGGGGTTGGGCGCAGGTGGTGAGGTAGTTGGGAGGGGATAGGCGATTTTGAGGCAGGGTGCAATCAGGATGAAAATAAAGGAACGACTTAAAAATTAATATAATAGGCATCATTTAATTTAATTTAATTATTGGAGGTATATGTAAGAATGTTTATAAGCATCTCATGAGAATGGTATGTGTTGCATCATTTTATTGCAGTCCATACTCGTTAATGCTAGCAAATAATTACTATTCAACATTTTGTAACGGGATGTAATAGCTAGCTTACTTTATGTGACATGCTCGACTAAGAGAGTGCTAGTAGGGGAATCGAACTTATGACCTTGTTGCTACAAGCTCACCTACTTTACCAATTTGGCCACGTTACGCGTATACAATCAAGTTACAACTCTATGATACAATAGTATGTAGACATATAGATAGTTAGAAACAGAAGGATAGTATATCTTTTTCTATGCAGGCAAAGGGTTAGCTTCATGCTTTGAATTTAGCTATATGAGTAGCAGTTAAGCTTACTATTGCCCCAACTAAAAGATGTGCTGAAACAAACACTTCAACTAGAAATGTAGGAAATCATTTTCATGGAATCTTTTTCTAGATTGTCTAGTGAGTTTGCCTTCTTGTTTTTCTATTTAATTTCAATCTCATTGAAGTTGTTATGTGTGGTCCAATATGATAATTAATTATGAAAACACAAAATAATGGTCCTTACTCAAAAGATTCCAGAATTAATTTCTTGTAAGGCAAAAGGGTTAGTAGTACCTAATTAGATGCTGCATTATTAAATTATAGCAGTATTATTTCCTTGCTTGAATTATAATAATAGAATTTACTACTGCAGACAGAAAAAATTTTAAGTTTAACGACTATATTGCATGTCAAGGCTGCCCCTGCCGCCTTGTGGAGTGATAGGAACAGCCGGTTGCCTGCTCGATCGGAGGATCCTAGGGGAGCAAGAACAAACTAGATCGGAGATAATTTGGATGTTTGACGGCCTTGTTATTTTGGTTCGTCCAATTTCATGCATAAGAACGAACTCAAAGTTCAGAGATTTATGAGCTCGCAACAGATTTTCTACGAACCTAGAAAAGGGTACCCGCATAGCTAGTGAATAATTCTCTACATATATGGGCGTCCAACTTTGCTCATTTTCCACCAACAATCTCTATGACCATGAGGGAAAAAAATATCACTAGGACCATGGAAGACCCAGGGAGCAATAACGAATTCGTTCAAAGGTCGTTTGGATGTTTTACGATCCCGTTTTTCGTTTCAAATCCAATTTCAAGCATAAGAACGAACATAAAGTTGAAATATCAGTGGTATAATTAACTCTTGTGCAATTCTGCCTCTATGAGCTTAAGGTATATCACTAGATATATATTATGACGATTGGAGTTTATAAACTATCACTTTCAAGAATAGATTTACAAGTCCAACATGGTTTTTAAGATGATATTGCTTAAAAAATAAGTAGCAAATGATAAGAGCATAATGAATCACACGATTCACCAACCAAAGATTTATTCTGATGGAAACGTATTGTTGAAAGCTCAATATTGTATAAATATTAGCTATCAAAACAGCATATTGCAGATTTTAAGGCGCACTTTTCTCTCATATTTCTCCACAATGTCTGGCAAGCAAAGCCCCAAACGAAACTTTTCTGAAAAGAATATCAAAAGTCCTTCACGAGAAAAAGATAACAAGCCATGCAATAGCTTGTTATCTAGACATTTGAAGAGAGTCTATCCTGTTTCACTTCAGAAAACATGCTCAAATCTTTCGTTATCGTCTCTGTCGTTAACATTGTCCGAGAAGTCTTGTGATTCTTCTCAGAATGACTCTCCAACTACGTTGGAGCAGAAGATTACATTAGCCCTTCGGTTGATTAAGTCGAATCAGAGAAGAGAGAATCCGAGTTCGCCTAATAAGGAAGAATTAGGGAAGTACAATTGTTACATGAAGAGTATGAGTGACATTGATCATCTCGAAGAAGGACTGAGAAGAAGGTGCAACTGGATTACCAACAACAGTGGTAAGTTCATCTTAAGCTGAAATTATGAATTTTAGTACACTATTACAAAAGCAAATCAGTCATTTTTAATTCAATTTTAAGCTAGCTTATCAAATACTACATGTAAAATGAAAAAAGAAGGTATAAACATTATACTTTTACTGCATGCATGACAATGACTCAATGAGTAGCTTAACACTAAAATTTTCCTGTATCGCTATAACAGAAAACATGCAGAACTTCTCTAAAACCACTTAGTATAGAACAGTTGCAAGTCATAGTTTAGTGATCAAGTCCATGAAATGCTATCAATATGTATGAAGTAGAATGCTTAATACGGCGTTGGAGAAAACAGAGGAAATGTCCCCTTTCCCTGATATACTCTACAACAGGAAGGAGGGGGTGGTTTTCGTCACAAATAGACTCTACCACCACCCCCCCCCCCCCTGCCCCTTCACCTCCACTTGTACACAAAATATAAAAAATATTGCTGTGAGAAATACCTTCGTAGTAGTTGAAAGTGTATGTACCAGTTTGAGAAAGAATATTTTCTTCGAAGAACTGAGAATAAAGATTGCTATTGAAGCATAACAATTTCCTCTAACCCAGTCTTTGAGTGAATCTTTTTCTTTTGGCAGATAAACTTTATGTGCAATTCCATGATGATTGCTGGGGTGTTCCAGTTTATGATGACCAGTAAGCACCCCATTTTTCTCCGTTCGAATCCTTTTATATGATACTGTTGTAAAGAAAGGATTGATCAATTAATATAAGTCTGACAGACATCGAATCAAACAGGCAACTATTCGAGCTGCTTGCGCTATCTGGTATGCTAATGGATTTTAATTGGACTGAAATTCTAAAGAGAAAGGAACAACTCAGGTGAGATATCTTATCCTCGTATTTGAGCTCGATCCTCATGAAATTTGTAACATAACGATTTGAGGCGCCCCAGGCCGAACTCTCCTCGTGCTTGACCCATTAATAACTAACTAGAAGAGATAAATCTAATATACTTTTTCATGTCCTCGGTAAGTAATGTCTCAAACTTGTCTTTTCGGGTGATAACATAGAGAACTCTTTGCTGGATTCGACCCTGCAACTGTGGCGAAAATGAGTGATAATGAGATAACGGACATTGCAGATAACAAAACACTAACATTATCAGAATGCAGAGTGAGATGCATAGTAGACAATGCCAAATGCATACTAAAGGCAAGATTTCTCATCTCCTCTGTTTCATAATTTTCTTCATAATATGTAAAAAACACATTTAAAAAATCCATTATTTTGCTGTATTGTAGATTGTAAAAGAATATGGATCTTTCAGTAGCTATGTCTGGAACTATGTAAATTACAAACCTGTGATCAACAAATTCAAACATCCAAGAAATGTTCCACTCAGATCTGCTAAAGCTGAAGCAATGAGCAAAGATATGTTGAAACATGGATTTCGATTCGTCGGGCCAGTAATAGTTTACTCATTCATGCAAGCCGCAGGATTGACGATCGATCACCTGGTAGATTGCTACAGATACAGAGAGTGCATAAATCTTGCAGAAAGGCCATGGAGACATGTCTAACAAAAAATATTTATTTTTAAAATATAAACTATTTACTAACAAAGTTTGCAACAGATTTTGAGTTGTGTAGTGCTGGTGTTTTGTCTTTAAATGTTTATTATGTATACACTATAATTTACATCACATAACTTATCAGTTATAATTTCCATTGTCTTCATGCGAGTATCAATAAAAAGATTGTTGATTGAGTATTTGAATTATCATTATTGTTTAAACAAGAAGCACTTTTTATTTCCCAGTCCACAGGCCACACACAGACAGCTATGCAAGTATTCAAGGAAGAAATCCATTGAATGTCATTGGAATTAGATTATGAAGATTAAACGCCTTATTTTTTTCAAAATTCGTCAATATAGGAATCGAACCTGAACCTCGTATATAGATAGTGAGTAATAGATAAACACCACCCTCACTATTCATATATCGATAAACATACACACCACCCTCCCTCCATTATTGTGATAGTGAGAAGTCGCGAATAAATTATAGCAACTGGTCTCGGTGGTCCTGTGTATGCATCATTTAGCTTAAGCGTCAGAGGTGATGGGCTTGAACATATATACCTCACCTCATATCATGTTTGGTAGTTGATCCATGCATAGTACTCCCTGTTACTACTTCCTAGTCACTATTTCAGGTCTATCTGCACCTCTTGCCATTAATATTCGTTATAGAGAAGACTATGTGCAAGCGGCTTCTGGCTAAACATGGTAGGGGTAGTTAAAAGTACGTAACCTTATTCTTGTGATAGTAGGAAGATCGTTTCTATTGCCCTAATAGTGCACGGCACCAGGCTTGAGGACAAAGGGCAGGCTGATATACAAAATGACTTTTCGAATGTTGATTAGCCGACTTAAAAACATAATCCAATATAAGAACTATTTTGCCCCACAACTTAGAGAAAAAAAAGAACACTACAAGATCAAGACATCTCTTTATAATGTCCCACTTCCATTTCGCTTTTGTCCAGCTTATCATTACAACTTAATTTTAAAGCCACAGCTAGACTTCCTCACACATGAAAATCACCCCCCCCCCCCTATGGGGCACTAAAATCAAATAAACCCAATTAAATATCAAATTACATCATCATACCAATCCAAATCCCTGCTATAGTAATTATCATAATTCCATTTTTCAGCAATTTAGTTCACTGTATTTGTCTACTCACCAAGTCAGCATGCTTATTTGCCAGCCAATCGTTGACCCACCCTGATGAGGACTTGCACCATAATTGTATTCCTATCCACATTTCGTAGCTAGCATTGATTTTAACGTGCAACAATGAGCATTTCTCTTTGGTGCAAGCCATCGTTTTCATCATCATGATTATAGATCAAAAGTTCTGAGTAATTTTGACATAGTCTTCCCTAACCTACTTTTTGATACTTCATGCCCAGTGATATATTGATGATTTCAAAAGAGACCGAACCAGTCGTAACTCGTAAGTAGTAATGCATGCAATTCAATTTCTAACATATCATCAATGCCTGTACTTAGTCCTAAGCCAACAAATGACAAACCAGAACCTAGCATTAGAACTGTAAAAGACATTAGAGAAATCGAAAACGCATTAGAGATAACACAACATCAAGGCTCAACCACATTCATACCAACAAAATATCTACATGCATATGTTGTTCATTTCTGGGTTACAGTCGCAAATTATTTATCTAACAAAGCCCACAAAAAGGTGAGCCAAAAGTTGAAGGTGTCTGGGGGGTGGGGGTTGGGGGGAGGGGGGAGGGGGAGGGGGGGCAAACAACCAAGTATATCGATGACCGATGCACTTGGCTACCTACGTACATTTAAGGATCTCCAGCTATCATACTTAAACGTCCCACAAACAACTCTTAGGATGGGGCATCGTCGTACTACTAAGAAGTCCATTACCTGCACAGCAATATTCTCAGCTGCAGTATCACTATAGTAAGATTGTGATACCTCGACTCAAAACTGGCAAGAAGTACCTAGCCTTTGTGTTTGCCTTTGGGCGAGGGTGATGGACTTGCGCTTGGCACATGCTGGATACAGCAGTTCCTGGAACTTCTCTCTAAACATTGCCCACTCTTCTTCATTCATGTCGGCTACCTTCACAAAACTTGCACTAACAGGTAGTTGTTCATTTGCACTCCTGCGCCCAGATGACAAATTGCCTAGATGACTACAATCTGATTTTGTCCCTGTCAAGTTAGTGTATTTCTGTTTTTTATCGCCTAAACTGATATTTTTAAGTGACGCCGACAGCTTAGGAACGTATGATTTTTTCTCCAAAGCAGCATTGCCTACATAGTGCCTGTCCTCTTCTTCACTCTCTAGTTCCTCAAAACTCTCATCAAGAGTAGAGAGGGGAGAGCGCCCATTACCACCTCCAAGTCCAAAATGGAATCGAGACCCAGAAATGAAGTCCCCAGTATCCAGTTTCGGCGCAAATGCATACCCGCCATCTTCATAGTCCATGCAAAACTGAAACTCATCAATGCCCACATCTGACCTCGGAGATAAAACCTCCCTCATAGCTATCAGACTCAACGCTTCAATGCAGACCAGCTCCAGTTCACTTGGTTCCTCCTCACCTCTACGGGACTCTCTAGACATCATCTCACCAATCTCAGCCAAACAGAGTCCATAAGCAGCCGCTTCTTTAAGGAAAATGGTGCACAAAACCAAAACACGAAGGCAAGCTTCTCGAATCATAGGAAGTTGAGCCCGCAGCATTTCAGAGTCCCGAATAGGATCAAGCTTCTTTATGTACTCAAGCTCATCATCTGAAAACGGGATTGAAGCCTGTGGCCAGTGAATCCACTCAAAATATGGGTCCTCTAAACTTTCTGGTAGACAAAGGCCGTGATCAATTGGGATGAGTTCCACTTGACCAAACCTTCCAACCCCATCAAGTTTCTTAACTAGTAAATTCCCACCATGCCTATCGGTGTTCAGAATTCTAATGTCTAGTATTCCAATACGATGAACAGCTGCAACAGGGAAGCTTGAGGTTCCATGGTCACTGGCATCAAAATCATGAGGGATGTACTGCTGAAAAGATGCAATCTTGCTCGCTGCCCTCCCTCTTCTGTGCATACTTCCGTTTACACCATCATTAACATTAAAGATAGAGTGAGTTACTTTCACCAATGCTGTTGGTGGAACATTAGCAAAATGGTCATAGTCAAGCAAATATGCAGCTACTTCCCTGTATCCAGTTTCCCCAACTCTAACAGATAGTTTTAGGCCAGGTTGGCCCAAAGTTTTTCCGACAAAGCCTTTGGGATTGTTTGGTGCAAAAGGTTCTTCATCTGTAGGCTTAATGATGGCAACACTCTCCCCACGACTGTTTCTGAAGAAATATGACCCACCAAGACCACTACGAACAGGTATAGGATCCACCCCGACCTTCATTGCCTGGACAATGTCATTGACAAGCTGTTTCACCTGAGAAAATTTGTTAGAGTGACCCAATATCTCAATAGGGCAGCTCTGATCTTTTTGCTGAATGTCTCTACCTGTCGGAGAAAGACAGGGAGTTGATGAACTGCGATGCATAAAATTCCTCGTTAGTAGAAGAGAGGAGTCCTGACGAATGGCACTGAGGTCATTCTTCAGCACCATATCACCAAATGTCAACGAACTTTCCTCGGTTGGAACATTAAGTGCAACCTGCAACCTTCTCTTAACTGTGTGGGCGTTATCATTGCGATCCAATTCCATACCAAGTACGCAACCAGTCTCGGTCTGTACAAAAACGCGTCTTCTCCCGGAAGATTTCCCTTCCATCCTTTGGCTCCCATGGTACTCACCTCCAAGTGGACTCTTAAAAACTGCCACAGCCATCTGGGTCTGAACAGGACTGTCAAATTTATTAGGCATATAAGGAAGAAGATTGGCAATACACACAGCCGACAACAGAGATGGCAACAGAAGAGACCCTCTTCCCCTCTAGTAGAAATCTGCCAAACTCAGTAGCTGAATGCAAGTGGGCCAAAATGGAACCCCAACCCAATATTAACATGTAAAGCAACACACAAAGCCAAGAACGAGATCACAGCAGCACAACTATCACAAGCGGACTAAAGGTGATACTTATCCCTTAGGTTGAACAAGCCATCTGGTGATCCAGGTCCTACAAAACAACTTGAACAACAAAGAAACTCATCAACCAACGGAGCTTTTCAAGAGTACTCCATATCCGATAGCACATGAATGAATCATGAGCAGAGAAGCATACACATATTGCATATTCGTTGACTCCACATTTAAACCATCAAAATAACTTTTCACTGCACACACGATACTTATTAATTCATTTAAAGTTCTTGATTACATTGCCCAGAGTTTGAGAGTAACTTCATAATCAAGAACCAGCCTTTCATATCCTTTCGACTGGATCCAAGCCAGGTACACGAAGGTAAACTAGTCTAGCTTACGATAAACATGGAAGTGTATAGGTCAAGTTAATCAACCCTCATTCATAACCTCTTACAAGAACTTGAAAAATGTCAGGTAGATCCTCTTCTTCCCCCATCAGCTATCCATCCAACACATAAAAAGTCTTATCATGCTCAATGGTGTCGGCTATATGGACATGACGTTATCAGTCAATCCCATCATCGAATATATATACACATGGAAAATATATTCATAAGAATATCTTTATTCAGAAGCACATAAATACATTCATATACACAAAGATCTATATTCAGAACCATATAAACACCAATTTCTATCTTAGTAGCGAGTCACACTTTTTGACCATCAATCAGTGGGCAACCATAAACCTACATGCCTAAAGGAAAAACGTCGATTACCTTGAACTCCGGAAACGTTGATTAAAATAAACTCAGAGATAGTTAACGAGATCGAAGTTTGAACATAACATCACCAAAAATACTAAATGAATAAATTAACATAACATACACAAAAATCACATTTCACATTTTTTTTTCTACACTTAGGAACACAAAACTGAACAAATCGACTCAACAACATAAAAAATAAGAATAAATACGCATCATATACAAAAACATAACATTTCAATCTTCAAAATTTTTTTCTACATTTACGAACACAAAACTAATAAATAGACTCAACAACATAAAAATCACGAACAAATTAGAATCTTATACAAAAAAAAAAGAATATTTCAATTTCCAAACCTTTTTTGTACACTTCTATACACAAAAAAACTGAAAAGTCAACCCACAATACACAAACAATATCAACACATTTATTCATCACAACGAGAACTCACAAATGCACAAAAAAATAATCCACACAAATTTCTCCACAAGTTAATGTACACATAAATATGTTTGTATTAAATCAAATTACCTTATCAGATAGCCAGATCTAAGAGATCGGCACCTCTGAAAGCCCAAAACAATCAACACCGTCCGATCAACACCAAAATTTCTCAAAAAATATAATAAAAAATCCCAAAAATCAAACGAAACAACTTTTAATAGTATTTAATCATATACTTCTTCACTCTCTTGTATATATACGAATTTCTCTCACTAAATCACTTTAGCTAACACACTCAACAATTCCACTATCTAACTGTATTTTATTTGTGTCTATATATAGAGACTTTTTTGCATATTTTAAATTCTATTTTATTATCCGTTTCATGTATGTCTTTATATGAAGGTTTTATGATGAAATGGGGGGGGCAGTTAATTGAGTTAACCGTGGTTAAGTGATATGGGTTACGAGTGGAAGAGTCTAGAATGCGGGTTTGGGACCGTTGGATTTGGAGAGGAATGATCTTAACGGTGGATATTTTATAGGTGACGTGGAAAGAATATCGAGTTCGGGCCGAGTTGAAGTAATGGGAGTGCCTGGGTTTGTCAATGGGTTAACGGGTTATGTGTATTCGTTCGTTGACTTGGTGGCTTTGGACTGGGCTCAGGCCTTGATGAGATTTCATCAGTCATCACATTTCTGAAGATATTTAGATGTCGGCTTCAAATTTTTTTACTTGTTGATGGAATAGTTACGGAATCCTATAATCTTGAATTTCCTCGATATAAAATGTGAAAGTTTAATTCATTTATTATTAGAGTGAATCAATTAGTAATTAAGTAAGAAATATTGTCGACATTCGATGATTCGTATATAAAAATTATTTAATACCAGACAAGTATAATATACTTAAAAAATTTGGTAAAATCTTTTATTTTGATAGAATTATTAATCTTAAAAATGTTTAAACTAAGAAATATCCCTATGATTATGATTAAAATGGTCAAATATGTATATTCCTAAACTTGTTAAAATCAATGTTTAACAATTTTCTAATCTAATTGAGTTAATCGAATAGCCTAATAGAATTTTTTTTTGTTAACGACAAAAGAAGTGTTGTCAAAATTCACCTCATCATTAATTTACAAAATAAATAAAAGAAAACAATTTTCTCACCCAATCATGTATGTAAATGGTTAATGTCAGATTTTATATGTTAATGATGTTATGTATTTGAAATTCACCTCGTGCTAATTTATAATAAAATTAAATATGTGTACACAGTCCACTCTATGCAAACTCGTTCATCATATTTGTAATACATAATATTTTATTAATAAATAAATATAACATTTCTATGTAATATTATTTAATTCATCTTAACTAAATTTAAATTTTAAATGCAGAATAACATATAATTTGGGTAAGGTTATTTACAAAAAATAATGAAAGTACAATATATTTTATTAAACTTACGAGTAGTTATGAATAATTATTATATACAATATTTATAATAATATTATTTAATTCATCTTAACTAAATTTAAATTATAAATGCAGAATAACATATAATTTGGGTAAGGTTATTTACAAAAAATAATGAAAGTACAATATTTGATTGCACTTACGAGTAGTTATGAATAATTATTATATACAATATTTATAAAAATTAAATGATTATAATTGATATTGTTTCTTATATATTAGAAAATCATTCAAAGTATAAATTATGTACTGTATTTCCTTTTATCTCTTGTATATAGTTAGATAAATAAAAGAACAATTTCCTCATCCAATCATGTACTTTGTGAATGGTGAAATGTCAGATTCTATATTTTCCAATAGCCTGACACTCTGACATCTTCACAGTGATCCCATAAATCGTTGGACACGATTCATGAAATTGCCCTTAAATATCTGATTTATTATACACAAGATAAAAAATTGTGGATGAATTTGTAGAACTAGTTGGAAGTGTTGAAACAGTCCTAAAACCACCCTAAAATATTGGGATCACCAGTTCACCACTATCACATCACAAGACGGCATCAACCATATCACCTTTCTTCTAACCCATTAATTATTTTGTTCTTACCAAACCAAACCTTCATTAGTGACTATAAACTTGAATTAAATGTTACTCCCTCCGTCCCTTATAATTATCACATTTTGACTTTTTATGGTCAACAAAGCAAGAATTGAAAAGTAAATATCTCTTATTCTACATGCGAAAAAATTATAAAAATTTGATGTTTCAAAAATATATATTGAGACGAATCTAACAAGATCCCACAAGACTATACTTATTATTTATTATCGTTTGATGAGAAGTTATGATCAAATTTTATAATGTTTGACCACCAAAAGTCAAAATGTGACAATTTTTAGGATGGAGAATATTTTCATGAGTAATAATAATCCCAAATCAATTAGTTACATTGTTTCTAGTTAAACAATATTTTCATGAGTCAATCACATACTTTAGATAATACTATTAATTTATAGAGATTTGACCGTAGTTTATTATGATTATTGAATAGAAGAGTCGGTCATGTCTCATGTCCAATTCAAGCAATTATACTTTAGGGAACACAATCTATTGAATCAAACTAAATAAATGAGATTAATAATCCAGTTGCATGTACCTAATACCTATAATAATAGTAGTAATGATGTTTAGATCTAGTCAAAGAGTGAGAACTATAGTTATCCACAATAGTCTTACTTGCCACATCAACTGTAAATAATTCACACTACTTCTCCATCTAGTTGAATCTTGATATATACTCCCCATAACTTAGTATACAACTAATTATTGTATGGTCGGATTTGCTTCGTCATATCGACTCATTTTTTGTGTGTTAATTAGTTTGATATTGATTTTGTGTTAGTTAAATCTTAATTATTGAATTAATTTATTTTCAAATTTTCAGATTTTATGAATGTATTTACTTGTACTTGAAAAGTGAGTTATGTTTTATTATTTTTTAATTTATTTATCGAGTGCATATATAATTTGTATATATATTTGGCTAAACTAAATCGAAATTAACGGATATGATTATATGATCCAACATGGCACACGATCATCATCAGGAAGCACATGCCCTTTAATATCTCTAACTACAAATTTGATGAAGATTTGCCCCAGCACTTCACATGGGATTATCATTTCATTTCTTCAAATTTTGGTACTACTTAATTAAGTTTTTATATACTCCATCTATTATGAGTAAAGGTCTTCCTTACCTGGTCAGCTTCCCATTAAAAAATGCTTAGCTTCTTTGTACTTTATGAAAATTGCCTTGTACTTTATGAAAATTGCGTACACTAATTATATGAGAGCTAATTGTTGGAATGATGCTAGTAAGTAAAGGTCTAGTATAGTTTGATCTTCGAAAGTGGCATTATTGTAAAAAATAGAATCTGAAAGTGTGTATATATAATGGTGTATTTTGGTCTCTAATCCATTAACATTGACAGTTTTCAGCGATAATAATAAAGTTTTGGGGAAAAAATGAAACTTTTGAGAAGTTGATTACCTTATTAAAACAAGGAAGGTTAAAATGACTCAATTACCCCCGGTATTTGATACACTTTTCTTTTCTTTTATTTTCCAATTTTTTTCCTTAATAAAAAGAGTTGGATTTTGGTAGTTGTTTAGATAAAAATTTCAATTTAAGAAAAAATGTTCGATTTTTCATTTTGATAGTTTCATTTTTGCCCCAAAACTTCACTATTCACGTCGAAAACCGTCAATGTTAACGGACCAGGGACCTAAATGCACTATTATACACACTGTCAGGGACCATTTCCACAACAGCGCCACTTTCGGTGGCCAAACTGCACGAGGCCCCACTTACTGGGACCATTCCAACAATTAACTCGATTATATGAAAAGTATATATGTTATTAGTAACAAAATACTTTAAAATTAGGACAAATGATTACAACAATCACATATGTTTACAAAATATTTTCAGTCAATTACCTATATATGTCAAAGCGCCCCTATCAATAATCCCGTGCACGATAAACTTTTGTTAAGTGCGTGTTGATGGTGCATCATTTAATATTCAAAATTGGGGATGAATTATTTTATGTTTTTTCTTTTGATTTTTATCCTAAAATATATTAAATGAAACTACCGAAATAACCTTATTTTTTGATTTTTATCCTAAAATATATTAAATGAAACTACCGAAATAACCTTATTGATAAGTCACATGTCCCTCCGAATTAAGGACACAAACAATTTTATGTTCATCGACTATTTTATCCCTCCGAATAAATGATCAGTTTGGCTAAAAGTTGAGTTTAAAGGAAACGTCATTCCACAAATTAACTAAGACATAATATTGAAACATGAGTGATCAAAAAGTTCAAAATGAACATGAGTGATCGACGGTAAACGTTATGAAACATGAGTGACCGATTATGCCATTAACCCTATTTATTATTATTATATAATTAAATATGGAGATTATTGGCTAAAAGTTAATACACTTTTGCTTTTGAAATTAGCGATAAAGTGAATTTAAAACCAAATTTTTCAGTCATTATCAATAATCTTTTCTACTAAATTATTCGACTAAATTAAAATAGAATACTGTTGGGCTATCACTATATATATACTCCCTCCATCCCTAAATGATAGGGTCATTTGTTTTTTCACGGTCTCCAAGACACGACTTACAACGTAAATATCTTTTATTTTGTACACGAAAAAATTATAAAAAATACATATTTTAAAAATATACATTGAGACGAATCTAACAACATCTCATTTGACTATATTATTTCGTATTGGCTAATAAAAATTAATAGTCAAAGTTTACAAATTTTGACCAAAAAAGTCAAAATATCTCCATCAATTAGGGATGGAGGGAGTATATGTTTATTTGGCCATGCTAGAGTGTAGCTAGTGTAAGCCAGCTGAGTTTTGCTCCCAAAGTCCAATGTCGTATAACAAAATAATTGGATTGGTTTCGATTCTATTAAACAATTTTATTTCTAGCTAAATTTAGTATAAATTAAAGATTATATAATAGTATTTTAAATAAATTTTAAGAGAACAAATCTTAACAGGATCATAATTTTTCACCAAGATAAATATTTTATATAATATAAGGATTTTTCTAAAATGTGCCTTTAGGGCACAGGTTAAGGATTAAATATGGCAACAAAATTGAAAAAACATAAACAAACAAGATAATAGATTTGAAAAAACTTCCTATATTACACTTTGAATGCGAATTGATTATTAAACATTTTTCTTTATTGATTCCTTAACCTGTGCCCTAAGGCCCATTTTAGAAAAACCGTTAATATAATAATGCACTGACATTAAATGTAGTTAACAACTAGCTAGCTAAGCTGCTGCAGTGTTTATTGTAATTTGTAATCACTCAGAGGCCACATCGTCATTTCATCATATACAATAATAATCTTCATGCATATAGTAATTTATTATTGTCATATGATGGTTTTAATTCTACATCAACTATATATATATACTTCTAATTAATCTATACTATAGGTATATTTAACTTAGTTTTGATTTGTACTGATTCTGTATGTTTGGATGTGGTTAAGCCAACCACCAGTATGATTGCAGTTAGATATTTTGTAAAATTAATCCAACTACATGTTTTGGCAATAAGAGATAGAATAAGGTGAAGGGTCATTTTGTTTGCAATTCTCCACATAATTTAATTTGAGATACCAATTGAAAGATAAAAGAGGAAGAAATGGATACTGTAGTTGTTGTTGTAAACCCATCACTCATATACTTGGTCAAGCAAGTTGCATCTTTGATCTTATCCAATTATAATACTTCGTCAGTCCCTTTTTCCAGGGGCGGACTAGCCGTGGGGAACCAGCTACTCCATTTTTCGATATCCTTTATTTTATATGTAATTTTTTAAAATTTTGTGGTATGTACAATTAAAAAGTAATTAAGTGAAGTCAAAATGTGGCTTATTTGAATAGATTCTTACTTTAAAAAAATTGAGGTCATGAGTTCAAGTCCTATAAGTCACATTTTTAACATATTTGTCAATTTTATTTGTTACTTTAACTATTTTTTATTTATTTTGGTTCCTGTGTTATATTTTTAACAAAGTTGGCCCTCAATTTTATTTTCATCCTGTTCTGCCCCTATCTTTTTCTAATATCGATACACGTCTTAAAATGTAAATATTTCTAATTCTATTTATGTAAAAATTACAAAATATTGATACTTTAAAAAAAGTTGAGAATGGTCTAACAAATAATAATAATTTCACTATTTTATTTCATAATCCAACTTTCTAAAATTTGTCAAAAACAAAAAACATCTTAAAAAAAATGAAGGAAAGAGTAATATATTAGATAGTACCAAATGTGCACGAATTGGTGGACACACATACAATTAATTGGTTGTATAGTTTTTTCCAATTGATACGTGTATAATTAATATATTTACAAGTGGTGAGTGAGACAAGGAGATGGGAATGAAACATCTTCAACAACTTGTACATATATATATGAGTTAGCTTGTATATGTAGCTAATTTGAAGTTTTTTTTTTTTTTTTGATAAGTAGAAAGATGAACTACATTATAAGGTTAGGATTAGATCCTTTTCGTTAATATTCTGTCAAAAAACAAAAGCATAAGGATCATAGACATAATGAGTAGATGCTCTAATACAAAACTTTGGGAACGAAAAGGACTCCGTAGAGAAATCCGTCAAAATTGTTCGCCAATTGAGAGCAACTTCTTGCGCTTGACCTTGCATCCAAAAAAGTTTCCATTCATTGAGCTTGATGAGGTTGGGAAAGTTTCTAGTAAAAACCTGTGAGAAAACCAAATCAGTAAAGATATGGATTGACTTTGGTTTTCTGTTAACACTTAAGATGACCCCTAATAGCAGAAAATTGAGCAATTTTTCGTCAACAGGTGAGTCATGATGCCCATTTGGATCATCGGCAACATGAGACAGAAGAAGAGTATCTTTCCTGTCATATAAATTGATAATCCATCTAGAAGAAATGTCGAGCATTATAGTAACAGAGAGATCAGGTATATCATGCTTAGAAAATAATTGCAAAGATTACGCCTGTGGACAGATTGCATTTCCGTTGATAGTGGGCTGTGGAAAAGACTTCTTCCAGCTAATTTGAAGTTATGGGAGAGTAAAATGAACATAAAAAAGCGGTCAACTATTAAGCTTCTGATACTTTGGTCTATTGTCTACTTGTTTGATAGTATTCGTGGCAGAAAGGGCGGTGACGCTCGTGGGTTTATTATGATAGGAGGCACATGCAATCACCTTTCTCTATTTTAGGGCTAATTCTCTACACCCATGCATGCCCATAGCATCCTTGCAATCTTGTACACTTATATACTACTCATATTTGTAGTTCGATTGTATGAAATCGTTTATCATATTTATAACATACTCCTTATGTTCTTAAATGATATGTACATTTTGATTTTTATAGTTAAATTTTAAAGAATATATAATTGATCAAGATTCTCATTAAACGATAAGAAATACTCCCTCCGTCCCTAAAAGATTGTCACATTTTGACTTTTGGTGGTCAACAAAACACGATTTAAAACATAAATATTTATTATTCTACATGTGAAAAAATTATAAAAAGTTAATATTTCAAAAAATCTATATTGAGACGAATCTAACAAGGTCTCACAAGACTATCATTTTTTTATCGTTTAATGAGAATTCATAATCAAATTTTGTAATATTTGACTAACAAAAATCAAAATATGACAATCTTTTAGGGATGGAGGGAGTAACATAGTCAAATTTTTTCATATATAGAATAAAAGATATTTATGTTTTAAATTGTGTTTTATTGACCATGAAAGTCCAAATGTACAATCATTTAGAGATGGAGGGAATATAATTTTTGATTAATTTTTATATAGATTTATGATGATAAAATATTATTTGTGATGAATTACAAATATATATAACGTACTAAAAATTAAATATATCTATCATTTAAGTGTAATATTACTATTTAATTCAACTTAATTGAACTTAACTTTAGTTGTTCAAAATAATAATATAAAGATCTTGCAAAGATATTTTCAAAAAGTAAAGGTGAATATATTTGTAATATTGATGGATAATTTTCTTTTGTACAAAATTTTAAAAAAATTAAATATTATATTATTTTCTCTGCCGTACAGGTTACAATAATTTAGGAGAATATGAGACTTTATTATTAATAAAATTTAATTCGAAATGTAGAAATCTATTTCGAATTACTCGATCAGGTGAAGTTACATGCATACATGTGATTGATGTGAAGATTGAAAAGTATATTTCAGCCTCAGCTAATTCTTATTCAAAGTATTTGTACTTAATAAATTAATTAATATACACGGGTGTACTCATGAGATTAATATACTAAAAAATACATGGAATCTAGCTCGATATATTCAACGATGAATAGTTAAGCATAAATTAGTAATTTATTACTGGACAAAAAATGTAGCATAGAGATGGTAAAAAGATAAAAGTGGTTGATTAAATTATAATCAAAGCTTCGTAATCACCGTTAAATGTGTATCTTTTTCTACCCTCAAAATCACCCAACTTTAGGTTATGCCTTCTTGTCGATCGAATACTCGTCTCCAGTAAACACATACATTCACACTTTAACATACCTCATTTTCTTCCTTTATTCAAACTAATTATCATTCTTACTTTCAAATCGAATTCTTCTTTTAGTTTATTGCATACAACTAGTACGACGGATCTATTGAATTTGTTGTGACGATTAAAAATATGCACTACGATTTTTTAAAACATTTTGGACCAGAGCTGATTAAGAGTTATAAATGTAATAGACACTAATAGTACTTCAATAACAAATATTTGGGTTGAGGCCCGTTAACTGGGTTGAGGCCCGCGCATTAATTAATTCAATAAGTTAATGTTAGACTGTTGCCAAATAATCTTGTTGCCTTGTTGGCACTAGATTCAATCTCGTTGGACGGGTGGAGAGGGCGGGGGTGGACCAATTATGCTTTTCTTTTCCAATATTTTGTTTTAAAATTAATTTTTAACTTCACCAAGGTGATCACCTGGTGTATTCAAAATAACGGTATGAAAAGATAAAATTGTTTATTTAGAAGTTAAGTTTTCGATTATCTCATTTAAAATGTAATTTCAATTTTTATCTTAAAATTATTTGTAGTTTCTATCATTTATTAAAAAAATAACTTCAGTTTTATAACAAGTATCTTTATAATCAGTCCATCACAAGTTCACAATGTTAAATGGGACGGCCTATCAAAATCCAGCCCAAGTCAAAATACAATGACGGGCTGGTATACTTTGGGCTTATTACGGTATTTGGTAATTCCCCATCTCAATACGTCGGTTTGATAGAGTTAATCGAGTAGCCTATTGAAAATGTTCTTTCTAGTGAAAAGAAGGTCATGAGTTCGAAAGTCACAATCATCGTTAACTAACCAAAAAATAAAAACATGTTAGTTCAATAAAACAGGCAAACGGCCATGATTTTCACTGCAAAAGGCAACTTGATATCCGAACAGAATAATCAGACTTCATTACTCGTTTCGATTGAGTATAGGAATCATTTTATATTTTATATGTTTCAATCCTAAATTTACCAATAGCCAATACGACAAGAAATTATTCAAGAAATAAAATAATCCTTATGTTCTTTATTCTAAGACCATTTTATATTTTCTTAGTCAAATTTTAAAAAATTTGACTATGATTTCTCACTACCCGTTAAGAAATAATGTAGTCATGTGGGATATTGTTAGTTCATTCCAATATCTATTTTTCAAATATGAATTTTATATAATTTTTACGCATTTAAAATTAGATATTTATATTTTAAATCGTGTCTTGATGACCGTAAAAAATTAAGCGAGCCTATCTAGAGTAGTAAAGAACTTGCAAGTTGCAACTAGAAGCACAATATGGTAATAACAACGATTTGGGGTTTATATATACTATTACATCAACACTGTTCTTCAAGTCACTAATAACTATAGAACAAAAAACATATATATATATATATATATATATATATATATATATATATATATATATATATATATATATATACAAGTACAGTTGATATAATTGAAGCGCAATTAAAGTATGGTTTTTGGGGGTGGAATTTGTGGCGTCAACCTATAGGGTTTTTTATTTTTCTAATTTCTTCTCTAGCCGAGTGTGAAAGATTACCCTTTGATCTATTTTTTTCTGGATAGAATCGAAACAAGAATTCGGTTGTGTAATGGTGATACTAAAAAAGAATATTTGCCCATAATGTATGAAATTGGAAACAGATATTCGAAAGAAACGCTTGCTTAATTACAGTATTGATTTTGGAGTCTGTATATTTTGTGGTAATTGTGTTGAGTATTGTCCAACTATTCCGTTAATTTTTAACACCAACACGCGATGAGAGGTCAAATTTGGACCAAAAAATGAATTTTTAAGACTTAAACTCATTTTTTGTATCTCATGAAAATTCATTACGAAGTTGAAATGCAAAATTTTATTAATTTCTAACATTAATAATGAGTTTGTGTCTTCAAAAAAACCATTTTTTGTCCCAAATTTAACATTTTATCGCATGTTGGTGTTAAACGTTAATGGAATAGTTAACGTGGACTAATCTGCAACTTTTAGCCACTTTCGGGGACTAAACTGCAATGGTGCCACTATTGGGGACTAAACTGCAACTTGGTGACACTATCGGGGACTATTTGTGCAATTCACTCCAAAAATAAACATATAAATATAACATATAACTAATTAGGTAACTAACAATTAATAAGTAATTAGGTAAATATTGTTTATAATTACCTTGTTCATTAGCTACTTGGTGAGAAGTGCAATATGTGCATGATGACGAAGGAGAGGCAAAAACATAAACTCAAGATGATTAATATTGTGTCAACTTTCATATTTTCTCTTTTCATATAATCTTTTCAAATATATATGTGTGAACTATGTTGTTCTTGTAATTCATTTATAACAACCAGGGAGGGAGGGAGGGGGGGGGGAGGGGGGGGGGGGTGAATATACACAATAACACAAAGCACAAAATTTAAAGTTCCAAAAATAGTACAAGGAATATTTGTATTATTTGGGATTTAGGGAGTTCCTTTTTGGGAAACTTGAAAGCATTAGGGGAAGATTTTGTCTTATTACAAAGGTAGGCAGTTTATTAAGCTAAGCATGCATGAATTTTTGAGCTTAACAAGAAATATGTTTCATCTTTTCATTACTTTATTATCTCAAAGGCTAGTATATATATATATATATATATATGTTAGATGAATGCAAAGAGGTCGGTTCAAATTTACTCAATTTTTATAGGTTATCTTTTGCTAATTTAAATGGAAATAGCAGAAATAAAATATGTTAGCTTTGTATTTCTGATAAGAGTTTTTTCCAAATATGGTCCACGTACAAGAGGAATAATTGGGAGTTGAAAAGTCGTACGACGAACGTTAACATATAGTACAACGCTAGCCGGGGACGGATTTATCATTTTTGGAGTGGTGGTTCAAATTATGTTTTAATTTTTTCTTCAATCTAAAAATATGATAGTTATATATATATATATTTTTTTTTATGTCGAGTTCGACTATGTTGGTCAAATAAGATAACTTTTTGGCGAAATTTATATTTCCATCCACCAAATTACACTGATTGGTCGGGAGCATTTTTCACCAATTTACAAATAAAAACACCTCAAAATTGTCATACTCTATCCGATTTTTTAGTCGTCGTTCTAGCTATTTTATGTCAATTAATAAGCAGGCACATATTACACATATGTATTTAATTAGCGAATAGTTAATCAATAATTACATTCATATATTGATATTTATACTTATTGCAATTTGAATAAGTTAAATATAGACTTAAAAGGAAATATAAAATATTATTTTGAAAATATAAAATGCCAACTAAAAAAATGAACTAGTATAAGTTATACTCCTTCCATCTCATTTTGTTTGTTCACTTTACTTTTGCATAAAATTTTAGGAAAATTCAAATTTATCTCACATTATTCTATTTTCCCTCCACAAATTTGAATTAAACATGAACCAATTTTGGGATTTTCATTTCTAGAAAAGTGAACAAAAAAATTGGGATGAAGGGAGTATAATTTTTTTAAAAATAAAATTCAAGATGAACCACCTTGAACAAAGTGGCATCCGCCACTGACGCTAGGCTAGTAATTACTCATTTCGTCTCAAAATAGTTGATGTTCTAATAATTTGTACAATTATTAAGAAATATTATCGAAAGTTGTAAATCCTTCAAATTGGACAAAAATTACAATTTAGTCTAAAAACTGAAGGAGCTAGGTATTAAAAGTTAACAAAAATTTTATCTTTAAAAGAGGATGCTAATTACATAATTACCGTTAAATTTAATTCTTCCATCAAAGAATAAATCGCAATAGTCCAATTTGAAGAACTTATTTGTAATTTTTATATTTTTGATAGATGAAAAAACCATCTTAACCCAATTTCTAAAATTATATAGGCAATTTCCTTTCAACTGACAAAATGATCAGGTTGGGTCGAGGTTCAGTCGGATTGGACCAACCCTAGTTGCTGGCATAATAATAAGACATAGCATTTACTCAATAAATGGTCCATAATGGCAAATTCTATAGAGAAACGAGCCACAATCCAATTGGTTGCAGCCTTGCAGGACCACAAGCCGCAAAATTTATATTCCTCGCAGAGTCTCAGTTTTACCCAACTCGCTTTAATTCACAAGCCAGAAAATATAAAATCAAACTATGTAAATGAAACTATTTATTTTTTTATTAATCACTCCATTCCATATTAAGATTTAAAGTGAGTGCATTTTCTACTTTGATACCTGATCAAATCTTTTAAAAAAAATTAATCCCTCATCTTAAAGTTGGTATAAAAAAAGTTTGATATCCTAAGTCAGATTCGTTCTAAAATACGTGAGTAAGTAAATTACAGGATGTGCCCCGACCCAACGATAAGTGTGTGCCGCATTTCGCTCAAAGGGTTGAAGGGAGATAGTACATCAAGCTGTTCGCAAGGGCCAACTTGATCCTCTTCCCCAGGGATCTCAGATGAGGGAACCTGTTAAGAAGATATATGATGAATGCCTTGATTTTATTGATAGAATATGTTACATATATATAGTGTTAGCTGTGTACACTAGGGTTACAACTCGGGCTAAGTATATACAACTCGGGCTAAGCCCATAATACACAATAGGTAATATGTATAACCCTAATATAATATATACAAACATATATATAATATATGTTTCCTAATATCCCCCCTCAAGTTGGAGCATGAAGATCACAAATGCCCAACTTGGAAAGTAGAGTCATGAACTGTTGTCGACCGAGAGCTTTGGTGAAAATGTCCGCGAGTTGTTCTGACGTCGTCACATGTGAAGGCCGAATAGTCCCAGCTAGAACAGCATCGCGGAGAAAATGACAATCAACTTCAATATGTTTGGTACGTTCATGAAAAACAGGATTAGCAGCTAATTGTAAGGCAGACTGGCTATCACAGTAAAGGGGCATAGACTTAGGATGTTGAATTCCAAGACTCAATAGGAGACTTTTAAGCCAGAGCAACTCGCAGAGAAGCGAGGCCATAGATCGATACTCGGCTTCAGCGGAAGAGCGAGATACCGTAACCTGTTTTTTGGTCTTCCAAGAAACAGGTGAGTGACCAAGAAAGACCAGCCAGCCAGATAAAGAGCGCCGAGTAATGGGACAGCTGGCCCAATCAGAATCGCACCATCCTGATAACGATAAGTCACAATCACTTCGGAGTAAGATGCCTTGACCGGGGCTCCCCTTCAAGTATCGCACAACGCGCAAAGCAGCATTCCAATGATCCTGTTTGGGCTCCTTCAGAAACTGTGATAGGATATGCACAGAATAAGCCAAATCAGGTCTAGTGAAAGAAAGGTAAATCAAGCGACCAACAAGACGACGATAACGTTCCCCATCCTCCAAGGGTGGACTTGTCGAACACGCCAGCTGGTGGTTTTGTTCCATCGGAAAGGTGGCAGGCTTACATCCCAAAAGTCCTGCTTCCGAGACTATATCCAACGTATACTTGCGCTGACAAAGATAGACACCGTCCTGATTTCTTGCCACCTCAATACCCAAGAAGTATTTGAGTAAACCCAAATCCTTCATGTGAAAACACCTGCTCAAGTATGCTTTAAACTGACGAATAGCCACATCGTCATTACCAGAAACAATCAAGTCATCAACGTAAATAAGCACATTAAGTCGTATGGAACGTCGATGAAAGACAAATAAAGAGTAGTCAGAATAGGATTGATGAAAACCATATTGCTTCAGTGCACCAGTGAGCTTAGCAAACCAGCATCGCGGTGCCTGTTTTAAACCATATAAAGACTTTCTAAGTCGACATACGACACCCGGCTGGCGGGTAACAAACCCAGGCGGAAGTTTCATATAGACTTCTTCGTGCAAGTCACCATGAAGAAAGGCATTGTGTACGTCCATCTGATGTAGCGCCCAATTCTTTGAAGCTGCAACAGCAAGGAAAACACGAACAGTAGTCATCTTAGCAACAGGGGCAAAAGTGTCAGTGTAGTCTATACCCTCGATCTGATGATTTCCGAAGATAACCAACCGTGCCTTGAGTCTCTCTAAGCTCCCATCAGAATGATATTTAGTTTTGTAAACCCATCGACTGCCAAGGGCCCGCTTACCAGGAGGAAGAGATACTACATCCCAAGTACCGTTGTCTTCAAGTGCACGAATCTCAGAAAACATGGCCTTACGCCAGCCTTCGTCCTTCAGGGCATCCCGGAAGGAACGAGGTTCCTGATGTGTGGTAATAGCTGCAAGAAAAGTACGGTGTGTCAAAGAGAACCGGTCACAATTCACATAATGTGTTAAAGGAAAAGATGTACCTGAGGTCTTAACGGAAGTGGATGAACAAGGAGGACAGGACGGACTCACGAGCTGCACACTGTTAGTCACAAAATCACGAAGTCTCGTTGAAGGTACCTTCCTTCGCTTGCCCCTTCCTTCACAATTCTGAACTACTATTCCATCATGGACTGCCCCTACACCAACCTGGGCTGCCCCTACTCCAATTTGGGCTGGCCCGACGCCCACCTGGACTAAATCGGTTGTAGTAGTGGGCTGAGGAGCAACGTGGGCTGCCCTTACACCAACCTGAGCTGGCTCGGCTGCAATAGTGGGCTCGGGAACAGCCTGGGCTGCCCTTAAACCGACCTGGGCTGGCCCAACACCCTCCTGGACTGGTTCTGCTGTAGCAGTGGGCTGCTCAGTCGGGTCTGGCCCACCAGGAGCTCCAGTCTGCTCGGTCTGGGCTGCTGCACTGGGCTCGTCTAGGGAGCCCATTGCCATTTCGATATCCTCACTCCCAATCGGTAGGACCTCCACGAAAGGAGGTGAATTTCCCGAAGATAAAACATTCATAAAAGGAAATTCATTCTCATAAAACTTAACATCACGGGAAACAAAAAATTCACAAGTATCGATGTCATACAACTTCCAACCTTTCTTCCCATGAGGATAACCGACAAAAACGCATTTACGACTTCGACTTTCGAACTTATCACCCTTAGCTTTTTGATTATGAGCATAACTTAAACACCCTAAAACCCGCAAATTATCAAAATTAGGAGGGGATCCAAAAAGCAATTCGTAGGGAGTTTTATTAGCTGTCAAAGGCGAGAGGGTCCGATTAATCAAATAAGCAGCACTTAAAACGCATTCCCCCCAAAATTTAATAGGAAGATGCCCTTGAAATCGGAGAGCTCTGGCCACATTCAAAAGATGCCTATGTTTACGTTCAACTAATCCATTTTGTTGAGGGGTACCCACACAAGAAGTCTGAAAAATTATCCCCTTATTCTCAAAGTATGTACGCATACCATTGAATTCCGTGCCATTATCGCTACGGACAATTTTAACGGACGCACCAAATTGTCGTTCAATCAAAGCAAAATATTTAGTAAACATGGAAGTAACTTCAGATTTATCAATCAACAGAAAAACCCAGACACTACGAGAAAAATCATCCACGATAGTTAAAAAATACCGGGCACCACACGATGAAACTGTATGATATGGACCCCAAAGATCACAATGTAATAATTCAAAACAACTCAAAGATTTATGATCACTATGCGGAAACGAATCTCTAGAGTGCTTAGCTTGATGACACACACCACAAGCTTTATTCAAAATATTGGTACGACTACGAATAAATGGTAAAGATCGCACTACTTTCTCCGATGGATGCCCCAACCTCTTATGCCAAAGATCAACCATATCCGGAGCCTCAGACACACACGCGCGGAAAGGAGCAACATCTCGGAGATAATAGAGTCCGTCCCGTTGTTCACCCACTCCAATCAGGGTCCTCAAAGTGCGGTCCTAAATAACACATAATAAATTTGTGAATTGTAACACATAATTGAAATCTTCGGCTAGATGCGAAACCGAGATAAGATTGCAATTAAAGTTAGGAACAAACAGCACATGCTTAAGAATTAGACCACAACGCAATGTAGCCGTGCCAAAATGAGTAGCCATACTACGTTTGCCATCCGGTAAACCCACGGAGCATGCGGGCATAGAGCTAACATTAGACAAACAACTCAAATTACCGGTAACATGGGTAGAAGCACCCGTATCAATAATCCATGTACTAGTAGAAAGCTTACCCATCAAGCGGTCATCATTAGAGGTAGAGACGGCTTTAGAAAACAAGCCAATCACCTGTTGCCATTGTTCAGGAGTCATACCAGGGAGGGGAGTATCGCCGACATCCGCATAGGAAGGTCCGGAGCGAACTGCTCGTACCTCGGCGCCAGGCCCACGAACAGGCTGCTGCCCGCCCTGCTGCCCAGACCGCGAACCAGGAGCTCCAGCCTGCTTGCCCCTGCCTGCCGAGCTCGAACCAGGGAGCTGTCCAATCTGCCCAAAGCGCGCACCTCTGCCCCCACCACGATTGGCACCTTTGGAGCGTTCATTCCACCCCGCGGGATACCCGTGTTTGGCAAAACAGGTTGCCTCATCATGGCCTCCACGCGAACAGAACGTGCAAGAGAGTTTGGAGCGGTCAATTACCTCCAAACGACGGGAAGGAGCCCGTACAGCGAACGCCATGGCATCCTCACGAATTCCAGGAACCTTGGTTGCCATCCGCATATCTTCCGCATCCAACATTGCCCTATAGGCACGATCCAAGGTAGGAGGTGGATCTTGAGCCAACAAGGTGGAGCGAAGATGGCCATAGAACTCCTCATTAATCCCATACAAGAAGTCATGTAGACATTCTTCATCAAAGCGAACTTGAAAAAGGTCACCGAGATTACATTCACATTTACCGCATTGACATCCAGGAATTGGATTATAAGTCGCCAATGCATCCCATAAAGGCTGTAGTAAGCCAAAATAATCCGCCACTGACATATCCCTTGGTTGACGACAAGCGGCTAAGGCCTTCTTAATTTGTTGCTTGCGTTGGCCACTAGTAACATTAAAACGCCGTTGAAGAGAGTCCCACAGGGGTCGTGCCTCTTCAAAAAAAGGAATGGTCTTCCGAATGGAAACATCAATTGTTTTCAGAATCCATTGCACAAGCATGGCCTGAACGCAATCCCAATCCTGAAGACGATCCACAGTGATAGGTTTGGGGATCGAACCATCAAAGAAACCCCATTTGCGACGAGAAATGAGAGATCGACGGATAGACCGCGACCATTCTTCATAATTGCCTCCACTAAACATCACATTAGTGATGAGGCTACCGGGAGAGTCCTGAGAATTTAGGTGATACGGGGAAGTCGTATCAGGATAACCACCACCACCACCACCAGAAGGCGGCGGCGGAGGAGGAAGAACAGAACCCTGTTCGGTGTTGGTTCCAGGAGTAGTCATAGTAATTCAAATATGGTAAAGAATAAGATGAATAATATGAAGGTTTGGTCAAACCTTGAATAATGAATACTAATTCAAAAAGTTTTGAAAAAATATCGTAGGTAATGAAGGCTGATAATTATTATTATTAAGGCTGGTCAAACCTTGGAAAATGAAGGCTAATGGAAAGAAAAAAATTGAGGATCGTAATTAGCTCTGTGATACCATGTTAAGAAGATATATGATGAATGCCTTGATTTTATTGATAGAATATGTTACATATATATAGTGTTAGCTGTGTACACTAGGGTTACAACTCGGGCTAAGTATATACAACTCGGGCTAAGCCCATAATACACAATAGGTAATATGTATAACCCTAATATAATATATACAAACATATATATAATATATGTTTCCTAATAGAACCCTGGGAGAGCCGCCGACTCCAACTACCGGACATATATATAAGAGTTCCGAATCGAATCCGTTTAGAAAGAAGATCTTTTGTCTCATGGTAGCCTGCTCCAATTCCCTTACGAAACTTTCGTTATTGGGTTAGCCATACAATTTATGTTTACATATTTACCACTTTAATACGAGATTCGTTCTGTCCCTTGTGAGACTCAATACCGACCTCGTTGTACAAAGAGAATAAAATATTATTACAATACTCAACTTCTTTACCAATTAAGCTATGCCCCATAACTCATACCTGCTAGTCAAACCTTTTTATCATGAATTTTGGAGAAATATTCTTTTTACTTCACTTACAAATTTCAACCATCCACATAATATACTATGAGATTTGCCAGGACGCAGGGACAAATTTAGAATCTATAAATTAGTACTCTCGTAGTCCGTTTTGTATTATAGTCATGAATGAAGAAATATAGAAATAATACTCCTTCCGTCTTTAAAAGATTGTCACATTTTAACATTTATTAGTCAAGTATTACAAAATTTGATCATGAATTCCTATTAAACGATAAGAAATAATATAGTCTTGTGGGACCTTGTTAGATTATTCTCAATTAATATTTTTGAAATATTAACTTTTTATCATTTTTTCGCATGTAGAATAATAGATATTTATGTCTTAAATCGTGTTTTTACAAAATGTGACAATCTTTTAGGGACGGAGGGAGTATTAAATATCTTAGATTTGATTCTCATCATATAATATAATTCTTTAATTTTTTCTAAATAAAAGCTCATGCAAGGTGGACTTACGACCACGTCATGAATGTTACTGTGTGCAACCAGTCACCAGGCCAACAACATCAAATATATATGATAGATATATAGATCTATTATTATTATAGTTTGATTATTGCATATCGGCCAACAACTATTTCGATTCACAATAATAATACAATAAATAAATCATTCATGTAACCACTAAGTAACTAACCACCGAAAGATTATATGAGTATGTTCATATTATATCATCTCAAGGAAAAATGGACAAAAAGAGTCATTCCAATTTGGTTGGGCACACAAAAAGTAGTTTGAGGGTTAGTTTCTAAAAGAAGCATCATTTATCCTCCTCATGCAATTTTTTGATTTAAATTGGTTCATTAGATTTGTAGGTTGAGAGGTTGGTAATATACATCTACCAAATCTAAGTCGGCATATATAATAATAATTACAATATTAACACATGTGAATATTTATTTGTGGTCCTTATTATTAATAATAATAATAATTAAATTAACTATTAGGTTACTAGCTACTATAGCACATATTTAATTGCTACTCTTATGAAAATAGAGCATATATATAATAATTACAACATGTGAATATTTGTGGTCCTTATTATTACATAATGGGGATATCCTAAATAAAATGAATAGTTTAAATATCAAGTATTTAGTTGATTTATTGGAGGTCCTCGGTTCGAATTTTGCTCGATCCAAGTAGTATTGGATTGGGAGAATCGAGATTCCTCCGGTACCCGATCCGAAATTTTCAGTCCATTTATCCACCTGGTAAGATAACGGTCTGGGAACGTGTAAAAATTAACCGGCATCCGATAAGTTACTCGATAAAGTATCCAATAACATATTAGATGTTATATATTTTGAACATTATTTAAAGGTTTTATTCTATTGTATATGTTTTTATCGGATATACTCGGAACCGGTATTCACCCGATAAGTTATTGGAATGATACCGGTCCAAAAGATATATCCGATATGGTTAACGGTCCGGACCGAGTAGAACCAGTAACCTATTGGTCATGTTTCCGGGAGAGTGGATAGTCGGACAGGACCGAATCGGTAACAACACTAGATCCAAGCATAGATGTTTTTCTTTTCTTTACTTCTATTCTATGTATATAAGAGTGAATTGCACAAATGGTCCCCAATAGTGTAATTAAGTTGCAGTTTAGTTCCCAATAGTGGCACCGTTACAGTTTAGTCCTCAAAGTGGCAAAAAGTTGTAGATTAGTCCTCACGTTAGCTATTGCGTTAACTTTTAACATCAACACGCGATGAGAGATTATATTTGAGACAAAAAATAATTTTTTTGAAGACATAAACTCAATTTTTGTGTTAGAAATTAATGAAGATTTGCATTTCAGCTTCATAATGAATTTTCATGAGACACCAAAAATGAATTTAAGTCTTAAAAGTTCAGTTTTTGGTCCAAATTTGACCTCTCATCGTGTGTTGGTGCTAAAAGTTAACAGAATAGTTAAGGCGGGGACTGATCTGCAACTTTTTTGCCACTTTCGGGAACTAAAATACAATAGTATAACTATTAGAGACTAAACTATAACTTGATGAAACTATTGGGAATTATTTATGTAATTCGCTCTATAATGAATGACTTTTTTACTTGAAATGATTAAATGAAACTCTATACTAAGATTATGGGTCCGCCAATTATTACTTGCTTGCAACCAAAAGCTTTAGTATTTACTACAAGTAGTCCCGACTTCATAAACAATAGAGTTAATTATAAGATTACTAGATTCTCCTGCCTTTTCATTTTTATTAAAAAATTTGCAATTTTTCAACTCCCATAATAATTGTTGGTCTATCGGTTGTTTTATTTTCATTTTCTCAACATGTAGGTTAAGTCCATTTGTAAACAAAATACAAAAAAAAAAATGAAAAGGACAATCGTTACACCTGGAAAAGGTGCTGGTCTGATGAAGAGAGTAGTTATTCGAATTGTGAAGAGACATAGAACACCTACTAATTATTGAATCCTAAAAGCCAAATAACATGATTAGGACATGAGTATGTATGCACTTCAACAAAACCAATGCTATGTTTACATGAACAAACACAATTCCCAGGAATTTCGGTTTCATGCATGTCACTCGTTCGACCAAATTAAACTTAAAATACATCAATATAGAGCTAATTATTATCGGTTAATTAATTTGGTGTTAATTAAATCTGAACCATTAAATTTATTTTATTTTAATTTTTTAAATCTTATATATATGCTGGTTTCTCTTTAGTTAAAATAAATTCATGGAGTATTGGTTACTGTACAACACAAATACTCCCTTCGTCCCTAAAAGATTGTCACATTTTGACTTTTCTTAGTCAAACATTACAAAATTTGATCATAAATTCCCATTAAACGATAAAAAATAATATAGTCTTGTGGGACCTTGTTAGATTCGCCTGAATATATATTTTTGAAATATTAACTTTTTATAATTTTTTCGCATATAGAATAATGGATATTTATATTTTAAATCGTGTTTTGTTGACCACCAAAAATTAAAATGTGATAATCTTTTAGGAACGGAGGGAGTATAATTTATACTTATTGACGGTACACTAAACAGATTTTGATTGACATAAAGAGCCTCCAAAATATATGAGTCAAAACCATAATTCCGTAACCAAATTAAAAGATAGTGCTTGAATATATAAATTGTTTGTTATAAATAAATACAATATAGAATGAAACAAGAGGGAGATAGTATTATTATTCTCTTCAAATGTACATTACAACATATGAAGAAACCATCTATTTATAGGCTTACTCTAATAGCTAACATTTTATGAGCCTTCAATAGGAATATACCAAAGGTCAAACATATTTAGTGCTATGTTTTATTGCTAGTAAAAGACATCCACAAATATTCATAACACTCCCCCTTGGATGTCTATTAATCAAGAACATGCCTCGTTAAAACCTTACTAGGAAAAACCTTATCGGAAAAACCCTAGTGAAGGAAAAAGAGTGCACTATTCATAATATACGCATGCAATGTTGCCTCATTAAAACCTTGATAGGAAAACCCTTTTTGGGACAAAACCTATATCAAGGAAAAAGAGTACAACGCGTATTTAACTCCCCGTGATGAAATCAGCAGTAGCATGTCCACATCATGTCATTATCAATTTTCTTGCATGATCGCACAATCATGTTTCCTTTGTAAGATATACATTAGAATTGATTCTTCAAGACCAAATTCATATCTTTCGATCCTCAAGACAAAGCTGAATTAGCTTGTATACACATTTACAAGGTATTTGATTCCAAATTCTTTTTGTAGATAATTTTCTAGCAATTAAAAACTCGTCTGGAGTTATTGCGCTATATGTTCATGACAATTTAGTAATTGACAACTTCTTCTGGAGTTTCTATAATTTAGAATCGGATCTTCAGTGATATTATGAATATTCAGGTTATCAACAATAATAATTATATAAGTTATCAAATGAAGATACGTAAGATTCACATCAATTCAAATTAACTCAAACGTTTGAACCCACATAATAAACAAACAAATATATCATATAATCACATTGCATATAATAAGAATGCAAAATAAAGCAATATATGATATACTATCGATAGATTTATATATTGAATGAAAAGACAATGCAAAAATGTCTAACAATGCAGTTCGAACTGTAATCCATCTTCCAGATGGCTTTCACTTTATTCAAGTATTTATCATATTAACTCAAGTGAGTTAAGTTCCCGGGAACATAGATATGTGCTTCATGCACCATAAATGTATTTATATGCGCTTCACGCATCATACATCTCATTACATGTTTTCATGTATACTTATTCTTAGCATGCTATAATAAGTTATATACGCATTTTCAAGAGGATATATTTTGTTGCTACCAAACAAATATAACTTTAATACCCTTTATCAATAGGTATGTTGTGACACCGTATAAATCATTTAGTGCATCAGAGTACCAATATTTTGTGACAAAACTTACTTCAGTTATTTTCACAAGTACCCACCTAACACATATAATGCACTAATTTCATGTTTCATTAGACTTCAGGTCTAAATTTCTCAATTGTATAGTGAGTTTAGCAATACCCAATATAACTGTAACCGTATCATATTTTCTTAGACTTCATGTCTAAATTTCTCACCTTATACAATGAGTTTAGTTTACTCTTGATTGCGTCTTTTCTCTTTGGCCATTCATAAATATATGTTTATTCACTTAAAGACTTAAGATCTCATATTGCTTGCATCATATAGAGTTTTTCATTTGTATGCAATATTTCTTGTCGACAATTTCGTTTTCCTTTCTCGTTCCACCATGTTCAAGATAATTGAGATCTCATTATATTCATGAATATTAGTATGTAAATGTCTTCCAGACATTTGTAATATCTTTAACTTATTCATGAGATATATTAGTCATCAACCTCTTCTGGAAGTGTTCATCTTCTAGACCATCATCAAATATTTATTATTTTAGCTTTCAGATGGTGGAACTATTCGATATATAATGGTTCTTTAGAAACCTTCACTCTAACTTGAGCTTTACAACTGGTATACAATTTCATTATTATTTTGAAGTCAGAAATTTGTTTGGTAGTGACCTTCTGGTTCATATTTATCCTTTGAGCTTATGTTTCATATTTATCTCTTGAACTTCAAGTTCATATTTACTCATTTTGAGGATCATATAATATAAGGATATTTAAGTATAATTTTCCAGTTGTATATTCTCTCCCCCTCAATGTTGAAAAAAAAATTGATACATTGTAACGGAAAATTACTATTTCCGAGTATATAGATGTCAATACCTTATAGGTATGATGAAAATTCGAATCACTCATCCATCGTGCATATTGTTGAAATTATACGATGCACGGTCTAATTTCAAGGGTATTATATTTGGTTTCTGACCAAACCAAGTATATAAGGGGAGTTGTATGATAACTTTTCGGCTTGATGCGGAACATGTGTAACTGCACGTAGTATAACATTTCCCAACAACCAATTAAGGGTGTATGCATGTACTACAACATGCCCCCTAACAATCAACTGGGAGTTTACAACATGTAGCTCACAAAACTCTTTAAACTGGATAAATAAATTGACTCTCCAGTTAGCATTCAATTGAGTTTCATATTACTACTCTTCGCATCGTACATGATCCGGGATGGTCTAACCGGTCATACAAAATAACAAAGTTATCGTAAATCTCAAACTTCATGTTTGATACAAATATATATATATTTCAAGTAATAATACATTAGCTCTTCGAAAGCCTTCAATTGACATTGTTACATTATTTTCATATATTAGCTCTTCTGGAGCATCCAATTGAAATTGCTCACGTAATAATTAACTCTTCAAGAGTCTTGACTTGACATTGTTATACTACTGTCAAATATTAGCTCTTCTAGAGTCTTCAATACTTTTGTTATATTATTGAAAAATATTAGCTCTGTTGGAGCCTTCAATAATTTTGTTTTGTCGTATGTACAACTATAAATTTATTCAATTAAGTTGACCGAGATCAATAATTTGTACATATAAAATTTATATGACAACAATCACCAGTTCAGGGGTGATAATAAACCCTTATATACATGACGTTGTCGGGTATAAAAATACCACCGCCACTTCAAAAGTAACAATGTTTTTCAATATGTAAGGTACTTCTGGACCTTTAATTGATTGTATATATTTGAAAAACAAAGCATGTATATTGAAATTCTATTATTCAACTTATATGAGTTATCCAATCTCACAAGTGATCCATAAGACTCCATATATTATATTTCCAATACAATAATAACTAATATTCTTTACTAGTGAAAATAAATTTTTTTGTATTTCGATATATAGTCAAGTCTTCCAGACTGATCACAAGTGTAAACACTCGAAAATAAACATTTTAACAAGTCTCCTGGACTATTGTGAATATCAAATAATGTAGAGATATTTTCATCACTTCAGGGATGAAATATTTGTTCTGAATAATTATTTTCTAGAATTTCCTTCCGGACATTAATATAAAAATCACATTACTTACCAATAAATCTTCTGGTTTAGGTACCGGATAATCGTCTTCTGGACCGATTAAATATGAACGATAATTACAGATTGAATGAACACATAACACCAACATCATCACTTCAGGGATGAAGTATTAGTTTTGGACAATTATGTTCTAAAATGTTCTTCCACACCTTGATCTAAATATCATGTTCATTTACTTACCCATAAATTTATGAAATTTAGGTAGTTAATAATCGTCTTCTAGACCGATTAATTTCAATATTATATCGATCTAACACATCATAGATAATGTACCAAAAAATCAAAACATTCGGAAGAATCATTTGAATTTCTGAAACGAAACATACCGATAATTGGCACCTATGTAACATATGAAATATATGAAATACGCATAATGATTATCCATCGTGCACAATGATTCTTCATCATAAACAATGTTGTCTACAACGGAACATATAAAATACGCAAAATATATAATTGGCACCTATGTAACTCATTAATTTACCAATAGGTATTCAATATACTAGTCTTCTGGACTGTAATTTAATTACTATACCAATAAATCTTCGGGATTTAGGTGTTTGATAATCGTCTTCCGGACCGATCAATTATAACAATTTTGACATTGTTATAGAACATACAAATGTAATATATGAACTATACAAAACGTATAAGTATAATAAAATTAATCAACATATATAAAATTAAATAACAAAAGTAATCGATACTGTTATAGAATGTATAAGTAAATTGTCTTCTGGACAAATATAAATTAAATTTGTCTTCATGACACATTAAAAATTATATTGTCTTCTGGACAAATAAAATCAAATTCCTCTGCACGACAAATATAAATTTGTCTTCTGGATTCCTTAATGTAAATATTATGTCTAAGGAATTATCTTAAATATATATAAAAATTATGTATAATAAATCGAATTTATATAAGTACAATCCACATCGAATTGTGATACATGATGAATACAATATAAAATTGCATATAGATGATTGTGAAAACAATCAACACTATTATATATCAAATCTAAATATATGTGAACTCTTAAAATATATTAGATCATGTAACAAGAATATATAAACTTGATTTCGGCATTGTTAGATCGACAACAATAAAATAATATATGATGATGATTATATTCGCATATAATAAAGGATTTTCTAGTGTCATACGAACTAATAAACTTTATAAATTTATTTGAAGGTCGAGTATTACCTCAATTGGTTAGAGACTCGTGCTGATAACGTGTTATAAATAAATACAATATAGAATGAAACAAGAGGGAGATAGTATTATTATTCTCTTCAAATGTACATTACAACATATGAAGAAACCATCTATTTATAGGCTTACTCTAATAGCTAACATTTTATGAGCCTTCAATAGGAATATACCAAAGGTCAAACATATTTAGTGCTATGTTTTATTGCTAGTAAAAGACATCCACAAATATTCATAACATTGTTGATATATTTTGCAACCAGACAAGGCATGATTATTTCTCGCGTAGATTGAGCGCCTTCATTTGCGGCTTTATTTGCATGGTCAAATAAATTGAGTTGGTTCGTTTATTTGTTGGCAATCAACTAATTTATTCTACTTAATCTTGTCCTTATTATTGGCCTAATACTAAACCATGAAAAATGTATTCTGTTTACTTCTAAAATATAAATTTGTTTGAATTTTGATAGTTGATTCTCCAAATTTTTAATTCAAATATATATAAGTTATTTTATGAAAGTTATAACAAAATTATAAATTTGAATTAAAATAGGTCCAAAAGTACTATTCTCCCGTTTTCTTTAACGTATTGTTTGGTAACAATCTAACTTTATTAAGGATATGAAAAATATTAATTTTCAACCCCATTTAATTGGAGTTGATAATAAGATGATGAGCTCAAATTCAATATCTTAAAAGTTGGGAAGTCAATAAAATCCTACTACTTTATTAATGATAAAATAAGAAATATATTAAAAAAGCATATAGAAAATGGTAACACTATGATTAAAAGCATACAAAAATTATAATGTAAACAATATGTTACAAACAACGAATTTTTCTTTTTTACAAAAATATATACAACAAATTGGCAAAAAAATTAAAATTTTATAATTCTCATAACAAAACTCGATTGTCCCTACCTCTAGTTGGACATGAAAAATAAAGGAGTAACTTGTATACCACTTAAGGCACCAAGTTTTAGTAAAGATTAAAGTGTTTTATTATTTGTGTATTTCTCAATCGCGATATATATTCAGTATGCACATTACGAGTAATTGAATTTCTTGCTATAAAAGAAGATTATTAGTAAACAACACAGGAAGATTATTAGAAGTGTCCATAGCAAAAAGTTTTGAACAAATTTCCCACTCATTCAACCTTGAAGAAACTTTCCTTATATAAGTACATGGACCTAAATTTAGAAAGCCAATATTAAGAATCCCACACATACACACCAATTTCTGAACTTGCCACTTTATTACACGAACAAGGACACATATTTATGTCTCTCATTATTGCTCATCAGCTATGTTACCATAAAAATATGTTTCCATGATTTCATTCAACTTCTTGCTCCAAATCCAGATAAATTCCCTGTTTTCAGCGTATATATTATATACTTCCTTTTTAAGCTCAAGGGTAATTGAATTTTGGCAGACTCACAGACTCACTCTGCTGTTCTTTGCTTTTGTGAGAAACAAGAAAGTTCGTTCCAAGTTTCTTGACAAAGACAAATGGGTAATCACTAGTACTCCAATTTAATTAATTGACGTTTTCGTTTTTGTGTGTCCAGTTTTTTGCCGTTATGGCAAGTTCTTGTTGAGTATTGAGATTCCTGTTATTGTTTATAAATTAGTACTTGTTGCTGAATTTCCATTTACCTTTTTTTTTATTAATGGAAGTGAATCAAGTAATAGTGTTTTGCTAAGTCTGCTTGATGTTTGATGAAATGATTGTTTTGGTGACATCCAGAAAGCTCTTGTTGAATGATTGATGTGTCATCCAGCCAATCTTTATTCTTCTTGTTCATCCCCTTTCTCTTTCACACTCACAAAAGTGTTGCATGCTCTTTTTCTCCTCTCTGTAAATCAATTACTATAGGTTGGTGGGGATGGGGGGTGGGGTGGGGTGGGGGAGGGGAGGGTGGGGTGGCCTGGCAGAGTTAACTTTTTTGAGGAACCCCATGGCTTGTTCATCTAACTTTCTTGATATTCTTGTCATAAAAAATCAACATGATTGATAAGTTTTATCGTTTTATTTATTTTCATGTTTTTCAAAACACTCATCATGATGTTGAGTAGTTAGTACTCATTCCACATTCTTGTTTCTAGTATATTCTTAGTGATAGTTTGATTGGTAATCTTGATTCTGTTGTGTTTTTTACTATCATACTTAGATTGGTAATTTAGTTTGCTTTAAAACATAATTATCTTACCTTTATTTATCTGTTCCACCTTTCAGACACTACAGTAAGCTTTTCCCACAGTGTGGATGATGAATATGAGAAGTTCATTAGACGAATGAATCCTCCTAGGTAACTATTATTCCTTGCTTTGGTATTGTCCACATTGTATCGATATATTTGTTTATTGCAACTTTCGTCAAATTCTTTTGTGTTCATTTTGTCAGAGTTGTGATTGATAATGAATCCTGCAAAAGTGCTACCATCATACAGGTAGGTCTTTTGTGTTCATAATTTCTCGCCTGGTTTGATTTCCTGGAGGTAGAATTTGTGATCTTCGATTCTGAAACATTCTGTTTTGTCTACTAATCTGTTGCAGGTTGACAGTGCCAACAAATATGGAATGCTTCTTGAAGTAATACAAGTACTTACTGATCTTAACTTAGTTGTTACCAAAGGCTACATATCTTCTGATGGAGGATGGTTCATGGATGGTAATTTGGCCTTTTTGTTATAATTTCGGAATAGATTTTGCTATCGTTTTTTTGTCTAAAATGTGAGTTCAATTTCCCAGTGTTCAATGTTACTGATCAAGATGGAAACAAGGTAATAGAGGGGGAGATTCTTGATTATATTGAGAAGGTAAACACAGCTGTCCCCAGTTGCCATTTTTGAAAGTTCTTATTCAAAATATTGGTTCTTATTAATTAATTCCTGTCTATTTATATGTAGTCCCTTGGTCCAGAGTCTTGCTTTGCATCCTCTATGAGAAGGTCAGTAGGGGTTAAGTCTACGATGGAACACACGTCAATTGAGTTAATTGGAAGTGACAGACCTGGACTACTTTCTGAAGTGAGTGCGGTCCTCACAGACCTCAAATGCAATGTTGTGAATGCTGAAGTGTGGACACATAACACCCGAGCTGCAGCTGTAATTCAAGTTACAGATGAGGAGACTTCTGCTGCAATAATCAACCCTGAGAAATTGGCGTTGATCGAGCAACTTTTGTACAACGTAATCCGCGGAAGCAACAAATCAAGAGAAGCTAAGACATCAGTTTCTCATTTGGTGACACATAAAGCTAGAAGGCTTCACCAGTTGATGTTCGCTGACAGGGACTATATGAGGCCTAGTGATGAAACCACCAGTGAAACGAAAAGACCAAAAGTTAGTGTTGTTAATTGGTATGATAAAGGATACTCAGTTGTCACTATTGAGTGCAAAGATAGGCCTAAGCTCCTGTTTGACACAATATGCACGTTGACTGATATGCAGTATGTGGTTTTTCATGGAAGTGTTGATTCTGACGGCACAGAAGCATATCAGGTACATAGTTTCTAGTGGAATTGCTTTTTAATAAATGTTTGGCTGTTTTAAATGCCATTACTTATATTTTCGTTAATGTTGGCTAAGACAATTTCTCTGAACTTCTGAAGGAATACTGTGTAAGACACATAGACGGATACCCTGTGAAATCAGATGCAGAGAGACAGCGTGTGATTCAATGCCTTGAAGCAGCCATTGAAAGAAGAGTGTGTGAGGTGAGGCCACCCGGCACGTTTTCTTCACGAATTGTTATGTCATGCTAATGTTACTGATAATCGTCGCTCATCCATTTTTGTTTTACTGTTGCATATTTTTCGAATGGGCTGATAATAAAATTTTGAATATGGTTACTAATGGTTATTTATTTGTCTTACAAATGAATGTGTGTTGTTTACTTGCTAACTACTTGCGTTCATCCAGGGATTGAAGCTAGAACTATGTACTACAGACAGAGTTGGGCTGTTATCTGATGTAACTCGGATTTTCCGTGAATACAGCCTCACTGTTGTAAGAGCCGAAGTTACAACCACAAATGGAAATGCTGTCAACACATTCTATGTCCGAGATACATCAGGATATCCAGCAGAAGCGAAAATCATAGATTCCATTAGACAAACAATTGGGCAGAACGTTCTGCGTGTAAAAGGCGCTCTTGAGGATGCAAATCAAGTTCCACAAGAATCACCAACCAGGTTCCTCTTTGGTGGCTTGTTCAAGTCCAAGTCCCTCTACAACCTGGGTCTGGTTAAATCCTACTCCTGATCAGTTTCAACTTTTCATGAGCTTCAAACTCACGACCTTCATGATTTCGCAAGATCCTCGCTCTATAAAGCCGCCTAACACATTTTAATATTCATATAATATTTTCGTTAGATATGAAAATCTGAAAGTCGCGTCACACATTGACATCGCTTGAGATTAAAAAAGATTAAGCCATGAATACTACAATAGATCCTTGTATATATAGTCGTTATTCAAATTTTAGATTTTGTTTGTAGAATGGTTCAACAAACATTGGATCACCTATAAAGTAGAACAATTATTCTGTAAATGAAATTCAAAGTACACATGCAGAGTAATTCTTCAAATGTTATGTGAAATTCAGTCTTTGATTATCAGTTGCAAGATCCTAAATCATGTTTGATTAGAAAGTTAATCGAATAACCTAGTGGAAAAGACTTTTGCGAGTGACCAGAAAGTCCTAGGGTCGAAACTCACCTCATCGCTAATTATCCAAAAACAAAATCAATGTTTGACTAGAACTTTTCACATATTTCTTCAAAGTTGAAGATTGTTAGGAAACATGCTGGAATATCTTAGTACAGTTATTTGAGATACTCAATATGTTTGACTATCTACTTGAATTTTCTCTATAGAATCAAAATTAGGAAAAAATCAGATCACTAGGTGGCTTGATTTTTTAAAGAACATACTATTATCAGAGTAAGAAAAGTATTAAGGGTTGAATATATTTAACTGCCTGATGTGGACAATCACTATAATAAATGTTTTTTCTCATATGGTAGTGGTTCTATTATTGCATGTGTATGAATTATATTGACTTTAAAATGACTTATGTTATGACTTTGATGGAGGGAAGTTGCTTAGGGATTTCTCCATCTTGTAGTTGTCATGTGATGTTGAATTCAGACATATAATTTACAAGTTGTTGATTGTAAGAAATCTCAGTGTGTTACTATCTCCTTTCTTTTCAATGATATATCAAGATCATCTTGTATTATGACTAACTTCCATTTTAATTATATATTAAGCTTTAATCATAGTAAATAGGAGCAATTAATTTCAAAGAAAAGGGTATGTTTTATAGTTTTAAACCATGTTGATGTGTGATTGAGGTGGCAAATTGTGTGCAAGTTGATCAAGCTAATGGTCCACTCAAATTGGCTTGAAAAAAAGTTGTTCCTTTTATGGATTTTTAGTTATCTTATTAATTTTCTTATTGAAGTGATGTCAATCCTGTGATGCATGAAAGCAATAAGAAAAAGAAAACTCAATAAGAATTTGGAACCTATCTAATCCTTTTGTTATTGACCCAAAATGGATTGACATCAACCAAAATGATGTTCCTTTGGTCACGTAGAGACGTACTATTTTCAATTCAAAATAATTATCGTTTAATTTTTTTAAAATTAAATTTTCATTATCAATTACTAATTATTACTTATTTTAAAGAGTATAAAATTTAGATAGTTAGATTCATCTTATAAAGAACTTTCATAATATTAGATTTTAAAAATAATAATAATATAATTAAAGAATAGTTGTTTTTAGTAATGTAATTAAAGAGTAAATGAATGTTAAAGGTCTACCTTGATAAAAGACAATTATTTTGAATTGAAAAAAAGTATCAAATAAACACATGTTTTTCGTTAATTCTAATAATTTATAAATAAAATAAATTTGACATAAGCAAACACTTAAAAAAAATGGATCTACACATATTCACTTATGCAAAAAATTAGATTAAATAAGAGTAAGCAACTATTTATCCCTTACTTTTGATTTAAGTGGCTTATTGGATTTCATTTTGTAAACTCATGGACTCTTTACACCACCCCAATACTATTCATCATAGCTGGCTACTTGCCTACTTCCAAATTTCCAATCCTATAAGCTTATTCTACTTGGGGCTGGAAACGAGAGTCGGGTAACCCGTTACCCGCTCGAGCACCCGGTTTGAGTACTCCGCTCGAGTACTCGGCTCGATAGATCGCTTGATAGTTAAGGAGTAGGACAGGGGTATAAGGTTGTACTCGTTTGAAATACCCGACTCGCTCGATAAATACCCGATCCGTTAATAAATGAATAAATAAATTAATAATTTCAATATATATGGTAAAAATAATTATCTATAATTAAGGTTTGTGCATTTTATTATGAATATTTGAAAGAATTAAGATTTATTTAATTTATTAAAATTTAAAATATACTAATACATCTTTATTTGTGTTAAAAAATAATTTCTTTCTATTTTTACCTTAACGAGTCGGGTATTTTTCGAGTCGGGTCGGGTAATTACCTTAACGAGCGGGTAATTATCGAGTCTAGGATCTTATCGAGTCGGGTACTAAATTCGAGCTCGATACCTTATCGAGCGAATCAGGTATTACCCGTTAGCTTATCGAGCGGGTCAGGTATCTATCGAGTCGGATACTACCCGACTCGTTTCCACCACTAGTTCTACTACCCATTCGAATACTTTGGTATTAAATATTTAAATTCAAATTAGAGTACTTTTTCATTTATATGAAACATAGCTTATGAATAAATATTTAGTTATATATTAACAAAATATAAAATAATAAAATATTTGAAAATGTAAACTAGTTTATATCAAAATCATTAGAACTAATCTAATGACTACAAGATATTATTCTCAAATTGAAATGATATATGTATGTTGGGTTTGACTTTTGAGTCGAATTTATATAATAAAAAAATAACGAATTAAACTTGTTTGGTGATCAAAACACCAATTACTCCATACTTTTTATGTGAGTCAAATATATGATACGTTCGCTTAAGGCGTCCTGTTTGGCTAGCCCATCGTCCAATAGTGAAGGTGAATTCGGGATGTGCCTCTAGCGGCTCGGTATTCCACCTCAAGAGTGCCCAGAGAGGCTGGCTAACCACCCACAAGCAGATCCTCCATTGAACAAATGCAGAGTTACTCATGCACCTACCGTGGATCAAACCCACACACTTGTGAAGAAGCACACTCTTATAGTGTTATGTGAGTCAAATATGCTACTACATGTAATAGAAATGAGAATAGGAAAAAACTTGATAAAAAGTAGTTTGAAATTATCCCATAGCAACTAATTTAAAATAGAAAAATTAAACTAAATTATTTTACGCGTCTGTAAAAGATTGACATATTTTGACTTTTGTTAACAAAATTTGATCATGAGTTCTCATTAAACGATAAGAAACAAGATAATCTTGTGAGACCTTGTTAGGTTCGTCTCAATATATATTTTTAAAATGTCAAATTTTTATCCGTTAAAATTGTTTTTCCTAAACAAGGTGATCTTCTGGTGACACAAAATAATTATAAGAAGAAGTCGGCATATCCATGTTCTTACATTTACTGCTCTAATCAGTACTCACGTGAACAACATTCATATAAAGTCGTCAGTCGACTACTGAAGTCCCAACTTCATAACGCTTTAGGAGTATAATTTAATCTAAACAGAAATTTGTAAATTTATGCTTACTTATTTTTTAGAATTTTAATGTTGTATGTTGCTTAATCCGTTCGTTACTATAACAATAATAGAGTATTAAAAATAGAACGTAACAAGCTCATGTTAATTTATTATATATTAATATAGGACTCACAAAACGTATTGAAAAATCACTTCAAATTATACATCATTGTAGGTTAGCTTCAAATTTATAAACATACACATTTATATAATTTAATACATTTATATTATATATAGTTATATCATGTCACTTCGTTATTTATTAGTTTATTTTCCCTTCTTTAAGACGTTTAAAAATAATTTTATTTAGATTTCAAATTTAGATATATATTTTTCCTTATTTGCTCAATCGCAATCCTATTTTTCGTTATACAGTACAATTCTACACTTTAATTCTACGTATAATTAATTCCTGACTCCGCTCCGTGAAAGATAGGTGATATAAGTATATACCCCTCCTCTCTCCCATCCCACCCCTCAACAACAAGAAAAAAAGAAAACAGAGATCTAAAGCAATGGATGGATCTAATAAGCAGTATTATGAGTTTCCTGGTTTTGAAATCACAGCTCCTAAAAATGATATAATGCCTATTAAGAGGCCTTTAAGCAGACTGCAGAGCCGAGCTCCAGCTCCTCTTCCTCTTCACCAGAATCGAACAACAGGGTCCAATGTAGATTCATCGTCCTCGTCCTCGTCCTCGTCCTCGCCTTCGCCTTCCTCGTTTGGTTCTTTTTGTTGTAGTAAAGATCCAATTCCTCTTCTTACTCCTCTTGTTTTGCCTTCCATGCTTGAGACTTCAACTGTTGCTGAGTCTCATTGATTTTGGTATTCATGAAAATTAAAATGTAATCTATAATAACATGATGACTCATTTATTTTTAAATTATTTATGGTATGTTTGCTGATGATGGCGTTACGAAATCAAAGTTCAAATGTGAATATATATATCTTATACTTCGATTAGTCCATGCCCCTCACAACTTTACATCATCCTTATTTATTAAACTTGGTGATGCATTGTTGGTTCATAAGTCTATAGTTATGAATTACTCATATACTATCATTTTATTCGTATTAATTATTAGGGCATGTTCGTTTTATTTTACCAATGTTTATATATTTATTAGAATGTAGCTTAGTCAATTTTAGCTAATGTTAATATATTCTTCCTTAAATTTTTAGAAGATTGAACTAGGCAGAGTTAATCAAATAGCCTAGTGGAAAAGGCTCTTGTTAGTGACCAAAAGGTCGATGGTTCGAAACTCACCTCATCACTAATTTACAAAAGAAAAGAAAAAAGATTGAACTAGGTAATAATCTTTTTGGAAAATGGGAATATATTTTTTACGACCCAATATTTTTTTGGATTCTTTTATTTTATACACATGAATTGTAACAAAGAAAATATGTATCTTGTGTTGTAAAATCAACACAATATACAAAATATAGCTTTCAATGTATGTGAAGTTCTTTTACAAAATATATGTTTAATACAATGATACTTAATATAGTAACCACATAAATTATTAACAATAACAAGAAATCGTATTTTCTGCTTTTTGAAATGACAAGGATCACATTGGAAAATAGATGTGAAACATGTGATCAATACAATAGACAATTTTCCTATATTTGAAAATAATGCATAATATAATTAAAAAGAAATATACAAATGTGGGTCATGTGGTTTAAGTAGTACTATTATATGTATTAATAATGTATCAATGACTATTGATTAGTAGTAACTGCACGACTTTATGGTCATTATTAAAGATTTGCCTTGACAACAAATGTGAATTAAACAATTCTTTAAATCAATTAAATGAATTAATCGAGTCAATCGAATAGTTTAGGTGAAAAGGCTATTGCTAGTGACCAAAACGTCCTGGGTTCGAAACTCACCTCATCGCTAATTTACAAAAAAAAAAATTAAATGAATTAATCGCTTGCAAGAAAGAAGCTAGTCACAATATCCTCCCCTAGCCAATCCTTCTATTAACTAGTTTGGCATTAGCAAATTTGGATCGTTTGATCAAACCTATTTTCAAATTTTAAATTTTATTACTATTTTTAATAAATTAGTTAACATGTAAATATAACTTGATCTTGCTCATTTTCTTCTTGTCCCGGAGGCTCCGTGACCCGGGGCCTGAGGATGTGTCCAGTTGGCTTGAATCCTCCAGCCACCCCAGATGGTTGATTCCCAAGGTTTGGATCCGCTACGTCCTTGCCTTTAAGGATGCATAGTTGCTCCCATAACTCCTCCTCTGTCATCCTATGGGGAACTGACGAGGCAGGCTAGCTCCGTGTCCTGGTGGCCTGCCATCTTGGTAAGTCGTCATTCCGAGGCTCCTCATTCCGTGGCTCCATTAATCCGAGATGAGATGACTCCGAGATCCGAGTGCTCCGGGTACTTAGGCGACGACCGAAGTCGATCGTTGCCACTCCGACGGTCAAGTTAGTACGGGTCCGAAGATAGGAATGTCTAAGTAAAGTAGAGCAGAAGTAGTATTTCACATTACCCTTTTAGTTGACACTTGTGGAGTATTTATAGGGCAACATCCCCTTGTCCCCATATGTTGCCACGTGGACGGCTCAGATCAGAGCCCGTCTACAGTATAGTTTCCTTAAATGGAAATTGGGCTTAAAGGGGGCCAGGCCCAAAAAGAGTATGAATGGGCTCCATAAATATATGGATGGCCTCATTAATGGCCCCATCATAACTCATCAGCCCCGTTACAAGCCGCGTGTTCATTTAACACATTAATTGATGGATCATTCATAATTTATACCCTCCAAAATTAAAATTGCTGCATCAAAACGCATTTCATATATACATACGTCAAAACGATGGCATTAACAATTTAGACAACTAAATTTTCCCAAGCCAGATCGAAGTAAAACGAAGCTAGCAAAAATAGTGTTAAGTTATAAAGGCATCTAAAACACCTATATCATAAATTTCTGCTTCATGCGGGAAATAAGCTTAAACTTTTCCTCAGCTTCGACCTGGTGTCGCACATCCGCCTTCGAAAATCGGTCTGGATGGAAAGTAAACAATGCTTTTTTACAAGCTGCACGTACCTGAAATGGAAATTTTCTGATAAATTATATTGCACGTTACTCAAAAAGCCAGAGCGGAGGCATGAAAGCAGCAACCTAATGTGTTAAATTCAAGAAAACTAGCGCTCCTTGATCCATGAGGTCAAGGGTTCGAATCTTTTGTACTACGGGGTGGGGGGGGGGGATTATTGTAACGTAAACTACCAAAACATAAAAAAGAAAAAAAACAAGTCATTTGAAGAAAGAGTAGCTGACCTCGTCTAGCTTTGGTTTACTCCCAACCTTGATGCCTAAGAATTGCAATAGACAAGCCATATTGCGACATGATATTTCAAATTTAGAAAGCTCCTTCCTGACATCAGCACGGACTGTCTCCTTCAGATTCATCTGTTCTTCACTCTATAATTTTAATCCACGAGAAAGTTTAGATTGATTTTAGAATGTCTAAGCAATGTAATATATCAAATAATCAAACAAGTACCCTGAAACAGGTGTTCACAATAATGCTAAAACGGGACGGGAAAAGGTAAAATTTGAAGACGAATTCATCACACGTACTTTTTTCTGGCTTTCACGCAATTCCTCCAATCGTTGTTTTTGTCTTCTTTCCATATCCCCTGCCCGCATCTGTTCAGCATTTTTTCTCTTCAGCATACGTTGCTGCTCCTCTTCAGCCTGCATATTTATAACAAACTACATTTGTATCTTCTTAATAATGGTAAAGGCAACATGTCACTTGAGAATAGGGATTAAGCTGAACATTAAAAGCCACTATAGTTGCAATAGAGAAGCCATATTGCGACATGATATTTCAAATTTTAGAAAGTCAGCACGGATGGTCTGTTACAGATTCATCTGTTCTTCACTCTATAATTTTAATCCACAAGGAAGTTCAGAATGATTTCTGAATGTCTAAGCAGTGTACTTCACCAAATAATGAAATTATGAAACAAGTCTGCACAATCATGCTAAAACAGGACAGAAAAAGAGAGTTTTGTTGACAGATTCATCAGACATACTTTTTTCTGTGTCTCACACAATTCCTCCATGCGTTGTTTTTGTCTTCTTTCCATATCTACTGCCCACATCTGTTCAGCATTTTTTCTCTTCAGTAAACGTCGCTGCTCCTGAGCTTCTTCAGCCTGTATATGTTGTAATAGCAAACTCCATTTAAATCTTCTTAATAATGGTAAAGGCAAATGTCCACGTTAGAATAGGGATTAAGATGAACACTAAAAGTCGCAATAAACAAGTAAATGACCAAATGCACAGCTTGTAATATTATCAGAGATCGAATGAAAGTGACCGATTACTAAGATCCAACACTCATTAATTTTCATGACACACTGGCATGAGAAGGACCACTTTAACTAAAGCCCAAGGTATCCAAAATATAAACGCTATCCTAAATTCAAGACTCCGTCCAAGTTACATGAAAGATTGGCATCATAGCTTAAATACTCCATTGCGGATGACACATAAAAATGTCAAAACTGTAACTAGACTTTTTTGAAGTGTAAGCTATATAAAGTAAGACCAATGACTTAGAAAATAGATAGTATCTTAAGGAGTGCCAAAATCACGGAGTTAATGCTTATATCTCAAAGGTGACATGATATATGGAATGAGACAGAGGAGATCTAATCAGTGGTATAAATAAAGAAGCACATAAATAGAACATATAATAAACCTGAATTTGCAGTACACGTTGTCTAGATGCCCACTCTGCCTCTACTACTTTCCTGTATTCATAAGTCTCCTTAAGCTTTTCTCGATCATTAATAATACAACTCCTATGATCCTGCGCAGCTTCTCCGTATATTTCTTTCTTATTAGGCATAGTTTTGAAAAGGCAATCCTTGTTCTCATGGGATGGTTTCACTACATTAGAACGATTACTACTCCTTTGCAGCAGCCGCTGTCTTTGTGCTTCTTCAGCCTGCAAACAAATATCACATTCAAGAATTATTCACTGACGCCCTAGGCCGGGATAATGTCATTGTGGCCGAGTGTGTGAAGCATCGCCACTTTATCCAGAATGTAAAACCAACTCTCCAACGTGAAAAACATATGGCAAACCCATAAACACAAAATATGGTATAGAAATAAACAGAAGACAAGTATGACACCACTAAGAAATAAATAGAAAACAAAACTAAAATTTCTTCAAAAGCAAGTAAAGCGGAGACTTCTTATAGCACTTGGTAGCAAATAATTAGACTACACTAGATAAGCTATTTGAAGGAACGTTACTCAAAGTCTGAGAGTAACCAAACTAAACTGCTTCATTGAATGTAATGAGTTAGGTGTTAAATAGTTGACAAGTCCAATAATTAAAAGATCTAATCGCATAGTTGGAGGAAGTGTTCATTAGTTTTGGAAAGACAGGATCACCATTAACCAGACCTGGGATTGTAATACTTGTCGTCTACAAGCCCACTCTTCTTCTATAACTTTCTTGTATTCATCCGTCTCCTTCATTTTTTCTCGATCGGTAATAATACAACTATCTTGATATGAAACTTCAGCATGAACTGATTTCTGAACTCTCTCAAACAGGTCGTTCTTCATATGCTGGCCAAGGAAGGAAGTTCTTTCGGAAGCTTTACCTTTAGCACCATGACTACCTTCCACCGGGGATGGATTAAAATCATGACTACCTTTCTTAGATGAGAATTCTGGCTGCAGTGGTTCTTCCATTTTGTTAACATTCTTTGTACTTGTCCTTGTCCCTTCTACTGAACTAGCTTCGGCATTCACGGTCTTTCCACAAGAACCATAATTTGACATGCAAGGATTGCTAGTGAACATATCAGTATCTTTACTTGGGGATGCCTTCTTTGCAGGGTCACCATTGTCAAAAGTATGGTGATGTTGAGGGTCAGAAGACCAACCTTTTGAGCCAGGTCCAGCATTCTTGGAACTACGACTTTGATGATGTTCACAGTTTGGATCTTGATCTTTTGGTGAAGGGTCTGATTTACAATGAGACCTACCCTTACCAGAAGGGAAACGTGATTTCAGTAATGACTTCAAAATATTGTTAGCCAATCTTACATCCGGATCACAAGAAACATTCTGAGGATAATTTTGTCTAGCAGTTGGAGGAGCGGGAACGTTTTTGCAAGTCTCTTTGTTTGTACTGAGAAATACTGGAGATTTAGGTTGAGGAGAGCTTCCTTCCTTAACTCTGTTATGTGTTACACAGTTATTCTTGGACTGCGTAGATTTTCCATTCGAAGAAGGGGTACTCAGTTTTGATTGACCTACAGAGACCTTGGGAGGAAATCTTATCTTCACTTTCTGAAGAGAATCCTGATTAAGGTTTCCCGCGGGGGATGTATCTTTACAGAAATTCTCGCTATTTGGACTGGGTTGTTTAGGTTGAGGAGTACATCCTTCTGGAAAACAATTATCCGTGACATTTCTATTTTTGCATCTTCTCAATGTTCCACCACCAGAAGGGGGCCTAGGTGGTAAACTAGCTCCAGAAACCCCTGCATTAAACCTTATCTTTATCTTGGGTAAGGTACTTTGAGGAGTGCTTCTGGTAAAAGTTGGAAACTGTTTAGGTTGAGAAGCACTACCTTCCTGGGAAATATTATTAGTTACACCTTTAGTCTTGCATCCTCTAGATGTTCCACCCGTCAAAGGAACTCGAGGTGGTTTGGGAGCTACAGAGGCCCTTGTAGCAGATCTTATATTTACCTTAGATATAGAACTCTGAGGAATGGTTCTTGGAGCAATAACACGTCGTGAGTTAACTTTGCAAGCCTCATCGGCTAAAGAAGGAAATCCTGGAAATTGTTCAGGTTCATTAGCACTTCCATCTGTGAAGCTGTTACTCTTGCAGCTTCTCAAAGTTTCACCCCGAGAAGAGAGTGGAAGCTGTGCGGGAGTTATACTGATCCTGCTCATTTGAGACTGCATCAAAAAAACAGGAACAAGTCGCTAAACATTGGTGGATTCTCAAAAACAAAACAAAAAATTATCATTGTCTGAGCTACAAACATTGTAGCCAAGTTTGAGCAGCCTAATCGGCATATCAACCAATCATCCCAAAAAAAAGAAACACAAAATAAGGAATTCAACAATAAGATACATGCGCAAGTTAATCTATACACAAAATGCACAGTTTACGTCCATGGAGAACCTACCACAGTTATCAATTACATGTGGTACAAGCTACGGCGTTAGTTATAACCCATTAAATGCGTACCACAAGGCCATAATTTGTGATATAAACATAATATCTACCAAAAATACAAACTACAGCATAATCAGCTACAATCAACAATTTTTGGGTGTCAGCATATTCATATATAATTAGTCTCTTCAGTCTACACTTGGCAAATTAGCATGTTACATGAGATGTTACAAATAGAAAACGTTCATATATTCCTTCCAACGGCTCATTCAAGAATCCAAGAACAATATTATACAGAACAATGTGAAAGTATTGTTGTTAGGAGTGAGTATCATATAATAACATGAGAAGTATGTAATAATCTAAGATTTCAATAATGGGTATGGGTAATCATCAACTTGGTGTGATTTTAGTTCAAACTAAAAGAAAAATAGTTAACCGAAATAGCAATTATGAGAATGAAATAATTGAATATCAATATCTAGACATTAGTAAGAAAAAACCTGAAGATGATTGAGGCAAGATTGTTTGGAGATAGTGAGAAAACAGTTCTGACTGTTGAGTGTGTGATAAATAGTGGGGAAGGTGGAGAACATACAAAGGAGGGAAAAATTGGAGATTACCCGCCAAGGTTTCCCCCCAACCCCCAGTCCCCACAATTCATATACGTGATAAGTCTGAGTTAGGGAGTGCATATAAGTCAAGTCCGAATCGTGGTCATTTAACTCTACTGAACTCAACACGAGCTCGAATTAGTGATATTCGTGAGTCAGGTCGAGTCATTTCGGATATTGATTCGATTCAATTGATCAAAATCTTGTTCGAACTCCGAATTTTATCTTTGATGAATTATAAACTTGACATAGTTTATTTATTAAAAAGGTAAAACTAATCAGTGATGTTCGCGAGTCGGTCGAGGCATTTCAAGTCGATTCAGTTATGCAGTTTTCAATTTAGTTTGGAATCGAGTACACGTTCAAAAAATTATATCTCAAGCCCATATCGGATTTAAGTTTGGACTTAAGCTTATACCGATGCTAGTTTTTTTGTGGGTTCAGTGTAGATTGAGTTGGTTGGGGTAGAATGAAAAACGAACCTATTCAGCTTGATAACAACTCCAAATTAATTGCTACTTCCTCCGGGGTTTTTATAGGTCTTTCAAGATAATTGTCATTCCAATATAATAAATTGTGCTTCTACGTTTCAATTATATATTTTGACAAATTGTTCTATTTAACTTATCAATCAACCAATTATATAATTTCAATGAATTGTCATTCACTCATTCTACAATTTTAGGACAATTTACTACTACCCTTATTTTTTTAATGGTCCGTCTGGATTGGGAGAATTTTAAAAAATTCTCCTAGGGGAAGAGAATCAGGGGGAATCAGAGAGAATATATTTTATTGTTGTTTGGGTACCATGATTTTGAACTAGGAGAATCAGGGGGAATCAGGGAGAATAGTATATTTTAATGCTTAATATTGTATTATCCTTGATTACCCTTGGATTTGGAGGGTAGAGACTTTGAGGGGAATTAGGGGTAATGGGGGTGAATCAAGGGGAATAGTTTCTCCTAGGGTAGAAAATTATTAGGTTCCCAAACACTAAAAAAAGCTAAATTCTCCCTGATTCCCCTTGATTCACCCCAATCCAAACAGACCATAAAGGATGAAACAAGAGAGTCTAAGGTTACATGAAGAGGCAATGCAGTAAATATTTAAAACTTTTAACTATTTTCTAGTTGAGTAATGCTGAAGTACTACCACTTATTTCCTTCAAACTATCCAACGTGAATATAACTAAAACAACAAATAAAGACCATATGAAGCATTTAATAAGAAGAATAACATAACAATGTAATATAAATAGAAAAGACATACTCCGTCCCCTCCGTTTTTTACTTGACATTTTATACATTTGTTTTTGTTTTTTTCTTAATAAATGTTTTACATTTTCAAAACAATATTTGATAAATTTTTTCCGCTTAGGCCCTATTTAATGCATTAGGAGTGCAATAAGTGAATACAAATACATAAATCTAACTGTTGACTAATTCGTTAATAAGGACACATGGTAAAATGTCATTGTTTTTTAATAGACATGAAAATAGCTAGAACGACAGCTAAAAAAACGGAAGAAGTATTTAATATGTGTAATATTGAACATTATATTCAAACTTTATAACAAAATCAAAACACTAATTTTTTATTTATTTAAAAAATTAGCAATGAGGTGAGTTTCGAACCCAGGACCTTCTGGCCACTAGCAACAGCCTTTTCCACTAAGTTATTCGATTAACTCAAAACACTAAATTAAATACTAAAATAGAAAAAACATAAATAAAATTTTGTAGGAAGCGTTTTCAAACAATTGTTGAAATATGTTTAACGTAAATATACCTTTTATTATTATTTAAAATCAATATATGGAAAAGTTCAGAAAAGCATTTAAATGCAATTATTGGAAACAACAATACCATTCAATTGAAGAATTGTGATCTGTTAAAAGAATCTTTCACATCCCCAATACTTGAACAATCAACAACCAAATTTATTGTAATAAAGAGGTTACTGTCTCTTGGTACTCCCTATATTTGACCAATTTATAATTTAATAAGGGTAATTTTTCGACCAAAAATGCATGCATATCTATTTCACTTCATTTTCTATATAAACCTATAAAGTTTGAAGCTGTTTAATACTCCTTAGGACTAGTGAAAAGACAATGGGCAGTAGTGAAAGTTCTCTTAGGACTAGTGAAACAAGCAGCTCTACTGAAACAGAGTTGGGTAGAAAAGAGAAGCAGGATGAAATGGTGGAGTTAGCTAAGAAAGTTGCAGTGGTTGCTGGTGTAGCAATAGTGAAGTGGGGCATTAGGAAATTGTTTGAAGGGGGAGGGGGAACATCGGCTGGAATGAAGAAGATGAAAGCTCCTGGAAGGGACATGTATATCTACAGGGAGGACTTCGAACGTGACCCTAAAGATTATTTCCGCAGACTCCGTGATTGATATGGGGTGCATATGGGCTGTTAGTGTGACGGTTTCACATTTTAATATGAAGTCCATGATTCCCGTTTCTCATTGGTACTGTTATTGAAGCAATATTTTCTTGCATCTTTTGCTATTTCCAAGTGTTATGTATCTTTCGTTTGTGTTATCTGATGTTATTGGTATGTATTATTGTGATTGTTCAATTAATACATGCCATTTGAATCAATAATCTGATGAATTAGGCAATTTTAATTAATGAAAACAAAGGTTACGTTTTACACGGTGGCCAAATTGGTTTTCAAACAAATGCTCTATAAGTATATGATTTGAAATTTATATAAGGTAATTTATTAGTATCTCAGTAGTCTCTTCCGTACTCCATGAGAAAAAGTAGACTCGTTTGGCACACAGTTCGTAATTGAAATGGACTCATCCAAATTATATATAGACTCCTATCAATAACAACGTTATTCTTGCAATTAGTATGAACTGAAAAATAAGACGAAAATTGATCATCGGACAAAATCATTTGCATATTATGTGACCCAATCAACGGAAAAATTGACGACATAGTGAGTGAATAAAAGAATATTAAGACATGAGTGAGCTGTGAGCGAACGAAAACATTTAGAACATGAGTGTGTCAAATGGGCTTAACATGAAACATCGATGATGATTTTTGACTTTTGACATTTAAAATATCTAATATCGGATAATGTCCAATATGGATTGGTAATTACTCCATCCAATAAAGTACATTCACTTTATACCGGATGAACTGTTTCGTTTATAACGCTAAACACATTTTGAGGAACAAATTGACTTGGCATCCTCCACTCAGCATATACTCGGGCGAAAAGCTCTGGTCTTGAATTTTGACTAAGATCCAAGCGGACCTCTTTAGGTTCTGTCTCGTAAAGTCGAAGTGTCGAACAATCACTTTAAAAAAATATATATATTGTGTAGTTGAAAAGGGATGAATTTAGTTGAAGATAATGAGCACACAGTTTAAAGGGATAAATTTGAGTAGAGCTTAATGACAAAATTATTGGAGACAACCAAAAACACCTCTAGTAAAATTGTTTAAAATGTCAAAATTTTGCGGGTTGTATATAAAAAACGCGAAAGTGACCCAAAGTATACATAATACTCAACATTAATGATTGAAAGTATACAAAGTCATACTATCATTTATCGACAGTGGTTTTGTAGCAAACGTTAGTGATTAATGAAATCATTTGCTTAAAAATTATATATGTATAAACAAAAATAAATTAATAAATACGGGTAATGCTATATATAGTACTCTTATATATAGTACTCTGGTAAAAGTACAAAAATACCCTGTGAAAATAGGTAGAACTAAAATCTCACATTCATTCTTCAACTCTTCCAATAAGCTTATCTCTTTTGCTCTCTGTTTATCGCACATAGGCAATAACACTAATCTTGCAAAATCTACATCTCCACACTGCACATTTTCACTCATGGGATGTTGCAACTTGCAGTATACCCACAAAACATATTATACCATTTTAATTTTTCTCAGATAATAAACCTTTGTATTAAAAACTGTTATAGATAAAATCAATTTAAAAATTACTTTATCGTTGTCATTGAAAGGTTTATATATCTAATACATTAACTGTAAGAATCATATATGCTCTTCTAAAACGAATTTGAAATTAATACAAAAGTGGTTGATTTGTATAATACCCAACTTCATCTGCACCATCAATTGTCATATCAGTGATGAGATGAGAAATCAGACCAAATAACGGAATAACTATAATGTTCTTTAATTGCCCAGATTTCAGATCAAATGACGGTATTCCCAATTTTTTGGTTTGGTATATGCAAATCAAATCAAAGATCGGATGATAAAATCTTATACCAAATTACACACTTCGGAAAATGCATATATGCACTTAATGGTAATGGTGGGCAAAAGATTGATGGTAGGGAAGGCAATTTGGATAGAGTAATTTGTGATAGAGGAGACAATGAAGGAAGACAACAAATGAGTTGAAATTTCTGGTTCCAGATTATTTGAAAGGGTATATTAGTAATTTTAAGTGGGTAATCCATATAAGTGTACTATAAATAACATTTTCGATAAAAAAAATTTATTTGTGTTTATATTTCAATACATGTAAGTGTTTTGAACACCACTTTAAAGTTTATGTCGACTTCAAACATCCAATCCAAAATACATAAATCCGCTCATGCTAACATCCGAAAGGGGAGCCACTATACACATACTCTAACAGTGTTTTTTCAAAGTCAAATGACTATTTTGGTCCTTGATGAAATTACGCAAAACACTACACTTATAAATAAAGGGACACAATCGTCATTTCATTCCTCAAAAAATACTATTTTTGTACTGTGTGTATAACAGATCAGGTGTACAACCAAAGATATATTGACAAATGTTCATTACAAACGTTCCCTTTCCCGCCATTTTTCACTATCATTCCCTCTCTTTTCTCCACCTTCCTCTCGCTGGGCCAATAAGTCAAAATTTCAGCAGAAAGTCAAAATTAAGTTGCATAAATGACAAAAGTCAACGACGATGAGAAATCGGAGGGTATAGAAATGGTCTCAATCGGGAAGCTTTACTCCGGAGCTTGGGAGAAGAAGTACTGGAGCTCATCTAGGGTTACTTCCAACTCCTTTAATGCTTCATAATTTGAAATACAAATGAATATTACTTCTCTAATGTTGTTTTTTTTTTGTGAATGATTATTCATTTCGTTTATTGTTTGATTCAGTAAATTGGTTCTGTTGCAGTGCGATTTGTTTTTTTAAATTTTAATTGTTAGTCCTTCCATCCCAATATGATTGTCTAGTTTCGGTTTTGAATTTTTTGACATTTTTTTTAATTGAATTTGATTTTGAGTATCACTCTTCTAATATTGATTTACTTTGGCGTTAGCAGGTTCATTTAGTTTATTATGCCAAAGTAAATCGATATTGGAGATGTGATATTCAAATCAAATTCAATTTTAATTAGGCGAAGAAGCTTTGTGTTGGAGCTTTAAAGTATGGATATAAAAAGAATGAATCAAATCGCAGGTTTTATTACGTGTTCTGTTTAGTATTTAGTTTGATGGTTCTGATATTAGCAAAATAAATTGTTTTAGTCGGTACTATCGTTAATCAGGAAATTTGCTATAGGTGGAACCATCGTTACTCAAGTAAATTTGTTTTAATTAGTACTATTGTTACTCAAGTGAATTTGACCTGTGCCATATGGGAACGAATAATAGGCATAAAGTAGGGTCTTCTTTGAATCAAGTGAAGTTACCAGAGGAGCAGACACTACACAATGTAATTTCATAGGGTTGCATTTAAGAAATTATTTTCATCTCAAGGGTACGATCATGGAATCAGTAATTGGATGCACCTAGAGTTGGAGTTATGTCGTTAGTCTTACAAATGAAAACGATTTGATATCCTATGTTGCATTTGAAGTCATATGATATTGTTGATATGGATTATCAACCTAAGATGAAAGTTGTATGTCATGCAGGGTAAAGACCGATATCCTTATCCTATTGGATACAATGCTGTGAGAACTCAGAACGGTATTACATATAAAATGGAAATTCTTGAAGGTCTAAAAGGCCCTTTGTTCATGGTGTGTGGTACATATCAACTCTCAGTGTAAATTGTTTTCAAAGAAATCGGGTTTGTTAATCTGTACTCCTTATGTTCCATAAATTATCCTTTTCTTCGCAGATTAGTTGTACAGATGGCAAGTCCTGTTCTGGTCAAACTCCTGATATGGCATGGGACCGTTTTCAAAAGAAAGGCTCTTCTCAAATTAAGCTATGGCATGGCAAGAGATTCTCTTGCAAGATAGATGGTGTAGAGGTTAGTTACTTTTTCTTTTTATGTACGAGTATACAGTATACACCAATACACCACATTGAACAACAAATGAATTATGATTTCCTATTTTTTCTGTTTCAACAAGTAATAAAATCTAGCAGAGTCAAACTTAACACTTGAGAAGTAATGTTCATTAGTGAATCAAGTTTTCCAATTTCCAGAGTAATTTTTTAGTATGAAGTAAGAAATACCGCAGAAATCATTGCATATGCATACTTATATACTAATACCATATTGCCAGATAATATTAGAGAGCACTTTCAGCCTTTTCGGCATCATTATTCCACAAGCACTACTTGTGAACTTAGTAGCCTAGATCTTTCAAGTGCAATTACTTAATTCCTTCAGCAAGACCAACCCCTTCCCTCTTGCACTCTCAAGTTTGAGATCTAAGGATAAAATTGTGCTTATCAACTGATGTCTAGGACTCTAGCTAAAGATTGTTATACTTGAATACCCCAGAGTAATGTTGAAAGACCATATCACAATGACTTGCACTCATGTTGATGAATTTCAAACTACTTTTGAGATATTCACCGAAAGCACAAAATAGATTGGCTAATTCTTCAATAAACAATCATGCTGAGTTGGCATCTCAATTCCTTCCTGACTGTTAATCATCTTTGTCTTCATGTTGACATATATGCAAGTAATTTGGGTGTATTCTTTTCTTTTTCCCAATACCAGGATTGACTGCATTCTTGTTTGATTGATTTTATCGGCGGTGCTAATTTCTGCTTAATAGTTGACCACTCAGGTCTTAGGAGTGTCACGACTTGCTGCTTATATGGGAAAAGTTATTAATTTTTTTCGAAGGGCAATCTTATTGCTGGTCTGATCATTATGCCAAAATTTTCTTACTTATATTTGTGCCAACAAAACCTGGAGTTGCTTGCATAAGACATCACAATAGTATGTCCCACTGCTAATAGCTACCATCTGAAACAGTTCTTTGGATTCAAAAATCCACTTGTTCAAAGATTACTAAGGGAATTGGTGGCAAATGTGAGCGACAGTGCATACCCTGTGATCCCTCCTTCCACTAGCTGCAGTGATGTTTTCGAGAAAACAAATCAGATCCAATGTGCAGATTCAACTACGAAACCTGCTGTTTTATCAGCGTTGCCGAAACTTCGTGTTACTCGGAAGAGAAGCAGGATATCTAAAAGGACTAACGTCAAAACCACTGGAGAAGTTGGAGGGACAACGCTTCATTTGGAAGATAAGAATCATGATTCCGATGCTCCAAATTTAACAGAATCTTCTACTGTCAGTGCTGTTGTTGATCATCACGGTTCTTGTTCTGCCGTCCAAAGTACATTAGTGCCTATGAATGTGGAAAGTGAAGCAAAGAACGGTTCCAGACAATCTTCACAACACGAATGCTTTGACTTGAATCAGCTTAACAACTTGGCTGATAAAGTAGATGATATTTGTTTGCAGAAACCAACCAGAGACTCTTATACTGACTTCGATAATAAATCTAAAGAACAAGCTGAGAGCATGCCAAATAAATTTGTAAGCGTGTCAGATTCAAATTCTTCGTCTTTAACCACATTATGTTCTTGCTAGTTGCGAAACTTGCTCTTTCGCTGTCTTTTGCACATCTCCCCTCCCAAAAAAACACTTAACTGTAATTTGAGTTCATAGGTTTTGTAAGAATGTGCATGGAATTTGCCTTTTACTTTAATAAACAATTCTTCCTGTGGCCAATTGTAAATATCATTACAAGTGCATGTTTCACTGAGTCAAAAAGTAATTATATTATTTTAAGGCAGTGGTCATTTCTAAGAACCTCACAGCTTCACAGGACAATGATTGTGGATGCCCATGATAGTGAGATCAAGGCAAGCGTTGGTGAAGGTCAAGACACCTTCATCTCAGACAGCTTGCAAAATGCCGAAAATTCTGAAATGCTTGTACCTGACACTTCTGATATCCCACTAGGTATTGTTCTCTCAATTGCAGCAGAGTTTAATCTCATCATATATTTTCTAAGTTGTAGACTCTTTAAAGTAGCCCTTCTTGCTTGCCAAATATAATAATAGTGTTTCTAAGGAATATTCATCTGATGATTCTGTAAAAATTTCCCCAGAAGCTCCTGACAGTGTGAAAGATGACATAACTTCCACTCAAATGATTGATTCTGGTACCTTAATAGCTGAATCACATCCAGATGATGATACCAACCCAGCAGCCCCTACAAACTCCGAGAAAAATGATTTCGATTCCGTTAAGTCAATGATGACAGTACTTCTCCCTCGTGCCTTACCTCTTTTAAAGACATTTTCAAGAAAACGAAAGAATAAGAGGAAGTCTTTGGAGATATCTCTATTGGATAAGGAGAATACAGAACGAGGACTTTGTAGAGATATGTCACCTGCAGGTATGGTCTGTTGTTTATTCCTATTGCATAAACTTTGAGATACTTATGTAAGCTTTCAGCACAATTTCTACATTCCATTCGATCACTCTTTGTATTTTGCCTTATCCTTTCTCTTTGGCGATGCAGAGGAAGACGCAAAACTAAATGTAACAAATAAGATACAGACGGAACATTTTCCCACTGCTGATTCAGATGCTCCCAATAAGGTTCATGTAGATGCCTTTGTTCCTGATACTTACGACGATGATGGAATTGGATACCAGATAACCGGGTCGCAAGCATTTCATGCTAATTTTGTTGAACCTGGCCCTACTGGTTCAAGCCAATGCCATTTGATTGACAAGACCTTTAACGAAGGCGTTAACATTAATATAGAAACTGGATACCCACTAAGTCATGCTGTAGCAGCTGATTCTGCTAACACGGAATGTCAAGGTTTGTACTTGGGAATTTTGGGTGTCCTTTCTTTTTGCTTGTTAAACATTTGAATCCATGCATATCATGAGAATCTGTAATATGCTATCTGGAATTACAATCTTATACTCTATAACAATGGCATGTGCAATATTCATGTCTCTTCTGCTGATTCCTGTAGAAACTTGTCAATCAGCATTCAATAATATTTTCATGTGGCCTGTAGATGTAAGAACTCAGTCGGACTCACCGGACCAAAAGTGTATTGTCTCCACTCCTCCACAGGAAACTACTGCAAGTGCTAATATCTTCAGAAGTCATATTCTAGATTCAAACGATGCCTGTAGGGTGGAGATCAATTTGCACAAACAAGAAACGCCTGCCTCAAAGCTTTCGGAAGCGAGTTCCCAAATTATACCAAATGGTGTAAGTTTAACTAATAACGTTGCCAAGGGAGTACTTGAAGAAAATGTCAGTGCAACAAATAGTTTGCCATCACAAATTCACAACAATAAGGAAGGCAATATAAGTGAGGAACTTAATGATGGATTACATTTGCAAGGTCTGACATACTCAAACCAATATCTCAAGCTAGTTGCTCGCTACGCCCATCCCATGCCAATTAAATTGGTACTTTTAAGTAAGAACCAGAATGAGATTTACATATGCGCTTTATGTGGGGCCCAAGAAGATGAAGAAGCAGTCCTGTTTCTGTACAAAGCACAAATGGAAGGTCAAGACTTTGGATGCCCTTCTTTTTGTGGTCATTCATCAATAATGATGCCTTCTTCTGTAGATGTCTTCGGAAGACATGTAAGATAATTGCATTGTTATTCCACCTTGGTAGCAGATTATTCTTGCTGCATCATCAAACAACTTTTTCTTTTGCGTAGATAACAGCGGAGAAGTCTGGATTTCAGTTGACCCCAGATGCAAGATTTCTGGTTTTGCTTAACAGTATCAGGACTCCTCATTGCAGGTTGATTTGATTATTTACAAGTTCATAGTAAAGGCTAATTTGAAATGTTCTGTGATATTAATGCTTGCTTCTAACTTTACTCACATAGTGATGGTAACCTGAAATGTTCCTGCGGATCATGTAAAGCCAATAGCTGTGAAAATAATGCAGTCAAAATTGTGCAAGTCAAAGGTGGTTTTGTTACAGTTGTGACCAAATTGAAAACAACAGGATGTGTATGCTGTATATTGGTTTGTGGACTCACTACTCTGGTTGCTGCTGAGGAGAGTGGGAAGCTATATCTGTGGGTCATGAATGCAAGCTGGAGGTATCTGGCTTGCCTCACCAGTCATTTTCTGCCTGTTGTAGGATCAATTGTTCTGGCTTGCTTAGTAGAAGTTTTTTCGAAACTAATGATCTATGAATATTAATAATGTGTTTAGAAGATACATCTATTGGATAAGCTGCAAAATCGATAGTGAATAAGCTAAATATTTTATTTATAGATTCCATACTGTTGAGTGTACCGATTGACCAAGAGTACATTATTTTTAACTGAGCTGGGAGCCATATAAAGATGCCTTACATGGATCAAGTCCCACAATCATTGCATTGGACTATTTTTTCATTATCTATTATGCATCTATTGTCTAGACATATCATTTGTTGTTTCCTATACTATGCCATGATGAAGCTTGTTTGTCTCTCAACTTGCAGTTCTGTGACAGCGGAATATCTTTTGCCCACACCAGATTGTATACCTCCTTGTACCTTGGAGTTGAAGAATATTCCAAAAGCTGCTTCACTTATAATTGGTCATAATGGCGTTGGTGACTTCTGCTTGTGGTATGCCTCCTTGTAACAGTTCTCTATTATTGACTTTAAGGTCCTCACTTCTGCACAAGAGAATCTTATTCAATTCATTTATACCGTTGATTTACTTTTACTGAAGTTTACTATAATGATCACCATGTTATTTGATGATATATCCATTTCTCCATGGAAGAAAGAGTTAATTGAATCTCATAGAAGAGGATCAATTGTAATGCTGTACAGAACTTTGTTTTGGAGATTTTCTTCGTTATCCTAACAAACTGATTTGATTTCAGGGATATCCACAAACGAATTCTCGTGTCAAAAATATCCTCCCCGAACACCCTTGCTCGAGAATTAATTCCAGTCAGTCTGTTTAGATGGCGAACAAAAGGCCTAGACTCTGTAAACTCTAATGTAAATGAGACTATCAAAGAAATCATGGATGCTACAAAAACATGGATGACTGAAACTAATGAAAGCCTAGCTGACATTTCTGATGATGCTGAAGAAGTGGCCATCTGGCTTCTTATTTCTGTTGAGCAACCTGTACTGGAGCATGGGCATGGAAGTAAGCTGGATGTGGATCCTACCTGGCACCTTGCTCTATTAGTAAAAAACACGATGATATTGGGAAGCTTGTTGGACCCAAGGTACTCCTTTACCCATGGACAGCACTAACAATACTACATATTATTGTTATTTATGGTTTCAAGATTGCGATTTTTTCCCTTTTTTTGCCAAGTTTAAGATTATTAAATAACTCTGGCCTTGTCTCCGCATAATGTTCTTGTAGTTTCTTATCTGCTAACTGAAGAAACTTGATACAAATCAACAGAATACATCTAATTTTGAAGTGTGAAACTTGCCTAGCATATCTCGCCGTTCTTGTGTCACCCAAGGAAGGGCTTGTTACTATTGATCCATTTTCAAGTGAAAAATATACTGATTTCGACATATAAGAATGTGTTCCATTGAAATTATATGTTGAAGAAGATCAGTAAATTGATGAGCTATATGTTGAGAGTGTCTTTGTTTCTTCCACACTAATTGATAATCTCTTTTAGCAACTTTCATGTCAAAATTCAGACAGTAATAATTCGTGTGTTTTCATCCAGAGCTGCTACAGTTGGTGTATCAGCAGGTCATGGGATTATTGGTAGATCTGATGGACTCGTTTACATATGGGAATTGTCTACAGGAATAAACCTGGGAAATTTGCATCATTTTAAAGGTATGAATAACCAATTAATTCATGTGATCCCCACATCAGAATTGTTATAAACTTGCAATTAGGACTTCATGTCCCCCCTTGCATAGTTGCATTACAATAGCCTATTATTAGCATCTAAAGAAGTTCATAAAAATATCACACTAGTTTAGTTTTCAATTTATCCATGATATCTTCTTGGTGGAATCTATTAGGTGGAATGATTGCGTGCATAGCCACTGATGATTCAGGATCTGATGCTTTTGCTATAGCAAGCAATGATGGCAATTTGCTGGTTTATAAACACTCTTGAAGGTGGACTACAAGTATACAACCGGGAAAGATAGAATTGTATATAAACATAAGCTGTATTTGATTCTTGTTTACCAAGAGCTTTGCTGCAGAAGTTCGAGTTTTGCCCACCAGCATAGTGAAAGTACATCTCAGTAGAGCTGAAATGTATGAACATGTACAATATGGAGACTGATATAGCCAAGCTTAATGATATATAATGATCTGATTATTACGTTCCCTTTCTGGTTTTACCAATTGTACATTGTTTGTGAGAAATTGTAAATCAATCATTCATTCGGTAAAAGCAACTGGATGAACATAGACAACCCTCTGAATTCATATATTGCATCAAAATGTATATCATACCGAGCCAAAATTGAAATTGCCTAAATCAAGAATCAAGGATACATCATACAACAGTAAGGCACCTTCAAAATTGCATTTTACAACCTTGTTGAATCAAGTATGAAAAAAAAGGAAAACTGTAGAAAACAAAAAATGTGCAAAAAATTTCGATGAATTCTCTTTGTTTTGCAAGATCTCAACACTTTCGTGGATTTAGCTATTGGGATGTGATGTGTCCTCAACATGTAATGTCAGGTCTCTCTACTGAAGTAGATTCGATAGATTATGTCTGTAACTAGGCAATTGATCTCCTCTTTAGCAGTGCATCACAGAGCTTTACAGCATCTACGTTATCTTTAACGTTGTGCACTCTCACAATATTTGCTCCATTCAAAATTCCTACAGAAGTAGAAGCAATTGTGGCTGGATCTCTATCAACTGCAGTGGGGCGATCACAAACCTGACCTAAAAATCTCTTCCTTGAAGACCCAATCAATAAAGGTTGGCGCGATAGAGCAAAGCTCCTCAATGCAATCTCAGACTGGATGGTTCGTAGCCCCATGAGAATGTCCAGACTCTGTTCAGTGTTCTTTGAGAAACCAATACCAGGGTCAAGGATGATCCTCCAAGCTGGAATACCGGAAGCCTCTGCATCCCTAACCAACATATACAACTCCGACGCAACTTCCTTGCAAACATCTTCATACTGCAGGTTTTTGTTATTTTGCATTGTTGTCGGGTCTCCTCTCATGTGCATTGCAGCGTAAGGAACTCTTAAGGTTGAAACAACATCATGCATGTTGGGGTCTAACGTACCACCAGAAACATCATTAATAAGATGAGCTCCTCGGCTGACAGCCTCGGAAGCAACCTGTGAATAAAATGTGTCGATAGATAAAAATCTCCCTTCCACCTCGGGCAGCTTTGCAACAGCTTCCAAGACAGGAATTAATCTATCTAATTCTTCCTGAGCAGAAAGCTTGGTTGCCATGGGACGTGTTGATTGCGCACCAAGATCTATTATATCTGCACCGTCTAAGATCATCCCACGAACTTGAGAGACTGCAGCTTCTACTGATAGATACTTCCCTCCATCACTGAAGCTGTCTGGAGTCAAATTAAGGATACCCATAGTCAAGGTTTTTGATGACCAATCCCATAAATGCTTTCCAATCGGGATTACCCTCTTCATACCCTCTTTGCCAATAATGGATTCACCCCCTAGTTTCTGCCACGAGTCCAAAAGGCTATGAGAGTTTCTTGCTAAAGAATGCCAAGAAGCAACTATATCACTATCTATTTCAGATCCTAAAAGATCAACTAAAGGGGCCATTACAAATGGTCTCTCCCAAATTCTTTCATGCGGAACAGTAAGTGTGTCAGAAAATATCTTGTTCTTTCCGTAGAACAAGATGTCTAAATCGATTGGTCTAGGTCCGTACCTTATCCCATTGGTTCGGCCCAGGTCCTTCTCAATTTTCTTAAGCGCTCCCAGCAACTCATGAGGACCGAGTGTTGTAATACCTCTAACAGCTGAGTTCAGAAATTGTGGCTGATCAGTCACATAAGCAGGTGCAGTCTCATACAAACAAGCATGGTTCGTGACTTTAATCCCCGATTGCTTCATCAACTGCAAGGCGTCATCGAAGTTATTGACTCTGTCACCCACATTACTTCCCAAAGCAATTACAACTTCTTGCTCTTGAGAATGAACTTCAACAGAACAAGAAGAAGAATGCAAAGATGAACAGCACACACCTGCCAATTGATACGCGCATAGGTAATCAAGAAACTCAATAATCTTCTCCCTTTACTAGTAAGCATCAAAATTTCCAAAGCCCTTCCCTTCTTTGAAGGAGCCCATTTGACTTTATACAAAAAACTAACACAGAGCGCTTAACACTATCTCATTCCAAACATTATCATCCGAAGAAACATCTACTTCATAAACAAGATTCTGAAATCGAATGCGAAATAGTAAACTTCAAGCATCTGGATCATGTGATAAAATTTTGTCACATATATATATATATACGAAACCTCTCAAACAAAGTAAATTGAAAATAACTTACTTCAATTAAATAACAACAAAATCCATTCCACAATTATCATACTTCTTGAAATATCTAATTTCTGCATAGAATTAGTGCCAAAAACAGCCAATAAAACATTGGTGATAAAGAATTATACTAAGCTCTAATTGCAATGATGAACATAGATTAGCAGCAATAGTAATAGATGTAAATATTACCAGTAGGTTTCAGCTTAGCAGCTCTGAGGCCATATTTGACTGGAGCTAGCTTTGTGAAAATATTGGTCCCAGGCATTACTGTTAAGCTATCCAGATTGTGAGTTAGTCCAAATGAGTCAAAACCCACTTCAGATTACACTTTATAATGTAAAATCTGCAACCATTTTTTACAAATCAAATATAATTTCAAGATTTATATAGGAGGGAACAAGATAGGTAGGTGGGGGTGGGGGGTGGGGGGGGGGTGGCGGAGGGGGTGAAGATAGCAGCTTGATGTAGACTGGAAGACTAGATTGCTTTCACCAAACCCATGTGGAACCCACAAGCACACCAAAATATTATAAGTGCTCAGGCTTTTGGGGCAGAAAATGTTAATAAATCGACAAAGGATCTTTTGGTCAATATGGATTTTCAAGAATTATAATAGGAAGCACTTTTTGCACTAATGATAAATTCTCCTGCCGAAGAAAATGTTTTACATTTATTACTTTGAAATTTTCAATGTAATATTTGATTAATTTTTTTTAAATAATTATTTAATAAGTAATGATAATAAAAACTTCCAATACCTCTATGTTCGATTGAATCATAGTTTTGTTCATTAATTATGGATATACATGTAAAATTTCATTTTAATTGGTTCTTAGTTAACGCTAAAATAACTACAATGACAACTACAAAATCCCTAAGAAATATTAGGTTAATTGATTGGTTACTTCTAAAACTAGCGATTAATTTTTAATCAGATCTTTGATATATCAATTTTGTTCAAGGATATTTCCGTAATTTTATTCTTACCTAATGTTTCAAAAGGTCAAACTAAAATCACCCTTATAATTTTTGGACTATGTTGAAATAAATAAACATATGGATGTTTTTTTTAAAATAATAATTAAAATATTAGTAAAAAATAAAAAATAACCCCCACCCCCATTTCTTCTTCACTATCACCTCCCCTCAGTAACGGTCATGTAAATACCATCACTCCAAACATCATCACCATCGCCATCGCCACCAAACACCATAACCACCATCACCAATCATCATCACCACAATGCCAACTAGATTTCATTTATCTGTTAACATACCATACATGATACATACAGCCTACATACTACAATATGTATCATCTTTGGCTTTCGCCCCCCAAAGGTTGAAGAATTGTAAATTTGATCCCTACCATTTAAATGTCCAGTGGGAACTGAACACTACTATCGACATATTTGGAAATTCTGTTCATTTTAGGTGTTAAAATTGACATAACCTCGAGAGCATAACCAGAATGATGCATATGTCACAATTCAACCCTTTCGAGTGAATAGCAGGCGAGAATAAAGTATAATTCTTTACAATTGGTATATTACATCAACAAGAATATCCGTTCCAGTGAATTTGTATTTCTTTAAGATGTCCCAATAACAATCTACACTTCCAAGTTGTCTCCCTTGCCAACATCTTGCAAGAAGTTCCCGAGCAGTCGCTGATCCATAACCATATTTGGTATCTGTAATGGGAGTTCTTAAAGTGGAGTGGTACTACAAGCAGGAAAAGTATAGGAAGTAGTAAGTAAAATAGTCTTATACCTTGTCCCCAAAGAAAATCTTGGAGTTGTTAGTTATTGCTTCAATGAACTTGAGCTCCAGAAACTGCGGGGTAAGCTTTAACTTGTTTGCTTCCGCTTCTTTCATTGTCCTGAAATACACCAAGCGATAGGAACATCTCAATTGGAAATTATCCAGGTGATATGCTATTGCAAATGTTCTAGAGGTTTATACAGATGAAGGGCGATTAGGATAGTTACTTGTAGAAATTAGCATCTGCCAAGCTCTTTTCACGGGCGAGGTACATTGCATTTGAAATTTCCTCTTGCTTTCTTGCACTGTCCTTCTCCATCAACTTCTGTTCCATTTGAATGGTGCTGACATGAGCATATTTTTCAGCCTCACTTATAGCGATCTTCTTAAGTGTCTCTGCTTCTTTCTCAGAAACGCGTTGTTTCTCTATTGCAATTAAAACCTACATGGAAAATAATGTTAGGTAATATTATTTGATTTTCTTCCTTGAACAAAGAAAAGAAGTTAGTACAATAATAGTAAGACCAACAAGGACCTTTGTGCGTTCCTCTTCCATCTGTTCAAAATTTCGCCTTATTCTATCAGGAATGGCAGGTTTTGTGACACGCACACTAATGATTTCTATGCCAGGAGCATATCGCGTGCAGTCGCCTTGAAGGGCATCTTTCATCCTTTCATCAATCTGAACGTTTGGAAACACATCGTTAAACCAATTATCATTTTAAATGCATCAGGTATATTAATTTGAAGTGATGAAACATGGACTTCCCAGAAAAAATTTCAGAAAGGAGTTGGTCCATCAATTGCTCTTGAAGTGATAAACCACATCTTTATATTATAAGCTACATGTAACCACAAATTGAGTGAACTGCGTGCTAGAAAATTTCCTCGTTATCACCCTCTCCAATATATCGAAAGCTTTGTCGAAGTGGAGCGGAGGACTAATCAAAATTATTACGTGGAGGGATTTATATTCTAGATTATTACATGGAAGAATTTATATTCTTTTAACAGCAGGGACTAAGGTGAGGTCTGAGACGACTGTGCATGCTTATTAACAATAACTAGAATTCGTGATTGTAGAAAGGAATAATAAAAGGGAAGGGAGTAAGACAAACACAAGACCATCCTGAAGGCTCTGACTTCAGACCAACATTATATCATAGCACATCCTTCTAAGACTCAAGTATCATACCTGATCAAACATATCGATATAAACTTGTTGGAGAGAGTGTGAACTACAGAACTGGTTAATCTCATGGTGGATCTTATCATATATCCACGTGTTGTCATATTGCACCCCATAATTCAACAGAGTGTCATACACATAGTCTTTCTTTAGACGGTTAACAACCTGGAGATAAATAAATTTAATAAGAATGATTTTTCACTTGTCTCAAATGAGTTGTTGAAGCTAACACTTTTACCTCTATTTTGTCAAAGTTGATCATCACGCCACCTTTTGTACCACATGGAATATGCCTCACCTACATTTGAATTTATCACAAAGATCAGAAGCTATGTCCTTCACACCAGTGATCCACTTTTGCGTCTTATAACCTTCAGCCTTAAACTCAAGTACACTTTTGTCTAACATGCTTGAATTTCAGATAGTCATTCCCACATACATAAGCATTCATGTAAAGCATTAAGAGTTCAGGGCTTCAGGCCATCTTACCAAATCTGTCTGCAGAGTGACTTGAATGGGCTCAAAGTGAGTTATTAAAGGCAACTTCAAGTGAAAACCTATAACATAAACGGGTCTTAGAGAGGAGGTGATATCAAATATAGCACTAAAAATCAAATGTAGTACCAGAACATAAACAGCAAGAGAATCAAATAAACCTGGATCTGTGATTGTATTTAATAGGGCCCCTCCTCTCCAATAGACGCCAACATGACCTTCTGGAACTTGGTGCAGAATCGACAAACTAGTCTTCAGATTTGATGAAGAGGGAACGATTATCTGCAATATTCATTATAAGGTCAAACACATTCACTCTGACACCTGCACACTATACAAGCTTCAAGTAAGGCATAAATATTGAATCTATTCCTCACCCATTTCTAAATTCATCTCTACTTCAAAACAAATGCAATGCACACTTACGACTTGTCTATTCAAATCTGTACTTTCCCTGACATCATCTATTCATACATTTCTCAATGTCAACATTATCTAGTGAAGCTCCTCACTACAATTTCATCAATTTACCACACTACATTAGTACCGAACAACTATTCAAATCGTTCAATCTGCGAGCATATCAAATATTGAATCTATTCCTCGTCCATTTTTTAAAATCATCTCTACTTCAAAAGTCAAAACAAATGCAATGCACCACTTACAACTTTTCTATTCAAATCTGAACTTCCCCTGATGTCACCTATACATACATTTCTCAAACGTCATCTTACTTAGCTAAGCTCCACGGCTACAATTTCATCAATTTGCCACACTGGCACACTGCATTAGTACCTAATCAACTATTCAAATTGTTCAATCTGCGAGCATATCATCAGTACTAAACTACTGATACACTACATCAGAAATGTATATTGTGTACATATTTTGCTTTACTTCTATCACTATTCACAACAAAATCATACTACTCAACCCTTCTGATTTCTAATCTGAAGTCTATTGTTGAGGGAGAAAACTAATAAAAAAATAATATATCTAACATAGTTTACTATTAACATAACAATTTTGATCCGAATTGAAGATAAGCGTCCATTAAGACCCCGAATTTTATAAATTTTGAATAACTTCTGGTTTTGGTTATAGGCACCACTATATAACATTGTACTAGCATACAGAAGGTATAATCATAATTCATACATATCTATGATTTAGATAAAAAACAATGAAATATAAGGTATAATAAGTGTTAAAAATTGCAAACGAAGTTGGCGAGAACTAGTAGGAAATCAACAAGTAAAGATGAAATGAGAAAGGAATATTACGATAGCGGAAATGATGAGGAAGCCGAAGAAGCCAAGGAAAAGAGGTGTAGAGTCTCCTCCTCCGCCTCCCTGCGATGGCGGTTGAGGGCGTTGCTGCGGTGGCGCTGGGCGGTGCTGCTGCTGTGAGTCCATGGGGATGTTTTGAACAAATAAAATTTGACTATTGGATCATGGGTTTTGTACGACTGCTAAATATTCTTTAAATAGAGAAGAACCCGCTCGGAAGCTTCCTAGTTTCTACATGAGCATTCACACTCACATCTACTCTCTCCGGCCCAAAATAATTGACATTCTAGTAGTGCGGTGCATGAGCCGAGCTTTCCGAGATAGCTCGTTCGGCTCTGATTGGAAAATCGAAGTTCGAAGCTCGGCTCGTAATAAAATGAGTCGAGCCGCGAGCTGGGTTTCTGGCTCGTCAGCTCGGCGAGCTAGCTCGGGAATCCGGATATGTAGCTCGATAGTACATATGTTAATATTATTTTTAATAAAATTAATTATATTAGAACTTTTTTAGTCATTTCAATTATTATGGTTAATGTCAATTTAATGGTTCTATTTACATTGTTATATGTTGGTTAATTTTATTACTTCTTACATGTTAATAATATTATTAATTGTTTTATGTAAAATATTTTTTTGTTAATTAAATTGAACTTGAAATTTCGAAGTAAGCTAGCTCGAAGCTCGGCTCGGTGAAAGCTAGCCGAGCTGAGCCTAAGGCTCGTTTAGTGATGAGCCAAGCCAAAAATTATTGAACTCGGGCTCGGCTCTTGTACAGCTCTACGTTCTAGCAATTGGCATAACTGTTTTTTTTTGGTAAATTAGCGATGAATAATGACTACAATAGTATTACAAACAACTAATACATAAATTCATAACTAAAGAGTTAGAGTATGATATGAGACAAATTTGTCTCCAACAAGGTTCGAACTCATAACCTCTTGCATGAAAGGTTGCACAACTATTAAGAAATAGTGTAATTTTACAAGTATGTCCCTAATTAATGAAACAGTATAGGAAACAAATGACAACCTATATTTAATGAAAAATACATATTACTCGATGATTATATTTTACTATGAAAATACATATTACATTAAAAATTGAAAACGTCAACTATTTTGGACAAAAAAATAGTGTCATAATATCAACAATTTTGGAACGGAGGGATTACATTGCATTATCTCAATAATAAGGATTACAAAAAGTTAAATAGTGTATTTTCAATCTCCCTAATCCCTATTATGAGTTAGTCCACGTCAATTTCCAAAGGATAAGTTGCCAAGGTGAGAATTTAAGTTCTTCCATTCAAATGCCAAAAGTTACTTTTTCCTTTTAATTCTCCCATATTATCTACTATTGTAATTTTTTGTTTTGATTTTAAATGAATAGGAAATAAAACAAGGTAACTGAAAAGGAATCAAAATTAAAACATCTTCTCAAATTTGATAAAGGTAATATATAAAAAATATTTTAAAGATAATTTTATAAAGATTAGTGTAAGTGCTCTTATTACCTATGAGTATGCTTAATAATAATCTTAACATATTTTTCGATTTTTTGAAAAAGAGACCATCCTAACTGCCTGAAATACACATCTACACGAAGTAAATTTCAGAATGACACATTAACTCTTTTATCAGTTGAATTATGGTCGAGGAGCTTTTTTGGTTTTTTTTCTATATACATACATCACACGGCACACCAACTGACCAACATAACATTGCATCAACATCATTATTACTCCCTCCCTCCCTTCCTTAATTTACGGATCATTGGTTTGATTCAATACGTGCAGAAAATTGATATTTTGAACTCAGATCATAAACTCGGTTGATCATATTTATCAAACCATAGATTTTGCTTCATAAACTTCCGAATAAGAAAGAAAAAATCCTAGTTGACTCCAACATACGGACATACCAATTGGTTCAAGAGTCCAAACTCTTAACGCTTCAGCACCACCTCCTCTACAAGAAACTAGTCTTCATCTCTTCAGAAACATACAAATAGACAAACAATCCAACTTAATCGGAGTTCTACGTCCAGATGATAATCACTACTTCACTACAACACCTCTCAAAATTTCATCTACACATACAACTCTCGCCAAATGTCCAGACATTATCTACTTTTTACTTAATACATGATCATGCCCTTGTAAACAGCAATCCTAACGACAGAAGGGACAAGGATATGGAGACGGACAACGTAGAGAGATGGAAGTTCTGAGTAGCGCTGCTGCCATCCCCATACCCTACTCCTGTTCCGGTCGGCGCAAGGCCGAAGCTACCACCACCAGTTGTTCCTGGAATTGTAGTAGGTGGAGTGCCTCCTATGCCTGTCCCCATGCCTGTTCCAGTATTGGTGCCCATGCCAGTGCCCGCGCCCATGCCGGTGCCAGGTGGAGTTGTGCCCATGCCAGTGCCTGGTGTAGTTGTGGCAGGTGTAGTTGGGGTTCCACTAACGCTACCAGCATTCCTGCACGAGATCAGCAAAAACATTTTACTGCCAAACATACTTGCAAGGAAATAAATAAGAACTGATCTATTAAATTTCACTCCACCGCGGCTACATAAGAGTTTCGCAAAACTACATGAACCCGGCCAGTGGTATGCAACACAATATGTTGCAAAATCGAAGGGATACAGAAAAAAGATCAAATGAACATGCATGTGATGTATCAAAATGATTATAGGACAAAGAAACATAGCATGTTCTATCAACATCATGATAACCCATGCCTACTTATTTGAAGTATCATCACCAACACCAGTCCAACAATATGATACAATCTCTGAAGGGACACGAACTATTCAGAAGCATGCATGCATGACCCACATTTACATGTAGGTTAATTACTCACTCCTCTTTACAACTCATATGATCAAGAAAATGCCACATGATTTTAGAGGTGACTTTTAAGTGAATGAAAAAAAAGAAAAAACAGAATTTCCTCACTAATCTATTAAACTATTACCCAACCTACTGTCACTGCACTTTATTGTTGAAAAACCAATGCAAAAGCAAAATCAAGAATCATTGTGAACAAAATTCAGGACAGATCTGAGAACATCGAATGGGCTAGTCATTAGGAGGTCTTGGATTGACTTAGAGATCCAGGGTTGGATTCTCATTGTAAGAGGGCGATGGGTGGGTTATAAAAAAGGTAAAAGAAACAAAATCAGGACAGATCCACCATATCAGGCTCTGGATGTAACCTTGTTACCTTCAATGGTCATCTTCTAGTAAATTGTCAAGTTCAATTCACTTAGGGAGGGGATAGGGGGGGGGGGGTGATGTATCAACAATAAATGCATATAAGTGACCATCTATATAAAGACAAATAAAATGAGCTACTGCTTACTAAAAAATCATTAATGGTCAAAGAACACGAAAAAAACGAAAAGTTCAATTAAAAATAACTGGAGCGAGGATATAATATATGGAAGCATTAATTAGTTTAAAACTTACCCAGGACTAGCAGGGAAAACACAGGAAGAAGATTGACCTGTATATTTCAGTTAGACATCAAACAATTTAGTTCAAATTTAACTATTCAAGTACAAATAAAAAGGTGGTAGATCTCAATTTTCCAAGTCTGTAATTTGTAGGGGGGGGGGGGGGGTAGGGGTACTTACTAGGAGCAGTCTGTGACAAAGATGCAGTGCCTGAAAAATCACAGCTAGCTCCAGCTTGACCCTTCCTTTGATAATAGCTATTAACAGCCCAATGGCAATGATCTTTGACAGTGTTGGGATTATAACAAGCTCCATTTTGTTGAATTGGATTACAATCTGCTCCATTCCCACATGCATAGTCTATGTTTTTCTGCAGCTGACCATCACCCACCCCTTCTTTGCATACACAATAAGCACCACCTACAATATAACATCTCATAAAAACTCAATCTTTTTTCAAACACCAACTTAAAAATGCAAGAAATTACAAAAATGAGTGCAAAAAAGAGAGGTTTAGGTACTTGGTAAAAGGTGAAACATCAATCTCAATGCAGTGGTGCAATTAGATATCTTTTCTTGAAAAAAACAAATACAAAATTTTACTACACATTTTTACAAAATATATCTGGTGCCCCCTAAATTTTTACTCATACTAATTCATTTATCACCTTACATAAAAACTAAAAATCATGATTTTGTCATTCGCGTTTCGACAGACATGAAAATAAATATCAAGAAACAACAAGTGTATGTGAGCTTACTTGAATGACCAACCATGGCCAGAAAAGCAATTACAGACACAAAGAAAGCAGACATGATTGCTTCAGACAACTGAGTTTGTTAGTATTCGGCTTAAGAACAGGAAGAGGAGAAGAGGGTAGGGGGGGGGGGGGAGGGGGGGGTTTGAGAAAAATCTAGAAAGAGGGGGTGGCGGTGGAGGTTGTTTCTAGTTGTTGTAAAGAGAAGTGAATGTGTACTAATTTTGTGTTACCAAGGATTTATTTATATGTAAGAAAAGTTAGATTTGATTGAATATTTTAAGAACATGATGTAAGTTAATTATGGTAATAAAATAGTAGCTTTGGATTTGGAAAGTGAAGTAAGCATAGCTTTTAGTTTGTCATGTAATTTAATGTTTCTGATTTGTTGTACTCTCTGTCTGTATGCTCGAACGGTCATAAAATAAAAGTCACCAAAACTCAAAAACCCTATTTTCATCCCAAAATTTAATTCAACCTTTGTTAAAAATAAATAATTTGAATTAAAGTCGTAGAGACGTAGTTTTATTTATATATCCTCATATGATTGCATTAATACTTTAGTTTTTAAGTACGTCAACATTCATGCACTAATGTAAACGATAATATGAAGGGGAAAAATGGCGTTTTTATTTAATTCGTGTAAAAAGATAATTATATTGAATTTTCTTAATGCTCATAAAAAATATTTTGCATTAAAGGTAGTATAGGTAGTATATGATAATGTAATTTAAATATATTGTAATTTGAATATATATTATAATTAGCATAAAAGTAAACATTTATGAAATTTTGGAATGAAGGGAGTAACATACAACTACAAGTGATACAACAACACAAAGTTCATTTATGATTATTTCCAAATTTTGTTCACGATGTACGTAGTTACGGATGAATTGATTTTATGAAAGTTAGATCGGTAAAATGCTTCATAATAATGTATGAAAATCGTGTATTTATTTTTGTATGTTTCTTTAATAAAAATCGTGCACAAGATCTTCGATTAAAAGTTATGTTGTATTCTTTTAAAACATGTTATATGCAACAACTCAAATCATTTTAAAAAAAGTAGTCATATAGTTAGTGCTACGTCATAAATATTTGATACACTATAAAAAAATCAAAACAATTACAATAATTATACGATTCTCGTTACAAATATCATACTTCATCAACAAAAAAGCAACTCTACATCATTATATCATTAATCAATTTATACATGTCATTAGATTGACTTGAATTGATGAACAAATTAAATTTAACTAGTTTTCTATCCATATGCGTAGATAATAGAGGTCACAATTTTATTACTTGCATTTTCATTGCAAACAACCATTAATTTCGTTTTTAACTAAAAGTGCAAAACATACCCCCATTTAATTAGTGAATTATTGTAATCATACTCTTTTTTTTCATATATATGTAAACTTATAAGCCCTACTTCTATAAAAGACGACAATCACCCAAGAGATTGGTTCACATTATGCGTTATTGGAATATCATGAAATATTTCTATAATCAATATATGAATTGTATGTTCGAATCTAATGTTTCATGGTCTATTAAAAGTTGATGTAGGTCATCAATGAATCAAATACTCCAGTAAATTATTTCATTATTATGAATATTGAAGTCTGCCAATGATGTATGTGATGTGGTAATTGAAAGACACAAATGTTTCACATTTGAATTCAGAACTCTGAATGTTGCAACGGTTACTTGGTATATGGACTACAGTCTTCACAGTACACATCCCTTTATTGGGCAGAAGCAGCTCCAACATTTATGCAAGGTTTTAGGAACACTTTCTCGGAACAAGAAATAATATGGGCATCTCGACACTGTGCTGTGAAGGGAGTTAGAGAGCCTGTTTTTCGAGTTTTCGCTTTGCTCGGCTTGGTTATAGGAGCTTCAGTTCAGCTTCTATCATAATTGTGTAACAAATGACATTCAAGTACGGTTATTTTAATTGAATGGAATCATGAACTTATTTGTCAAAAAACTATCTTAATTGCATGCCACATTTGGACTCGATCTATAAAAACAAGTCATATATGAGTTGAACTTTATTTGTTCTAAAAGTTTGTGTAAAAGTACATAGACAAACAAATTGTGATGGGGAGATAGTGTCCTAACTTATTTGAAAAAACCTACCACATATCAACAATCCGTTGTAGTCTAGTTGGTTAGGATACTCGGCTCTCACCCGAGAGACCCGGGTTCAAGTCCCGGCAACGGAATTTTTATTTTATTTTTGAAAGATAAATCCACTTCTTTCAGCACCTTGCTTTTGGGGTTCATCAGTTTCTGCTTCTTACGATGCTGCATGAGTTTTGGACTTGAAAACTTACAGCTTCATGTAGCTATATCAATCATCATTTCTCTCATAATCTCCTTTCCTATATAAGATTATTCCTTCTGCTGAATGAAAAACCAGATTGAAGGATAATGATGGGGATGAGGAAAGGCCGGATCGTTAAATATGTAACATAAATCCTCAAGATGGGTTGAGCTACACCAAGCTATCGGTGACAGTTCTGTAGTGGCAGCGGTATTCCTTGTTTGGCAGGGACGAGGAAAAGTACAAACATGAACTTTAGTTTTCCTATTCGTACATGAATACATCTTCACTTGCTTAAAACTACGGCTAATGCTTCCAACTAAGAAACCATATATATATCACCCAGTGGAAGTATGTGTACAGATCAAAACTCAAGTACAAGAGCAATTAAAGAATTATGAATCTGAAATAATCGAATAAATGAATTGCCACTAATTTGCTTTTTAGGCTAAAATAAAGAATATATATCACTCTCCTGAACTGGCAGGAACTATACCTCAGCAGCCTAGCTTCCTGTTTTCAATGTAACCAACAGCTTTCAGAATATGTATACTTTCCTGTCCCACAAGGAACTTTCTCACGCAAATCTTGCTCGCACAAGCTCAAATCTTGTAGCATGATTGAACAACATGCCGTTTCACATCAGCATATCCATAGATCAAATGCGAACTAAAAAACGTAAAGTAGATTTCCCGCTCTTCAGGAGGACCACAGTTCTGAGCGACGGTGTAGATTTTACCAACTGGTGAAATCACTTTCTTATAATAGGCTTTTGGCATATTAGAAGTCGTTGATCACTTCCATTCTCCGGGTCGATAACTCTGGCTTCCCATCGAATTTGCAAAGCCAATGTTCTGCCATGCTCTACAGGTCCCACTTCATCAGAAATTATAACCCATCCCTGCCAATTGAAGGTTCTTAGTATATGTTTAATAACTTTGACCGCAAACAAGTTGCTACCTAGATCATGATTGAACTGTAGCATAGTGTAACAAATTTACTACATTTATCCACATGATAGAAAATATGCATACGATGGGGTAAGAATTACCTCAGGACGTAGGATACGATCCATCTCAAAAAATAGATCTACAATACTGCATCTTTGCAATGTAAGGAGTGAGAGGACTCCTTTTGCATGAATCATGTCATACGTACGAGGATATGTAGGAAAAGGTTCACACCTGCACCCAATACGCTTTCAAATTTATTTGAGTAGGACTTCATTAGATCCTATCAGATTTGGACAAAATGTTGCATTTGTGGCTGATATTACGACATCCAAACATGAAAGTGGAATAAGTGATAGTGTACTAGCCTCAACATACCAAACCTCAGCAGCTGAGATACAAAGAGGAAGGGAAGATATCTATAGGGGGTCTGGGATTACTGGATGATTAGACCCTATCTTTGTTGATAGACTTTTGGAAAGGTTAGTAAGCTACGATGGGGTAAATGATCATCATTAAATCTAACTAAAAACTGTGCCACTGCATGTGAATGTAAAGCTAGAATTTTTGATATATTCAAGCGAAATAACAAAGCATATTTAGTATATTCGTTACTTTTTTTAATAAGAATATATCTCTAGAAGCCGAATTTGGTCTATTTATTCGCTTGTGCAACACAAAGAAAGTCCAATTTCAAACTCTTCTCACAAGGGGTCGTTAAAACATGTTAAGACAACAAATGAACTACTGTCTTTCAACAGGAATAAGTGAACTCATACTGAAACGAAACCACAAACCATTAAACCTACATTTGAACATCAAGATACTAGGAATGGAAAGTAATCTCACCAGTCATGCAGGACACCTGCGAAACCTCGATTAAGAATGAGTGGGAGCTTGTTAGGTGTATTAGTGGGGACAACATTCATCACCGATACTGATTTTCTAGACTCCAGTAAGGCCGCATTGAGACCTCCATAATGAGCATTCATATCCATCACATTTCGCATCATGTTGTATGGAGGCAAGGGATCTTCATCTCCTGGACGCTTAGGATGGTCAGAGAAAATTAAGGGCGAAAGAAGTGACCAATAATTATTCACTGCAGATCTCCAAAATTCCATGTCTTCAGAAACGTCGTCTGGATGAACTCCTGCAGGATTATTAGACATTTGAAAAAATGAGTAAGAAACCAAATATTGAGGTCGTAGTGTATAGTGTATAAACGGAGGAATAAAAGTCGATGGAAAACTCTAACCATGAATCTCAAGATTGACGGTATTCATAGAATTAGATCTATTGATTGGAACCCATCGTTTGCTATTAGTGCCACTTATACATTGTGCAAGTGGTCTATAATATGATTGAACGTCCTCCCCTTCACAAAGTGGTATGGCACCTTTTCTGGAAAATGTAGACATCAGAAAGTAGATAAAAAAGAACAAACAGCTCGAGAGGAAATGAGTTGAGCTAAAAGTCATAGAAATTGTCTTCTGCCATAGGAATATGTAAGAAAAGTATTGGCATGTCAAACTAGATGTATGTAAAAGCCCAACCTGGACATATAACACTGAGCATCTGTAGTTTTCTGCCATATATAGACATCTTCTTCCTGAGCCAAAAGACTCCAGCACAATTCCCGAGAAAAATCATCAATTGGAGTTCCAATTTGCCTTTTCTTTGCAGTTGTGCCACTACCTTGCAGCGTGCTAGCTGGTGAACTTAAAACAACATAACCTCCAGGCTTGAGAATTCGGTCAATTTCAATGAGAAAAAGGCCACCTGATACAACATAGAGTTCATAACACACTTATATCTGATTATCTTGGAAGAAAGATGATGCAGTTGTTAATGACTTAAACTACCATCAACAAATGTATTTCCTTATCACCGGTAGAACTCTATAAACTCTTTCTATTTCGATATGTCTTGTTGAGAAATATGAAAATTCTTGAAATGCAATTTTCAAATTTTCTACTATTTTCATAATAAATGAAGTCAAAGCTGTAAGACTGTAACACAGAGCATCATCCCAAAGCACGCCAATTGGTATATCAATTGATTTCTAGTTATTTTACTTAAAAATAATGCTTCAGAACAACTTTTTCCATGTCATTGTTAAGAATATATTTAAATATATACAGACGAAATTCTAAGCTAATGTAAAATCAAATAAATAACTCTATGAAGTTGCTTAATATTGATTGAAAATGTAGACTGGTCCTACAGAAAAATGAGAGATTCGCAGCAACAATCATCACAATACCTTTGTCATCCCAGACAATATTACACTGAGCACAGTGAATCATATCGTATGAAAGTGATGGAAAAGGCAGCTGTTTTGAGATGAAATTTCCAAGTACAGAGGGAAGACCTCTTTCCAACGCTACTTGAACTTGGCCACCAGTCACTCCGTAAGCTGCCATACAAACAACCATCATATTCAGTGAGAGCAAATGAGCCCCAAAGCTACCAAACCCACAGCCAATATCTAGAACGTTGTGCACCTGTAATACATAAATGAGAAAATATCAGACATGATTAATTTCATTGGACCTCACACCTTTTAATATATTTCCTTAAGATGGAAAAGCATGCACATACATGAACTATAAAAGAAATCTATGTGATGAGTGACGTGTCCATTAAAGAGATACTGAGGAAAATATCATTTTCCTAAATAACACAAGCAGAGATGCAAGATTTAAGCTTAAGAATGCGGTAGAAACTTCAAAGAAGTTAAGTGGGCCAGAAGGGACTGATTTACTTACACCCGATTCAGGTAATTCATGTTCACTTCGCAAACCAATCAATTTGGCAATAAGGCGAGTGTAATCATTCACGCCACCAACAACTGATCCCTCTTCTGATTGAAATGAAATTTGGTTTTCTTCGAGTAACATAAGCCTGAGAAATTGGGATCAAGAATGAGCGAGGAGACAAAACTGTTGCTGCAAAATAGTCGGATTCATATGTAAAGTAATTAAAGAAGTAAATAACATTGCGTTTACTCTAGGCAGTCATCCTTCTTGTAAAGAGTTTGTTTTATTTACACTAGAACTTTCTAAAATAGCTAATAAGTTAACGAGTTAGCAAACCGTTTTGTCATGCTTCCTGATGAAAGGATCTGATCTTGCGATAACTTCACATTTCCGCTCCATATGATATCTCTACCAATTGGCCAACTCAAGGGGATCTTGTAGTCTTTAGGAGGACGTATCAAACAATGCTGATGGCCTAGTGACACTTCACAATGACGATCGAACTCCTCTCCGTCCTTAAAACCAGCTAGCAAATTGGCAGACACGTTATAGCAAGGCACATAGTACTCTTTACCCTTCCCACAAAGGTCAACATCCTTCAAGCGGTTTCCATTAGATGATAGACTCCACAACTCCAAATAATCACTTGTTGCTTTCTGTTTTAGCTTTCTATGATTTATCAACAAGTCTCGACTTGAAGCAGACGCCACTGAGTTAAAAGAACTCGAGAGTGTTGACCTCAACAACCCAATCAATGCAAACACCGAAACTACACATAATAACAACCAGTTGATAGGCGGTCTAGGACCAAACACCGAGACTACTTTGTTGTACCAGTACCTTCCCATATCCAAATTTTTCATCCCTTCTGAAGTTCTGATAAAAATCTAGTTCTAAACCCCAGCTCGGCTATTGATTCAACTCCAACTTGATCTTTTGCTGCAAAATCAACTGTCTATCATCAGATAGAGTCTCTCACTTATTTTTCCATAAATCCAGAATCTTTCAATTGGCATTGGGTAACCGCTTATTAGAATACTATCCCTAATACGGATACCCAAAATTATAACATCATCTTCTACCTTGTAACATAACCAAAATCGTCAATGCCATATCTACTCAACAATTCATTGCCCTAAATTCTAGCTTCCAAATGGCTATATGTCTGCTCAACAATTTAGTGTCCGCATTCTGGCTTCAAATGGCATATGTATATCTACTCAACAATTCAATGCCCTCACTCTAGCTTCCAAATGGCAAGTAACCCAAAATGCAATAGTTTGCACTTACTGTAAAAACAACAACATAGAATGACCCAAATCAGTAAAGAACCCTCTAATCAACCTGCACCTAACCAAAACAGAAGAGAAGACAAGAAATCAACAAAATTAACTTAAGATCACATTTTCCATACAAAAATACGATCTTTAACATCGAAATCAAATTACATGTACTAACAAAAATTGGGTTCTCCTCAGAATCACATTAAGCCATCAATAACCATAATTGCAGCAAAATATAAACAAGAAACTGGGTTTCAGCAGAATAATGTTAAACCATCAATAACGACATTTGCAGCAAAATTCAAACAGAAGACTCTGCTTTCCTCAGACTAATATCAAACTATCAACAACCATATTTGTAGCAAATTTCAAACAAAAAATGGGTTTCTTCGCAATAATCTTAAACTATGAATAACCATATTGGCAGCATAATTCACACAAAATATGGGTTTTTTGACGTACCACAAACCAGAAGCTAACAAGAAATATGAGGTGTGTGAAATTCGTACATAGAGAGCTGGTTTGATTTGCAGGCAACTTTCTTGATATCATTAATCTCTTTCTACATTTATACATTTAATATTTGGGATAAATTAATGCATATGTTGTTGAAGAATCAATTACTATTAATCAAGAATTTATGAAAATGAGGTCAGGTGTCCATTGATTCATACTCCTCACTTTCTTGATAGTCCGACATATATCAGATCCAATAAAGGTATCCAAGAATTTAATAGCAGTAAATAAATCATGGGTATAACGTTACTTATCATTTAATTTTGTAATATAATTTTGGCCCTATAATTTTTTATTTTTGATCTTAAAAAAAAATTGTTTTGTTTTATAGTATTTCTTAGCTAAAAGAAGCTGGACAGGACTTTGCACATAATCAAATTTGTCAATTCATCTCTATTTCTTCAACGGCTTCAAATAATTAAAAATACACCAAGTAATATTTAGGTAATCTAAACACTTCCATAACTTAAAACAGTTGATTATAATAAAATCGAGTACTACGTACAAGTTTAATACATAGGTCAACAAAGATTCCACAAAATACGGAGTACTTAGATTGATAGAGAGTAATATTTTGTTACTAATTAATATTGCGAGAAGTGATATGAAACTCTGTTTTTTGGCACAAAAATAGATGAAATAATAAAAGAGTAGAGAGTTATAATTAAGAAAAGAAGTGAAAAATTACTATCACCCTAAATTTAATAATCATTGACATTATTAATTATTATTATTATTATTATTATTATTATTATTATTTTTATTATTATTATTATTATTATTATTATTATTATTATTATTATTATTATTATTATTATTATTATTATTATTATTATTATCAAATTAGAGTATAATCAGTGCCTGCTGCTTCTAATTATTTCGGATATTATTCACCTCACAATACCTATTATGTTACACAAGTTTAATTTGAGTATTCATCTCAAATCACCTGAATTCAAAAAATCATAATTAACAACTTCACATTCATATTTCCCTCAAATAAATTAATTTTAACTATAGATCAAGAGTTATAGATCTATGATATCCTATCTCCTTCTATTTGTATAGAGTTTAAATTAAAAGGGCTTTTGTGGTAAAATTGTCCATTGTCATATTAGTACCTTGTTTCCATTCATAGACAACCTACTTGTGATATTTTTTTAGTACATTCAAACGTAATTTCATTTTATGCATAAGATCTATATTACTTTTATAAAATACAAGTTTTTATTTTTGATGATTGAGTTTTTAAATCAAGACTCAAAATAATTAAACATGGCATATAACGACGAATACTAGCCCATCTCAATTTACCTTGACAACAATACTTAAAGATCAGCGATTTTAAAAGTATATTAAACGTGTTGAAATTATAAAGTTCTGCTTCAACAAATTGATAAAAATAAATGTTTAAGTTGAATTCAAGAAATTGAAGTTGTAGCAACCTATCTTTTGAATGATACATGGAAGTTGGAGTTTGTTTGATCATCATTGAAAACCAATTTGACTTTGCTTTAGAAATTAGAATGGCACACATCATTTTCTTAGAATTCTGGCAAGATGTCTCTTTATACAGATTGTCATCAATTAAGAAGGTCTTAGCAATTATGTAGACATTTTCTTAGAGAAAATGAGGAAAAAAGACAGATGTGATGATAGTACCTTGATGTTTCACCTCTTGTGCAATTGTCAAACAAATGTGAAATTCAATGATATTTAAGACTAGAATGAGATGGTCGCATAAGAAATCATAAAAGTATGCTCCATCTTTTTGTTACTCAAAGAACTATGTTGTATGAGCTAATTGAATAGTCTAGTGGAAAAAGCCTTTGTTAGTGATCAAAAGGTGCTAGGTTCGAAACTCACTTCATCGCTAATTTATAAAAGAAAAATAAAAAAAAGAAGCATGCTCTATGGTTAGGCATTAGTGCCACTTATTGGCTCGGATAGTCATTTCACCGAACCAAATAGTTAACACGTCGTGTAATTTTAAAATGATTCAATTACGATTTGATTAACAATTATCGATTTAGAATTCTGATATGGATGTGTTACTGGTGTGGGCTGTAGGCTGTAGGCTGTAGGCTGTGGGGTTATCCTACTCGTTGGGCCTACTTTTTAGTGGGTTGGTTGGGCTTATCTAGTTATCTTTACTAAGTCTTCCGATTCATTTATGATTTAACCAACATCTACTGGTGTTAAAGATGGGGTAATTGAAAAGCCGCTCGTTATTCGGAAAATTTGGGTCGTTACCCGCTCGTATTATTATAGAGCGATATTTGAGTAATTTTTTTTTTGCTCGATACCCTATTTGAAAAACTCGGGGCCGCTAGATAACCCACTTGTTTATATTTTATGTTTTATATTTTATATAATATATATGTTATACTGTAACCAAAATTAATTTCATTGACCAATATAAGATTAGTATTAAACCAAGAAAAAAAAAATACTAGTATTGAAAATAATTTCCAGATTTGCATTTCGACAATTATATCTTGTTGCAGATAACCTAAAATATTTTTTTTAAAATAGAAATTTGGCGATAGCCCGGCACCCGCTCGTCGCCCGACTAAAAAATCTCGATACCCGCTCGTGTCCTTATCGAGCGATACAAGGTAATAGGTTTGCTAACCGGCTCGTTAGTACCTGGTGCTCGAACCCGGCCAGACGAAATTGAAACCCGCTCGGGTAACCCGTTACCCGCTCGAACCCAACTCGTTTACAGCACTACCAACATCTATCCAATTCATAAAACTTTAATTTTGCACTAGGCCAGTAGGCCTTATGAACAACTCTGTTTTAAAAAAAATGGCACTAGTATTTGTATCTAAGTTTTTTTTTTTAAGTTTATTTATTAGTATTTGTATGTAGGTTAGAGGGTCAAAACTCAAAAATAAAGGTAAATTAAATTAGTCGAAGAGGCATTATGTGAATACTTTATAATCAATTGTTGAATTGTTCCTCGTTTTTTAATATTAAAAATGTTTTTGTTTTTTTATTACTAAGTTATGGAAAGAAAAATGGAGACTGACTATAGTGTTCCAGAAGAATTTGATCGATCATATGGTCCGCAACTTTAAAATAAAATATTTAAACAGAAAAACGAAAATAAAAAAAACGTAACATGAATAACAATACAAGACAGTTGGATATAATGTTCGAAGTTAGTTTAAAGAAGAGCATAATAACGTATATTGTGGATCATCTAGTAACAATTCAACAGATCTGGAGTTATGATATTCCATCAACGAACTATTCTCTCATCAATACGCGTGCTCACTCTTTTATGTTTTGCATGCATTTCTCCTCTAACTACTCAACTACAACAACAACAACAACAACAACAACAACAACAACAACAAAACACTCTCACACTCACTCTCTCAATAATCAAATATGCATATCCAAGACCAAGAGTATGTTCTTGCTCATTTATTACCTGCAATCAATTTTTTAATTACCATTTATTTATTGATTTGCTTGCGTTTTCTTGATTTAATATTTCTTGTTTTCATGTGTTAATCAATCAGTATCATTTGAAGATGGAAATAAAAAATCAAGATTTGAAGTGCCCATGATGGAATTCAGCAAGATCATTGGAAAAGATTGAAGCTAACATGAAAAAGATGCAATCTTTGTCTTTGATAAATGGTGGAACAAAATTGGTTGAGAAAGAAGAAAATATTGAAGAAGTTGATGGTCAAAGTTATGGACTTAGGGAAAATCCCAAGAAGACAATGAGGGTTGTTGATGATCAGAACTTTCCTTTGCCTCAAGAAAAGGTATGCAAACAATGTGGGAAAATATTTCAGTCTATGAAAGCTTTATGTGGGCATATGGCATTTCATTCAAATAGGAAGCTAGTAATGGACAATGATTTTGACACAGAATTTGAGGGTAAAAAGAGAAGAACCAAATCTAAGTGTAAGAGGTATAATAATAATAAGAGTACTAATGATTCTTCATCTGTTTCTGAAATTGAAGAGAAAGATCAGGAAGAAATAGCTATTTGTTTGATGATGTTGTCTAGGGATTGCGGTAGTTGTACGGGTGGTGTGAATTCAGTTGTGGATTCTTCTGATAACTATGCAGTTGTTTTAGAGGCGAAATCGAGGTCGAATGAGGTGAGATATGCTAAGAAGGAAGGCCTGGAATGTGTCTATGATGAAGATGAAGTTCTTGATATGGATGAAAAAGGAGATGAGAAGTTGAATCACAGCAGTAGTTTGGATGCTGAGATGGTTCAACAAGAGAATTCGGATTCTGAGTATTTCTTGGATGTTGTTGCAATGAGTGAATCTGAGAAGATAGTGAAGATTCAAAGTCATACAACAGAACTAATGAAGAAATCAACTGCAGAATATAGAACTGATAATGGTAGAATAGGTATAAGAACTTGGCGAAACGAGTCTAAGAAAAGGACTAAAGAGTTTATAGATGATGATGAATTGGTAGTTGAATCATACAAAAGGATAAAATATGGTTCTGCATATGCTGAAGTATTGGACACTCAACAACATAAGAGAAGCAAATATGAGTGCTTCAATTGCAAGAGGAGTTTCAAGTCTTTTCAGGCTCTCGGAGGACACCGGCCTTGCCACAAGAGGAACAATGCCGATGATGCTACTGATCAAGAAACCATTCTGAACTCTGAGTGTGTAGGCAACAAGAAAGGAATATCTAAAGAAGTAACTAGTAAAGCTGTGAAGAAAGTTCGGCCTAAGAAGCAGAAAGGTTATGTTTGCCCATTTTGTCCGAGAGTTTTCAAGTCAGGCCAGGCTCTTGGTGGCCACAAGAGAACACATTTTCTTAGTAGTAATGCAGAGATCACCAATCAATTTCAGGAAACTAAGCCGGAGGTTCACGATTTGTTCGATCTCAACCTCCCGGCTCCTCAAGAAGATGGCAATAATGCGCAATTCGCTTTGTGGTAAATTGTAGATAAGCTCACTGATCTACTGCTACTAAGGCTGCTCTCAATCTTGTTCTATTGCTTAACCATCATCTGTTAACCTGAAACCATATTTCAACTTGTTAGAATTTCAGATTTTGCTCAAGGATTAATCCTAGTTTCAGGTGAATTTGTGGCATTTCCTGAACTCAATTTTGTCAATGAATATGCCACAAAGTAAGCAGAATATTTCCTCATATTCTAGTTATTCCCTATTTAAAGAATTAGTGGCCTTAATAAAATTTATTTTTACTTTGAATCTTCAAGAGTACCTTGTGATTTGTGAACAATTGAACAAATGACAAACTCAATTATCTATCCAGATTTAGGTATACATAATTATTGTCAAGGCAACATTTTTTTCGATATTGTCCTTGTCGAAAGTATGGAACATGTGTCCGATTTGCACTTTATATTTACATTTTATGCATTCGATAATATGTTAAAAATGATTAACGAAACGAAACGCACGATGATATATACAAACAGACTTGCATTACTTACATTTGATAAGAATAAAATTAACAAAACTTAATGGCTTAAAAAGTGATAGGCTTCAAAATAGGCTCCATCTAAACTTAAGATGTAAGTTATCAAGTCTCGATTGATCTCTTTTTTTTTTTTTTTTTTTTGAAACTTAGCGATGAGGTGAGAATCGAACCCAAGACCTTTTGGTCACAAGCGAGAGCCTTTTCCACTAGGCTATCCGATTAACTCGATTGATCTCTTTTTTTAAATACCATTAATTTTTGTGCAAAATTTAAGAAGTATTGAAGAGAAAATTTAATTCGTTTGACAGAAATTTCCTTATCAATTGAAGTAGATAATTTGGAGAAAAAGTGTTAAAGAGAAAATAAATGTGTAATCTTTGTGGTTAGATTTGGGCAAATTGATTTTTTGAGAGAATTGTGAGATTAAGAGGAGAAAAATAAGTAGCAAATTTAACTTAAAATTTTGTTAATAATTTCATTCAGATCTGCATTTATTAAGTACTTAAATTTTTTTTGTTAACAAACAAATTTAATAAAATAAATACTAAATTAATTAATTTTAATTACTTAATGAATTTAATAAACATCCCCTAAATTACATCCACTTTCTAGTTCTAATATAAACAGTTACCAGAAAGAAACAAGTTCTCCTTCGTTTATCCTCAAAACACATGCTAATCAAAACAAATACAATCACCACACCACTTGATTTGATTGAGATCGATTCAACTCAACATATTAAAAGCTATCCAAATATCATTTTCAACATTCACCATAAATCATTTCACAAATGAATTTTTAATGTCACCTTCCTATATATATGCAGCTAACCACCTCAATCCAATCAATTTATGAAATTATAATACACCAATTTTTTTTTTTTGTAAATTAGCAATGAAGTGAGTTTCGAACCCAGGACCTTCTGGTCACTAGCAAAAGCTTTTTCCACTAGGCTATTCGAATTTATGAAATTACAATACACCAAAATTAGAGAGGATCATTTACATTTTCTAATACTCCCTCCGTCCCTAAAAGATTAAGAATTTTAATTAAACGATAAGGAATAATATAGTCATATGAGATCTTGTTAGATTCGTCTCAATATATATTTTTGAAATATCAACTTTTTATAATTTTTTCGAATGTACAATAAAAAATATTTATGTTTTGTTGACGTCAAAAGTCAAAACGTACCAATCTTTTAGGGACGGAAGGAGTACTTCCTTTAATATATTTTTATTTTAAAATTTATACAATATGTATCGAGTAGTTTAGCTATAACTATTTATCATTTCCCCATTACATAATAAATACAATATTTTAAAGGGCAAATGGCATCAAAGATCACCGACATTATCTAATATTTCCAATTCGATCACCCTCATTTCAAAGTGCCTATATTGGATCACTGAACTGAATTTTTTTGGTTAAATTTAGTAACTGGGCCGTTTTAAAAGATTTTGGGTGCATTTTGTAAGTTTTTACCAAGGGTAATTTTGTCCCTTCATATTTATAGACATTTAATCCTCGTTTTTTTAACTTTTTCTAATAAAATTTTTTAACTTTTTTTTAAAAACTTTTTTTAATTTTTTTAAATTTTATTTTTCTAAAAAAATGGGAAAAAAAGAAAAAAATTATAAAAAATTAAAAAAAACAAAAACTAAAATTAAAAAGACTAAAAAAATATTAAAAAAATATTTAAAAAATAAAATTTTTTAAAAAAAGTTTAAAAAAAAATTAAAAAAATTTTAAAAAAGTTTTTAAAAAAATTTTAAAAAAGTTTTTAAAAAAATTAAAAAAAACGAGGATTAAATGTCTATAAATATGAACGGACAAAATTACCCTTGCTAAAAACTTACAAAATGCACCCAAAATCTTTTAAAACGGCCCAGTTACTAAATTTGACCAAAAAAATTCAGTTCAGTGATCCAATATAGGCACTTTTAAATGAGGGTGATCGAATTGGAAATATTAGTTAATGTCAGTGATCTTTCATGCCATTTGCCCTATTTTAATATGAAAGCAAAAAAATAAAAGAAAATAGACAATCATTTACGTACAAAAATCGATCTTATCGAACAAAATTAGAAAAGTAGTAACAGCGTCGTTTCGACGCAAAGGAAAAATTAATCCAACGGCCCAAAACAAAATCTGGACAATATTCGAACCCTAAAGTCAAAATCGAATGTAAAAAAACCACCACTATATATACCCCCCTTGAAAGGCTGAGGCGTGAGTCAACTCTCTTACAGCTCCGTTTAGTTATCTCCTGAAAAACACCTAAAAAAGACAACGAAAGTAGCAGAGTACGATGTCGGACTCCGAGGAACACCACTTTGAGGCCAAGGGTGATGCTGGAGCCTCCAAGACGTTCCCTCAGCAGGCTGGTACTATCCGCAAGAATGGTTATATTGTCATCAAGAACAGGCCCTGCAAGGTAATTTTTGTTTTGATTAATATATGTTTTTGGGTTGATTTTGTTTTTTTGGTTGATGGGTGAGAGATTGATTTTTTCTGTTATAATTAAAGATTTTTTTTTAATTAAAAATTCTTTAGTTTTGGTTGATGGGCGAGGTGCTTTAGTTGATGGGCGATGTTGGATATATTTATAGATTTATTTGTGAAGTATGATTGTTTTTTGTGTTCAAATTGTTTGGTTTTGGTTGATGGGTGATGTTGGATTGGTTTTGATTTGTAATTGAGGATATTTTGAATTGGATTTGTTTTGGTTGATGGGTGATGCTGGATTTTTGTATTATTATTGAATGGTGTTGCTGAGTAGGTATTGGAGTAATTGAATTTAAGATTTTGTTGTAATTTTGTTTTGTTTTGTTTTGAGAGGTGTGTGACGTTTGATTGTCTTGTTATATATGATTTAGGATTTCTTGGTGTTGTAAGTATGTAATGTAATAATTAGATAAAAATAGATCTGAAAGTTTGTGTTTTTACTATACGTACTGTTGATTTTGTGATTGTTACTGGAAGTTGTGTTTTTGTTTAAGCGTTCGATTTTGTAATTTTTGATAAAGTTCCTATTTCTATTTGCAGCAGCTGGGTGCTTTGTAGCTTAAGCAGATGGTTTCAATTTTATTGTTGTGTTTCCATACTTGTTTGAATGGATCTTTGCTTATATACTTGAAGTGTCATTAGTAACAATTAAAATATGTCTTTTAGAACTTTCTTGATTTTAATTCCGAATGCTACTTTGTAGTAGAGGAGGTACTGGTGTTGTAACTGCTCACAAAATTGTTGATGTATTAAAATGTTGTTTGTGTTTATAAGGCGATAAACGAATTTGTTGTTCATGTGTACTTCTCAAAATATAAATTTGTTGCTTTGTGGAAGAGAAGTCAAGTCACGAGATTGTAATTTGAGAACATTAAAATGTCCTGCCTGTGAGCCAATTGAAACAATGACAAGTACGGTATAGTTATAAATGATGAGTTCTATATGCAAATAATCTTTAATTAACACTCTGGAGATGTAGTTGATGTACTATGGTCTATATATGTTGCAACAATAATTGGCTATGTTGGCCAGTGGTCCGTGGGGCGTGCTATGCTTACCAACCTAAATTTCAATGTGCTTTCTGTAGACTAATAAGACTGTAGTGTTCTGTTATATAACTTCGTGCTAATTTTACTTTTGAACTTATAGGTTGTGGAAGTTTCCACTTCGAAGACTGGCAAGCACGGTCATGCCAAGTGTCACTTTGTAGCGATCGACATCTTTACTGGGAAGAAGCTTGAGGATATCGTGCCTTCTTCTCACAATTGTGATGTATGCTCTGCTTCATTTAGTACACCCTCACGATGCACGTTTTAACTATTTTTGGGACTAAAATAAAAATATAATATTTGGAACAGGTTCCCCATGTTAACCGTACTGATTATCAGCTTATCGACATCTCAGAGGATGGATTTGTAAGTGAACCCTTCACTACTTGTATGTTTTTATCATTATTTTGTCTAGTACAGTAAGTCCTATATTAAAGAATAACATTGTAGGTGAGCTTGCTCACTGATAATGGGAACACCAAGGATGATCTGAAGCTGCCAACCGATGACAGTCTGCTTACGCAGGTTAGTGTCATTATTTTAAGCGAGTGTCTTCCTCAATAAGTATACTTTGGTCTACACTAGTTCTCGCAAATTAATACCTTGATTAAGTTTCATATCGACGCCTCTTAAACATTTTGAATGTGGTTGTGAACTCTGATGTTGTACAGATCAAGGATGGGTTTGCCGAGGGCAAGGATCTTGTGGTGTCCGTGATGTCTGCCATGGGAGAGGAGCAAATCAATGCCCTCAAGGACATTTCTAAGTAGTGTCCTCTTCCGCGACGGAGAATTTATTGTGTTATTATGCCACATCCTTATTTATGGTGGCTATATGTAGCTTTAAGGTTTGCGGAGATGCTCTAGGGCATCTCCTAATTGATTACTTCCTTGCCAATAGGGTTTTGCTCAATTGGGATTTGTAATGTCAATCTACTTTCTGGACCTTGTTCTCTTATGTGTACTCTGTGTGGACATCTTTATGTCAAAAATTAAAAATGCATTTTCTTTCTTAAAGATCATTGATATGATTGGATTATTTGTATCTATACTATAGCTTAATGGTGAAGTGAGTATATAAATCTTGTACTAAGTGTAAGTAAAGGACAAATTGTGCCATCGCACATGTTCACTGAATTATGTTGAGAAGACTGGTAAGAGGCAAAGCCCCAGATTGTGCCATTGCACATTCTCAATTGTACATGATCTCAAAATTATCTGATGATCGTAGACATGACATTGCAAGCAAATACTGTACTTTTATCGAGATTTTTCAGATTGTTCGTTGAAACATGCAAAGTTGGCGGAAATCTCTAAAATTATTTTGACATTTAGACTTGAACATGTAAGAGCTCCAAAATGGAAGTACTTAGATAGAAGATATTTCGTCTCAAGATCATCAACAGAATATGATCCAATTAACCTTCAGCAGAAACACATGCAACAGGTCTGCAAATGAATCTATATGACAGGCATCAATGTGCCTTACTTGTAACATCCTTTATACTGCCACACTAACGGAGGTTCATCAGTCCCACCTTTCCCCTCTTCCTAAGATGGAACCCTTTGGCACTCTGTCAGAATTCTAAACGACAAGGCCAATCGAAAGGTCCACTGTACGGTAGAGACATATCTGTTATTCTGATATCCCATATCAGTTAGGCTTCAACAGTTCAACATCTTTAAATCTGAAGATTAAGTTCAAGTCATTCAACATTTGAATGTCATGCTGCTTGCAGATCCCTGTTAATCTCTTAGCTAACTTTAACTAGATACCAGAAATAAAGACAAGATAGCTACTACCATCATACATTTTGAAACAATGTCAAGAGCTAATCCTCATTGTAAGCATTTAAATGGTCTAGCTGTGACGTTACAGCTACTCATTTAAGAAACGGCTAACATGAATATAGACCCTGAATTGCATTAGCTACTAGGAAGGAATATTACACAATCTCCGGAAGCCATCATCACAATGATTATGATCATGCCTTCATATATATGCACAACAACGAAAGCAGGCTTAAACTTCATGCCTCAGATTCACGATTGGTAGTTCTTACTTCTCAGTAGACAGGACCAAAACAAGTGGGCTGGTCAGATATATAGACATCCATATAGGAGCTCTATGATTTTCCTCTTCTAATTTTAAGTTTCTCCCCTTTCTATTATTGTGATTACCTTCACCAGCTCATCAAATGGATACTTAAATCATTACACAAATAAACATATCGTCGTAAACTAGAAACTATACGGACTATTGAGTAACATTATCAAACAAGAAAATCAAAATCATCCACATGTTATTTAATAAACCATTCACTAGCGTTTATCAAATACAATACTCATATCCCCATTATTGAAGACAATATATAATATAATTGTCTAATTATTCCATTAGATAGCATTTCAAACTTCAGAAGCAGTTGATATGAGAAATACATACCACAGTAGATGCATCAAACCGTTCATGCATTTTAATATCTACACTATACAATGAGATACACAACAAACAGTTACATTACCATCACAAAGCTGGTAATCAACCGTAGACAACAGAAACAACATGAGGAACCTTCTCATCATCGAAAGGAAAGCTAATATAATCGCTACCAAACTCCCCAGCAATCTCCAGTGCTAACTCACCATGAACAGCCTTACAATACATATATAGCACAACAATAGCGGCCATACCCTCCAGCATTAACAAAGTCACCACACCAGAGGTAATCACCGTCTCCAATATAAACACCAAACTCTCAAACCCCCAAACCCCATCCACATTCACCACTGACCCCGAAAACCACGAAAACGCCCAAACAAAAAACCAAATCGACAACCCAAACAAAACCATAATCGACAAGGCCACGCCTCTCATCCCTCGCACTAAACACGCGCTACGCCTTAACGCCTCATATCCCCATTTCGATTCCACCACCACAACCACAGGAGCCAAAACCCAAATCACATGCAAATAAACCACACACAAACCAAACATAAAACCAACAACATAAATACTACTTATTTCAATCCCAATCAGCTCCAACCCCTTAGAAACCAACCCACCCAAAAACATCAAAAACAGCCCAGCCATCCCCACAACCACTTGTCCCACAAACAAAGTCACACAAAGAGGCAAGAAACTGAAGAATATTGACTTAACCGAAGACAAAATCTTCACAGGTCTACCATAAAAGCCATGAAAAGTGCTGTAACTAATTGTAGCAAAAGCGAAAAGGGACATGAAAAGGGCAAAAAGGGTATAAAGAATTGTGAAGAGGGAGGGTGAGGGAGGAGGGGCAGGGTGTTGGGAGATGTAGGATAAGGAAAGGTGGGGATGCGGAGGGTGGTTGAAGATGGAGTTGGGTTGAGAAATGAGGGAGTGGATAGTGGGGTAGATGATGAGGGAGAAAGAGAGGGGGAGGAGAAAGAGGACTGAGAGACCTAGGAAGTGGCGAGAGTGGGCGTTGACTATTCGCTTGGATTCTGTCAGGACTCCATTGAGGTTGAGTGTGTGGGCTGGGGATGGGGGTAGGGGTGGGGGTGGGGGTGGAGTTGCCATGGATAAAATTGGATTGGTAGAACTTCTAAGAAGGTGTCAGGTTTGGTGGAGGAGGAGAGGCTTTTTTAGGAAGGATAAAAATAGGGTAAATGGTGTAGCTAAAATGTTTCTAGTCTATGAAGTAACATGCTTGTCAAATACTTACTCCGTTCCTAAATAGTTGATACATTTTGACTTTTGTAATCAAACTATAAAAAATTTGATTAAGAATTATTCAACGATAATAAATAATATAGTCATATGGGATGTAGTTAGATTCGTTTTAATATACTCCCTGCGTCCCTAAAGATTGTCACATTTTGACTTTTGTTGGTCAATAAAATACAATTTAAAACGTAAATATCTATTATTTTACATGCGAAAAAATTATAAAAAATTGATATTTCAAATATATACATTGAGACGAATATAAGAAGGTCACACAAGACTATATTATTTCTTATCGTTTAATGGGAATTTATGGTCAAATTTTATAATGTTTGACCAACAAAAGTCAAAATATGACAATCTCTTAGGGACGGAGGGAGTATGTTTTTGAAATATCAACATTTTATAATTTTTTCTCATGTAGAATAAGGGATATTTGCATTTTAAATCGTGTCTTATTGACCATGAAAGTCAAAATGTATCAATCATTTAGAAATGGAGGGAGTAATATTTTATTTGGTATGGTGCCTAATTTTTTGTTTGTTAAGTACATGTTGGGTGGATTATTTCATCTTCGAACTTGTGGTTGATTATTTCAGATTTTTTTATTGAATTTTTACTCCAAAATATGTTATAAATGAAATGATCGAAATAATTTTAGTGACATATCACTTGCCTCTCACATAATATTATTAACAACGGATTGACAGATTAAGTGATGAACTTGAACATTTTTAAACATAGTTTATTGATAATAACGCTTTGAAATATATACGATGAACTAAAAATATTTATAAACATATGTAAACGAGTACTACTCATTAATGTTTTCTATTTGATCTTTCTGTGAAAACATTATACACACCAAATTATTTTATTTCTAACAACATACTAGTTGCATGTGTATAACAATTCATACGTTTTGTATATATTTAATTGAATCTCTGTCCATCAATTATTATGACTTTGACTATAAGTTATTTTTACTTATATTTCAATGTATAATTTATTTTTAATCTAATCACATATACCTTTAAGATGATTTTTATTTTAATTGATAAATATGTCTCTTTTTATTCAACTTATTTGTATCACTAATAAATTACATTAATGAAATGTTATGTTGCATGCCATTGACGTCATTATGTGCAGTCTAAAGGTTTTATTGTCAAAATCGTACTTTGCTAAATCATGTCAACCAACTTTCCCGAATTGCCACGTGGATCTTCCATGAGCCCAAATCTCTTGTTCTTTGCAATCTACCAAACGTGCCCTTATGGTAGTAAAATATACAAGAATGTGTTTATAGAATCGAGCAAATGTATATATTCACGACGAACAATTGAAATAATCATACCATTTAGCAACAATCAGGCTTCTGTTGATTTTTCATTTGCACTATTTCCAGGTATACGTGGTATTCATATAGCCGATCCGTCACGTAAGTATTGGATTGGTTCTATTATATTCAAATATGATTTCAGTTTTGAATTAATGTGGATATTTTACCATTCTTGAAATCATGTATTTCTATGTAAAAATTTAATCTTTTGTTGAATTTGTATGTTGGATATGTAAATTTTTGTTTCTTACAACAAAGGTGGGGTTTTGATCATTCTTTAATACTTATTTACTGAAATTTTGATGCAGGTTGGTGAAGGGCTAGCATTGATGTGTTAGTGGTTGATTCTTTATACTATGGAAATTAGGTGAAATTGAGAATTTGTGGCTCTAGAGTTGTAGTCTTGATGTTATTTACATTAGTAGAGCCTTTTTGGATGGAGTAAAGATTGTAAACAATGTCTCTTTGAGTGTGCTGAAATTTTGATGTTGATAGCATCTACATATTGTTCGAACTTGATTAAGCCGAGCCTGTGACGAAAACTGTGAAAAACAATGGAAGCTGACAGTGGGGCAAGCCCAAGGTTGAGCTCAATAGTGACAAACAGAGAGGAAAATGAGGGTCCAGTTGTAGAAGCATTCGAGTTAGAGCCAACACATGGAGGTTCTCATTCAGATCACCATATCCATTCGATGAGTGCACTCGAGATTTTGAGAGAGACTATTAGAATTCTGCAGTATAATGCAGGTGGTTTTATGTCAATTGCAGCATTACTAATCTGTCCTCTATCTGCTGTAATTTTGTCTAATTTATTGGTTAATAAGTCGATAGTGAAAAGATTGACTATTCGTTTGTTACTTCTGGCAAAGACTAGTGGACTTCCTCTTAGGCCCTTTATCAAACAGTCCTGCCAAAAGTTCGCTGAAGTAGCCGTCTCAGCTATATTTAGCTTCCCTTTGTATGTTACATTGTCATTGTTGTCGAAGGTTTCTGTCGTCTACACAGTTGATTGTACTTACTCGAGGAAGCACTTTGATTTATTAAAATTCTATGTGATCGTGTCCAAGTTCTGGAAGCGAATTGTTGAGACTTATTTATGGACATCTGTTGTCATTTCGGGTTGCTTGACATTGTTTATTGTTCTTCTTGTTGCTGTAAGCAGTGCATTTTCAATCATGGGATTTCCTCCAGACTTGATTCTGTATCCTGCAATGGTGGTTGGTATGATATTCTCAATAATTTTGGCCAATGCCATCATTATTTGCAACATTGCTATTGTGATCTCTGTGTTGGAGGATGTTTCTGGACCTGAGGCATTGGTTCGGTCAAGTTCATTAATAAAAGGGCAGACACAAGTCGGTCTACTGATATTTCTTGGCTCGACAATAGGTTTGGCATTTGTGGAAGGTCTTTTTGAGCACAGGGTAAAGAGTTTGAGTTATGGAGATGGTTCTTCGAGAATTTGGGAAGGGCCACTTTTGGTGTTGATGTACTCTTTTGTGGTGCTTATTGATTCCGTGATGAGTTCAGTTTTCTACTTCAGTTGCAAATCATATAGAATGGAAGCAGCTAATGCAGAAGAACAATCTATTTTAGAAGCCTTGGCTGTGACTCCGAAAGCAAGAGACATGTCGTTGCACGCTACTGCAGCTTGATACGTTCGCATTTGCTGATGATTGCAGAAAATGTCAAGGCTTGAAGTACCAAGTTCATCTACGTCCTGGGAACCAGTAGGGTCGAATACCTGTAAGTCAACTTCAGTGGGAAAGTGATTACTCTTCCCAAATATGACTTCTCCTGAATCATAATGTAGTAATTCTGAGTGGTCCACGAGTATAATTGTCGATAGAGAGATCTAAACTTGGATCAATTGTAGATTGATAACTCTGGTCTCGTTTACCAAGATGTGGAAACCATAAATTATACTCCCTCCGTTTCTAAAAGATTGGTACATTTTGATTTTTGTAGTCAAATTTTAAAGAGTTTGATCAAGAATTCTCATTAAACGACAAAAAAATAATATAGTCATGTGGAATCTTGTTAGATTCGTCCCAATATATATTTTTGAAATATCAATTTTTTTTTATAATTTTTATGCATATAAAATAAGAGAGATTTACGTTTAAATTGTATTTTGTTGACCATGAAAGTCAAAATGTATCAATCATTTAAGGATGAAGATTTGCAATAGTTCTGCTCCAAAATTTATATCGATCAATGTTATTTACATCTTTTTATTTACAATGACTCACATTTGTTAAATACATTCTCTTGTTATTTCCTTTATCCCTTTATTTAACACTCATTTACTTTTACAAAAAGTTTAATAAAATTTCAAATTTTTGTTACAACTTTAATTTTCTTTCCATACTTTCTTACTTAATTTGCTAAAATGGATATACAAAAATAGATTCTCTTTTAAGACGGAGGAAGTATTTGTTCCTGAAGTGTGAATATACCTTTGTGAAGGTTGCCCATTTCTTAGTAGAATTATTGCATGAGATAATAAAAATTAAAAAGAGGACATCGACAACTTGGATTTCTACGGTTTTTTTTTCTTCTTCAGATAAATTACTAGCACTAAAATTTGTAAAAAGTATAAGTTAATCGCAAAAGTAACAAGACATTTTGGTTATTTGGTATCTTTAAGTCCAACAAACTGCTTTTAAGGACATTCAGATGTAGAAAATTTGGAGTTAGATTTGGAAAGGGGCCGCGCGAACGCAGGCCCCCACTGCCACAAATTATGACGTAGGCTCAACCAACTTGGGCTGACCTTAGGCGGGCACCCCTCCTAAGTGCAATGGAGGTCACCAACCTAGGCCATGGGCCTCATTGATCACCCATTGACCCCGTCCAGGTAAGTATGTTTCCAGGTGCTAGATCATATACTTTTATATCAATCATCACCCTACTCAACTCTTCTCCCCTCCGATGTGGTATTGCAAAAATATTAACAAGCTATTTTTACTTGGTCATGTTTGAGCTTGGCCTCAACTATCACTACAAATTCTTATCATGGAGTTTTAACAAAGAGTTGCCCGTTACCCCCCACATGAAAGCCTCTGTTTAACCACAACGACGACGACGGGAGGCGGGACGATGCCGAACAATGTTATGTTGAGGCATACCATCCTAGCTTGTTATATTTAAGGTGCTGAACTGTTGATGTCTTCCTGGTATATATATGAAGTTAAACATGTAGGAAAAAAGAGGTGATGGAGAAGCTATTGCAAACTCGTGTTATGCATATAATATGAAACAGCATTATGTGAATATGAGAATGTAATAAAAATGGAGTAACTAAAAACTCGATAAGATAAAATTGGAAGACATTATGTGAATATCATTAATTTTGTAATAATGTAAAGAAGTCCGATTATCGTAACTAACGTGTCCTACCGAACCAATCGTGTTCCTACATCGCGTCATATGTCACAAAGAAACCTCCGCCAAATCAGCCCCACAACTATTTCATTCTCAACAACAAACACATAGTTTGCGAACTCCGAATTTCAAGAAAATGGTGATCAAAAGTCAACGCATCAAGATGGTGTTGTTCTTGATTTTGACTATAGTTGTGTTATCAAGAAATGTGGAATCAATTCAATTCGAGCTGCAAACGGGTCGGTCAAAATGCATGACAGAAGAAATCAAGAAAGATTGCATGACTCTTGGTAAATATCACATCGTTAATCAAGCTCAAGGATACCCTTTACAAGATTCTCATAAAGTTACTGTCAGGGTAAGTTTTTTCTACTCTTGAAAAGTGGAAATTTGATATTTCCTATGCTATTGTATAGGCCTAATTGAAAGACAATTGCGATTTTTACTTGCTTGCTTGTTCCTTTCTAATATGATGATCATGATGAATTGATGATTATAGTATTATTTACTCCATGTCAAAAAAGATTTTCCAGTTTGATTTTCAATTATATAAAGTTAAGTAGAAAATAGGTTATATTTTCAAAAGTAGGTTGATTTTTGTTGACTAAAAGGTTAAATGGAAATGTAAGGAGTAACATTTATTTTTATTACAAAATATTGTAAAAATATATTTTTAGGGTGAAGGTAATGGTAAATTTTTTGGAAAATAAGTTTGTTAAAGTTCATCTAAGACTTGGGTGAATAAGAAGTAGGAGCATGTTTAGTTGAGCTGTTGAGGTGATACATTAAGGTTGTTTTTGAGTGTTTAGTATGATTCTGGAGCTGTAGGTGACATCGACTCGCGGTGGTAACTATCACTACTCAGACAATGTAGCAGAAGGCAATTTTATGTTCCATACCGAGGAAGAGGCAGAGTATGTGACCTGCTTTTATGCACATGATCAGAAGTCTCCAGCCACACTTACGATTGAATTTGAGTGGAAATCTGGTATTGCTACTAAGGACTGGTCTAACATTGCCAAGAAAGGCTCTGTTGAGGTACACACTCTTACTCCTTGAACATAATGCGATAGATGATCGCACATGTTTGCCTTTGTGCTTCTTGAGGTTTGCCTTCTCTTTTCAGGATAAAGTTTAATTTATTGACTTGTTCAGCCTTCCAATGGGACTAATTTATCGTAGTAGATTGTAATTAGTAAGACAAGAAGATACCTAGTCAAAATCAACTTGGAAGGTTAGAAATCGTTATAGAAATCGCAGAGTTGACTTCTCTACTTGTTAATTGATTACATTGATTCTTATAAAGTGATGTATTTGCTTGTCAGTAATGATTTCATCACTATGGAAATATCACACAAGATCCAGTTTTGAGCAATTTTTTTCATCCCTTTTGTACTTGTGTTGTTCTCCGTGGACCGTGAACTTATTTTCTATTGGTTATCGTCTAAGTGAGGTCTATCTAGTAGCTCTGAAACACGTTTTTCTCTTAGTGACTAGTGTAAGTGCAGATTTTAGATGTCCAGCATCTTTGCATATATACCAACCCTGAGTTTTTCTTCCTTTTCTACATCTGTTACTTTTGTATTGTGTTAACTCCTGCTTTCTGCCTTGGTTAGTTAATGCAATTGGAATTGAAGAAGATGTTTGATATGGTTCAATCCGTTCACGATGAGATGGTTTATCTCCGTGCAAGGTTTGTAACTTAAGTCACGTTCTCAAATATCAGTCTTGGTGACTACTGTTAGTCCTCTTCCATACTGAGTTGCTAATTTATTATGGGACAAATGGCGGTGTCCTGCAGGGAAGAGGAAGTGCAAGAGCTCAACATTACAACTACGTCGAAAATGGCTTGGTTGAGCTTTTTGTCTCTTGGTATGTGCATCTCTGTGGCAGGATTGCAGTTTTGGCATCTGAAGTCATTTTTTGAGAAGAAGAAGCTTATCTAATGGTATTCCTTACTATCTTATTATCTGACACCATAGTTTTGTATATTGGCATCAAGCGGCTAACGATAAAAACATGGAATCCAATGAGGGGATATCTGAAACTTTAGTCCCAGAGTTGGTTCTCAGATAATTGGATTCCTTCCCTTCCACCTCTATTGCCCATAGAGGTCGATTCTTCATTCGGCTTCTCCTAGTTTTCCCCTTTCTGATCTCATACCGCATCTGCCTTTGCTTCAGCCGTCTTATCACCTTCAAAACCGGGACATAGAAATAAGCAGGCCGAGCTTCCATGTACACTCTCAAAGCTGTGGTAGCACTAGCTATAACACTTGTCACCATTTTTTTTTTTGTCTTCTCGGGTTTTACCAAGCTTTTCCCAGTCAACGGACTTCTTGTAACACTCTAAATTACCTAGTTTGTATTTTAACTTGTGCAAAATTATGAGTTCGTTTACTAACTATCGTCTTATTTATGGAAACTAATGAAATCATAAATTGTTACCATTATTTTCAATTAAATGATACACATGATTATGAAGACTGATTTTATCTGAAGCTAATGGTATATCTTGAAAAACCCATATATCATACGCTCGCTACAGTCTACAAGATATCATCTAACAATTTGAGCCATAAAATCGAACTTTCAGGTGGAGGTATTCGAATTAAACTCTATCTAGCCGTTGATTTATTTTAATCTCGACAAAATACGTATGGAGACTGGAGAGAATGATTTGTTACCATACATGCATGCAAGAGAAAAACATAAAAGCATATACAAAATAATTTTTTGAAAATAGTCTAGTCGTTAAGTACTAAAACTTTTTTATTTTGATGAAAAGGATTATGGCCCTACTTAAAAAAATTGAGATTGATTTAATCGTGAGATTTAGTTAACCCAAACAACACATATGAATTTGACTCGCTTATTTTGATTATACCCTTCATATGGCCGGGGACATTGTGGCACGTCACCAAATATTAACCTCTAGTCAATAAACGGTACTTGCTCGATTGGTATTGTTATCATATTATTGGACGATGGTTAACAATTTCAATATAAAAAGTGATCAAAAAGTAAATTGAAAATGTAAAATTCCAATTAATTATGCTAGAAAGACAACTAAAATTTACATAAAAATATTAACTAAATTTTATTGAGAGAGTGAATATATAAATAAATCAAACATAATGCCCCGATTCCAAGGTACCGATAATGCGGATTGGTTATGGTTTTCCTAAGAATTTTTCTCTTAAGATTTCTCTTATTGCATTAATTCACGATTCATAAATTTTGTATAAATAGAATAATAGTGCTTTAGAGAAATCTTAAAAGAACAAATCTTAGGAGGATAGACCATAATTTTCTATCCAATAATGTGTAGACTAAGATTTGTTCTCATAAGATTTCTCTAAGAATTATCATGCAATTTATACAAAATTGTAAAATTAAATTATGTAATTAATGCATTAAGAGAAATCTTAAGAGAAAAATTCTTACTGTTCGAAAATAATTACAATCGAGCAGGGAATAAAAAGCAATTCATTTTGGCCTCAAAGACTATATGGTTCTCCTTCAGTCAAGGATTGATATATTTACCACCCCAAGTTATAAAGATTAGTTACTTAAAACTCTCTATATATACATACATACTTACCCATTAAATCAAACTACACATATATTTGAAGAGTATAGAGATAGGTTGTTCATAATTAAAAACTTGAGAAATGGCATGTACAAAAAAAATGATGGTTGGATTTGTTGCAGTCCTCTTAGTTTGTTGTTTAGTTTTCCAGGAGACTGAGGCAGCGGATCTAGGCGGAGGGAAAGTCGGAGGTGGCGCGTGTGTGCCGGGACGTGACCCAGATTGCCCCAGGACGACCTCTTCTCCCATGAGAGATTGTAAGAAAGCGCATCAGTGTCGCGAGGGTAATTAGAGACTCGGAACAAATAACGTAGTGTAATTAAATAAGAACTTACGTGAGAACATCGAATGGCCTAGTAGTTAGAAGGCTTTCCAGTGACTTAGAGGTCCTGGGTTTAATTCTCATTGTAAGGGGCGAAAAAAAATAAGAACTTACGCAATGTAGGAAACTCTATGTATAGGCGTGAACAAATGTAGGAAATTGTATTTCAAGTCATCATCGACAATTTTATTGAAAGCATTTAATGGTTTTTGAATCTCTTGCGCATATTTGTAGTAGGGGTGTGCAAAAATTATCCAACCCGTTCAACCCAACCCATCCCAACCCGAAATACGGGTTATTTGGGTTGATGGGCCTGGGTTTGGGTTAAGTAGTCAAAACCCGATAAAATTGGGTTGGTTTTGGGTTTACAATGTTGAAATCCGACCCAACCCGAATATTATACATATTAATATAAATTTATAATTTTACGCTTAAAATTTTAGACTTATTATAAAAATAGATATGTAAAATTCAATAGCCAATATAATTAGATGCTACAATAAGTCCACTTTAAGTTTCTAACACAATAAACTAGTATATGTGTATATATATATATAAATAGTCATTAAGGCGGCACTACATGTGCATAATCTAGGAATTTATGGTTCTATTAAGTTTTCAAGATTTTCTACAATGTCACTCTCAAATATTTTGATTCGTTTTTCACCACTTCAAATCATTTTTCAAAGAATGGGCAGGTATAATTAGAGAAATAAATTAGATGTGTTCAAGTTCAGATTTTGAACGAAAGGAAAATAATCTCAATAATATCAACATTGAGTGAGTAATTACTGATCAGTTAATTTTTGTTACATGTAATTAATATTATTATATGTATCTAAGTTAAAAATATATTAGTCTAACTTATCTTTATTAATCGTGTACATGTCCTAGATCGAAAACATGATACAACCATAATAATTTTGCAATATTTTTTAGGTTTTGATACTTAATTTGTGGATTTTGAATTTTGAATTTTGAATTTTGAATGAGTTACCAATGGTCTTACATGATTATATATACAATTATTATGATTTTTATTATTGTAATTTCTAAGTTATTTTATTTATAATTTTAATTGTTAAAATTAATGACGTCTAACCCGAACGATCCGCCTAACCTAACCCGAAAATTAGAGGACCCGAAACAGCGGGTCAAATAATTCTTGAGTTGGGTTTGGATCAAAATTTTCAAATCCGAAAAGTATTGGGTTGGGTTCGGGGATTAGCCAAAACCCACCCAACCCAACCCATGCTCATCCCTAATTTGCAGTGTTACACGATGCATGCATGTAAATGTAATATTGTTGGCGTCTAAAATAATGTCCTATTCCACAATTTACAATATCACTTGACATCTAAAATGAGCAAGATCCTCTATGTCCTTTAGTGCCTCATTACTTTTAAAGATGTACATAATTGATAACGGTCCAATTTATTTCTTGGTGGAGTTCTAATAGGAGGGTACTTTATTTGGTGGATTTTTCTCTAAAATAAATTTGTTCGGCCAATTTCTATTACAGCCAACATTTGTCGTTTATTTTTCAAGCAGGGATATTTTGGACTTCCGTGATTATTTTTGAGGATTGTTGCTTTTTGTTTTTAAATAAATTTGTTGGACCACTTTCTATTAGATCCAACATTTGTCGATTATTTTTTAAGAAGGTATTTGCAGTTTCATGATTAAATAGTCATAATGCCAAATCAAATGTGTTAAAAGTGCGTTACAATACCCACTTCTTCATTTAATATTCCTTCAAAAATATTTGTACATTAATACAATTGATGATATTATTTTAGAATAATAAAACTATGGGCAAGTTCGACCACATAATATTTTTCGTTATGCAAGTTATCATTGGATTGTCACATACTTTCATTTTACTACTTAATCACATATATTTCTAAAAAGTTTTCATTTAATCGTTTCATCATAATAACAAATAATATGTTTATTGTTTACACCAAATTCACAAGGATAAAATTGTCTAAACATAATTTTATGATAATATTGATTTTAAAGTCAAATTTAACATTTATCCAAAATGAAATGACCAGCCGGCGGGACATGTTAGAAATATGTCCGAATGAGTGACACATATTAAAATATGTGTGATCAAATGGTAATATGGGAATAAACATCTGTTATAATTATATTCTAAATTACTTTCACTTTTCTACTAAATGTAATATTAGTGTATACAGTTGAATTTATCTTTTCTGATTGATATTATGTTCTTGAAATATTCATTTTACAATGCATTAGTTGACAGTTAAAGTGTCCTAGCTACAATGCATAAGTAAAGTTAAAATGCATCTTTTAATTTTTAAATTACTCTCTAAAAAAAGATTTGATGATAATTTGTTTAGAATGAGATAAGTAATTATTTCAACACATAATTTTATAGTAATATTCGTTACCTTAGGTCCCAGTAGGGATAAGCTCGAGGGAGTATTAATCATCTTGATGTAGAATATCATGGGGTTGCAAGATACAATGAAATACAATAGTTCATATGTCATACAACCCTAATTCGTTGATCGTTGGAACTTACACAATGAAACTAGCTCATAGAAGTATATGTTTAAAGGTAGTGTGAATATGCTACAAATAACATATAAAAGAGTAGTGCTACAAAGTTATACCTTTGAAGCGTGAGCGGAAGCTATGTAAATCTTTAAGCGCTTATCCCCACACCTTGCTCCTTTGCTTTCTCTTGAAGAAATGTCTATCACCAAGGTGATATGAAACTACTATGAAATAGTCCACACCAACACCTTAGATAGCAATAAGACACACTTGGACTAGTGTGTGTTATTGAGGAGTATGTAGTCTTTACTACTATAACAAATTATAGAACTAGTTCTACACTCTATACTTAGAGTTTTGCTAGAGGGTTAAGGTTGAAGATGGAGTGTGTTTGTTTGTGTTGTTGTGTTCTCTAGCAAGAGATGTGCAAGACTTAGATTGATTTCTTCACATTCAATATCATCTTATGATATAGAATGGATGATGAAACATATTGCACACTAAACAAACACATTAACCATCCATATGGTTAATGCCTCTTGGTCCATGGAAGATGCTCTTACAAGAGTTCTTCCCAAGGGATACAAAGCCTTCCCAAGGCATAAAGTAGCCACCAAGATGTCAACTCCTCATAATGATGAGATTAGTTAATTAATCTTAATTAATTAATTAAATCATATCTTGTTTAATTAATTCATTAATTAATTAAATCATTTCAATAAATGATAATATATAAATATATATCTCATATATATATATATATACATAAACCCTAAATAGTGCGTCCGGAACTAATTCCGGGCGCACCATCGGTTCGGTCGGGACACGATCTCGATCAAACCGAAATTCCTCAATATGGATCAAATCCCTTATTCACTTTCGGGTCACTACTCGAAAGTATCTTCGGTAATTGTTATGTGTGTGACCTCATAGCCCGAGTAACGAAAGCATCGGGATTCAACGTATAAGACCGTATACTCGAATCCCGAAGATCATCGTGAGAGCCTAGTCTGCCATTCGATGACCCCCGGCATTATCTCGGGTGAGACTACTGATAGTTCAGATAACTATCGGTTGTTGAACCGTACATATAGATGATATAGTTCACGGGCACTAATTGAGGAAATTGACACATCAATTTCCAACACTTGAAATGAATCATTTATTTTGACCTCCACAAATTTATTTACTCCCTCTATCCCTAAATAATTGGTACATTTTTATTTTCATGATCAATATACAAAACATGATTTAAAACGTAAGTATCTCTTATTCTATATCCAAAAAAATTATAAAAAGTTGATATTTCAAAAATATATATTGAAACTAATATAACAAGTTCCCACGTGACTATATCATTACTTATTATTTAAAGGAAATTCTTGATCAAATTTTTTAAAGTTTAACCATAAAATCAAAATGTAACAATCATTTAAGGAAATAGGAATATTATTCTTTAATTATATATGTACACAAAGATCAAACCTTTTCACATAATCACATACGTGAGTTATTTTGATTTAAACTAATTTATACGATCACATCCTTTAATTATGCATATAATTTAATAAATATTGAAAATTTGACATGCATTTATAATGTTGTCCTCAATTAAAACTTTATGGAGTTACTATTTCCTCCGTCCCTAAATGATTGGTACATTTTGATTTTTATCGTCAAATTTTAAAAAATTTGATCAAGAAATTTATTAAACGATAAGGATTAATATAGTCATGTGAGATCTTGTTAGATTCGTCTCGATATATATTTTTGAAATATTAACTTGTTATAATTTTTTTGGATATAGAATAAAAGATATTTATGTTTTAAATTGTATTTTGTTGACCACAAAAATCAAAATGTACCAATCATTTAGGGATAGACGAAATATTAAAAGACGGTTCAGCTATACATGCATATATAACACATTTTAACACTAGTTCATCATCCCTAATGTGGCGAGGTAATTGATGAAATGGTCCTAGTAAGTGGGTGTCCGTTGCACTTTGGTCCCTGTAAGTGGGACCGATGCGCAAATGGTCCCTGATAGTGTGTCACTGGTGCGGAAATGGTCCCTATTTTAACGGATCTGTTAGTTTTTAACTTTTTTGATATTTTTAAGGTCATTCTGGGGTGATTTCATGATTTTGAAGAGTTTTGGGCATCCTGGGTCGTGTTGTAGTTTGAAACTTCAAACGACTATAACTTTGCGCTCGGGTGTCCGATTGGGATGAATTTTATACCGATTTCATGTATTTTTTCGAGACGAATCTAATGGAAGACAACGAAAGGTAGTCAGGGTCATTTTTTGCCCTCAAAAACCCTTTTTATGGCTTAAAATGATATTTTTATGATTCACACTACATTTTTTAAATCTTCAAAAGATTTTATGATTCCCATCCAATAACATTGTTTTTTTTAAAGTACTATGATATTACTTTAGAAGCTTACTTTATCACAATTAAGCATACAAAAGGTTGGTAGGATATAAGTAAGGTTAAAATAGATATCATTCCACAAAAACTTGTCATAATTGCTTAACTAGTGCAAAAACAAATCCCTTTCTAGAATAGGATCTAAGAAGTAAGCACCAAAAACCCTTTTATGGCTTAAAATGATATTTTTATGATTCACACTACTTTTTTTTAAATCTTTAAAAAATTTATGAGTTTCATCCAATAACATTGATTTTTTTACAATAGTATCTAAGAAGTAAGCATCAAAAGAAAAAAACATAGTATTTTTAGTTAAAATACTCTAGAAAGGGATGATAAAAAGATAAAAGTAAGCATAGAGACTTCGAAATCACGGCTGCTTAACTAAAGGGACTTGTTTTTGCTTTAGTTAAGCAATTATGATAAGATTTTGTAGAATGGTATCTATTTTAACCTTACTTTTATCCTACCAAATTTTTGTATGCTTAATTGTGATCAAGTAAGCTTCTAAAGTAATATCATAGTACTTAAAAAAACAATGTTATTAGATAGGAATCATAAAATCTTTTAAAGATTTAAAAAATTTAGTGGGAATCATAAAAATGTCATTTAAGCCATAAAAGGGTTAATTGAGGGCAAAAAATGACCCAGACCACCTTTGCTTATCTGCCATTGGATTCGTCTCGAAAAAATACATGAAATCGATATAAAATTCATCCCAATCGGACACCCCAGCGCAAAGTTATGGCCGTTTGAAGTTTCGAACTACCAGACAACCCAGAATGCCCAAAACTCTTCAAAATTATGAAATCGCCCCAAAAATGAACTCAAAAATATTAAATACGTTAAAAACTAACGGAGACGTTAAATTGGGGACCATTTCCGCACTCGTTACACACTATCAGGGACCATTTGCGCATCGGTCCCACTTACAGGGACCAAAGTGCAACAGACACCCAATTACTGGGACCATTTCAGCAATTACCTCCTAGTGTGGCTGTCCTTTAATTGTGGATATATATAACGTGAATTTTTTTTGACTTCACGTAATCATCGTCTTATCCTTTAATTGCGGTTATATAGAAATTTACCACTTCAAATTGAACCTCTTATATATATCCATCTAAACATATAATTACATCTCCATGATTGCATTTACAATCAAATAACAATAAAACATCTTGAGCAATATTCATTGTTCTTGAGAAGAAACAACAAAATATTGTTTGAAGATGGATTCCCAAAGGAAAATGGTTGTATTTTTTGTCGTAGCCCTCATGGTTTGCTGCTTAGTAATTGAGACAGACGCTGTACAACCCATTAGCTATGGTGGTGTTCGTGCCGATGGCACTCCATGCTGGCTCGGACATGATGCAAATTGTATGAAACCAGAAAACTCGCCAGTCAAGGGTGACTCCACCAGAGGTTGCTCGAAAATTACCGATTGTCGTCAGGGATAAGGGAAAAGATCGTCAAATGCATAGATAGAATTAATAATTCTTCTCATATTTGAAACTCTTAAACAAATATACATTTTTAAAATGTTGGAAATTGTATGTGTTAACCTTTTTTGACGAATGCAATATAATAAGCATCCAATTATAATCATTTTTGGTATCCTTTCGGGATACTTGGGCGATAATGAAATTATTCCACTACATATGTAATTGTATGCTTAAAGGAAAAACTGGAATGTTCTACATTTTTATTGTCTAATACAATAAATCTCCATTTTATAATCAATTTTACATTTAATATTTACTTGCTATATCATTTATATTGTTTGTATTATTTATTCTAGTTATATATCAACGCTAATATATATATATATATATAATTATAATAATGAAATATTATATATAGGTGACGATAGAAATGGTTAGTGTAAGTGTTTGCCAAGTAACATACACTTGACATGCATTAATTAGCTTATTATGAGTAATCTACACTATATGTAATTGGGGAAGGGGGGAATTAGTTTTTTTTTAGTGAAGCCCCATGTTCTAAAAATCCCATAATTGTAAGAGAAGTTACAAATAAAATTTAAATTCAAAATCAATACTTTATAAATTACTTTAAATATAAATTTGAATAAATATTTTTACATGACAAATTATCAACGATTGTTTCTATAATTATTAATTTTATATTTTTATTTAATGATTATTTTATTAAGATGCACAAGCATGGATTGTGCCCAAAAGACTAGTATGAGCTAATTGGTGAATGGGAGTATAAGATAGCGAATCGGATTGCACTCTGATACATATAGTTGATGGAATGTACATTAGTATTAATATTTACAAAATGGTTGTAGTTTGCCTACGATTAACAATTCCGCTAAGTTGTTCATGATTTTGAGGTAAAATTATAATTTTAAAAGGTTTCTAGGTAATTTAAGTATTTTTTTATACCAAAACTTAGCATTTCTATGTTCACCTCATTATTCCCTTCAAAAGTCCTATTCTTTATGAAAGCGACAAGTAACAATTACAGTATAATTTATCAAATTAACCAATAAAAAAATTCGACAAATTAATTGTGCATCACATAGAAATAAAATATTTCATGTTATTTAAGGGGGCGAGGGTCAACATTAGATTATAATGCTCAAATTTTATCTTTGTTCAATTATCTTCATATTTTGAACAAATTTTTACAAAATTGACCATGCTATTTTATCAAAATTTTCAACTGATAAGAACCCTTATAACTGTCCAACCTAAGAGCTCTTTACTTACTCCGTCCCTCTAGTTATTATGAAGATTATTGTATATTTATACAAATTTAAGTCATATAATAAATATAGGCTGTTACGGGTGCGTCTTTGGAGGTTAATCTTTTTTACTATTCTATAAATACATACGTTGTGGAAAAAAAAGTATAAATATATAATAGTTAAAGTAATGGTTCTATCTTTGAAAATGTACACAAAAGTTGTTCAAATGGAACAAGTTATGAAAAAATTAAAATAAATGTAAGCAGACAATTTTCATGCATGGAATTGACGGTGTCATAAAGGCTAAATCGATTTTAGAATAGATAATTGCACTAATATTTCCTAAAATGTGCCAAAGGTCAATATTTAATGATTTAATCCATAAAGTTTGAATTGTTACACCGTTCATGGATTTACGTATGTTGCACAAACATTATCTCAATATTTAGTTATTTTAAAGGTTCAAAAAATGTAAGAGACACATTACCTTAAACTGTCAACTATCTACTGTTGTTATGTAAGTTCGTTAAAAGTATGTATATCCAACTACATCCATTATATACAATTATCCTTTTTTTTTTTTAAAAAAAAAAAGGGGGTTACACTTTGATTTTATTAATACGAATAATCCATTACAATCACCAAACATCAGTACAATTCATAAACTCGTAAATTCAAGGAAAGAGGCGACTAGCATCAAACTAGTGAGAGAAATTCTTCTCTCTGACCACTTCCTTGCTAGCAAGAGGGGTCGAACCCGTGACCACTTTCTTTCTAGCAAGAGGAGTCGAACCCGAGACCTCCGCTAGAGCTATCAGCATACTTGCCACTAGAGCAAGATGTCACCATACAATTATCTTGTTCATATAACATAGTGGACTGGTGGGGCGAATATAGCACAGGACATAGATGAGGTGAGGAAAACAGCAAGATAAAACCAAACTATACACTCTCCCCTTTCTTTTCTATCATTTCCAAGTCTTAAATTCAATCTTTGTTCATTTAACTAATCATATATTCCATCTCTCTTTTGAAAATCAAACGTAAACAGAAATTGATTAGAAGGTAGAAAGAAAAGGGCCACATTTCACTCATTGCATATGTTATTCCCCTCGACATAACCCCACTCATTATTCCAAACATAGGAAATTCTAACAGGACCTCCTCGTAAATAACGTTATATGTGCCGAGATACAAAATGAGGCCCTTAAAGTAAATTGTGAAATAGGAAAATCAGCTCTAACAACTTGTCCTTGTTACATACAAATTCCTACTTCCAAAACAGATGAAAGATGGATTCAAAACATGAAGACGTGAGCTTGATTTTATCTAGTGATGGGAAGCGAAGATTGAAATGGACACCAGAATTGCACCAAAGGTTCATTGATGCCATCAATCAATTAGGGGGAGCAGATAGTTGAGTATACAATATCCAATTATGCTATACAAATTGTTTGAGTAACCAATTTATGAATTTCATATTTCATATAATTGCAGGGGCTACACCAAAATCGTTAATGAGGATCATGGGCATTCATGGTCTGACTTTGTATCACCTTAAGAGTCATTTACAGGTAAATATTTCACTTATATACTACATACTCGTAAGTAAATTCAATCGTTTTGGTTTGTTTCGAGTAGAGAAATATATATTTCTGAAAGGTGTTACACTTAACTGTAGAAATACAGACTAGGAAAAGGTCAGATTTCACCGGGAAGTGCTCAAAATGAACAATGTAAGATACTGTTTTGTGTTTTCATTCTTACATCACAAAGATATTACATTTTTGTAAGCTCTGATGCAAAACAAAAAACAAAACAGGTTGTATTGCAGATTATGAAGAAAATGAAAGAAACCGAACAAAAGAATACTTTCGGGAAGCAGATCAGGAACAGCCTGATGGGTAATATACTTCATCTGTTAGGGATAAATTGAGTAGTGTTCGGTATTTGAGCAAATCCACAGCCAAATAAGTCGTTCAAACGAGGCGTTATTGCTAATGGATTCGCTATACTTTTATCAGGACCTTACAAATATCTCAGGCTCTACAAATTCAGATGAAAGTGCAGAGGAATCTTAGTGAACATGTTGAGGTAATAGCAAGACTTTAACATTGTTTGTGAGAGAATTCAGTGATAAATACTTGTCTTTCTAGTGGATTCGCTCTTTATCTTTCTAGCGTTCCTTTTTTGCTTCAAAATATTTGAGAAATTTGGCAGATTAACACCTTTTGGTATTAATATTTAACTTGTAGCACCCAACCATTTTTTTTACAAAGGAGTAGCACATCCCCTGCAATTTGTCTATTTTACCCTTAAATGAAACCCACACCTTCTTCTTCTTTCTTCTTCACCATTCCACCACCATCATCTCACCACCACCATCAAAATAACCCCGAATTCAAAATCACCTTCACCATCATCATCATCATCATCATCATCATCATCTTCTTCTTCTTCTTCTTCTTATTTTTCTTCTTCTTTGCAAATCGCCAACCATCACTATTTTCACCACCACCACCTATCTCACCGCCAACTACCCCGCCCACAACCACCCTACCCAAACCCCTACAAGGTCGCCCCCGGTGAAATTTCGCCTCCCCCCCAAACCCGCTTTGAAATCGCGCCTCCCCCCTCCTAAACCCCCTGTGAAGTCGCCCCCTCCCTTAAACCTCTGCAAAGTAGCATTTCCACCCTTGTGATGAGGTGGGGGGTAGGGTTTCGAATTTGTGGGTGTGGGTTTGTTGATGGTGGTGAGTTTGTTAAGAAGAAGAAGAAGAGAGATGGAGAAGAAATGGTGGTTTCGAACTTGAGTTGTTGTCGTTGGTGGTGGTGGTGGTGTCGGCGGCTTTGTGAAGGTGGTGGTTGGTGAAGAAGAAGAAGAAGAAGAAGAAGAAGAAGAAGAGAAGATGGTGAAGAAGATGGAGTATGGAGAAAAAGAAGGAAGAAAAGGGTACGGGTGTAATTTGCTTTTATTTTGAGGGCAAAAGAGTCTTTTCATGGGGAGGTGTGCTAGTGCTATGCAAAAAAAGGAGGTGTGTTCCAAGTTAAAAAAAATGCTTCAAGAAGCTCCAATCGACTAAAATTCTCCATAATACTTGTCCTTCTAACGTGCAAATAGTTAGAAATACAATTATAAAGGAACAGAAGGGTATCTTTTTCCTTAAGTCTAAGCGTGAAATCATCTGTAACAACATTGGTTATGTACAGAGAAATTTGGCAAACTACCACTGTTGAGAATTGGTATTTGCAAAAAGACATGGAATCTTTTTTATTAAGAGAATACCACAAATTTTATGTAAATTTTTTTTTTTTTTTTCCAGAAATTAGCTTTTATTAATTGTCAAAGAAGTCACAAGCGTTAATCCTACGTTCGCCAAAAATAGCGAAGTCAAATCCCCATTCTACACAAATAAGCCAATTACATCTATTTCTAGTTATCCTTCTCCAACTATTTACTCGTGTCCGTATGACTTGAAAGCAACCAGCCACAATACCATTAGTCTCCACCTCAACAGCATCAAAGAGCTTCTTGTTGCGAGCCTTCCAAATTTGATACACCGCTGTTGTGAAACATAGTCGCCTCAGTTTGCTTTTAAAGCTTTTCCCTGTTCCTTTACTTGCCACCCACTGAGCTTCCACCTTCCAATCTTGAGGATGATGGAATTCATGAAGAAACATTAAGAGCTTCCTCCACACAATTAATGAGACATGACATTGAAAGAACAAATGTTGTGTTGTTTCCAGCTCCTGACAGAACACGCAACAATCATGCTGAATAACTCCCCACGACTTGAGTCGATTTCTACTAGGCAACCTATCTAAAAGCAATAACCAAGTGATAAAGCTGCATCTTGGAATGTTTCCTGTGAACCATACCAACTTCCACCACCAAACATGTTGAGACGAGGTCCGTAAAGCATTCCAAACAGTGGAGGAGTTGTACTCTGTGCTACCAAACCATAACAATCGATCTGGTGCATCAGTTAGGCAAGGAAGATTGTTCTGAAATTCCACAATGTCCGTTGTACGAGCCCTGCCTCTTGGGCACCTAATTTTCTGAATAGCTTGTGCCACGGAATCACAAGGAGAAATGTTCAGAATCCTCAAGCTATTCGCATCAAGGAAGTCTACTAGAATCCCTTTCTCATGCCATTGGTCATTCAAGCAATTTGTTTGCTCCCCATTACCAACCTCCATGCGAACATAAGGTCTTAGAAAGTCCCTAAGCACCATCAAACGCCTCCACAACCAAGAGTCGATGCTCCTTGTCGAAACTCCCCATATACACTGACCTCGCAGCCGGAAAGTACCCTTACTTCATCTTCCCCAACTTCATCTTCCCCAATTTTCAACCACCAACAATCACCATCCCCACTATCAACCTCATCACCAACCACCACCACCATCAACCTCATCACCAACCACCACCACCATCACCATCCACCACCACCACCTCCACCATCATCACCATCCACCACCTACTACTCAGATCTGCCCCGCCCCTCCGCCCCTTTTCAGATCTGCCCCCCCCCCTCCGCCCCTTTTAAGATCTGCCCCCCCCCCCCACCTCCGCCCTTTTCAGATCTCCCCCCCCCTCCGCCCCTTTTCAGATCTGCCCCCCCTCCGCCCCTTTTCAGATCTGCCCCCCTCCCTCCGCCCTTTTCAGATCTGCCCCCCCCTCCGCCACTGTTTCAAATCCTGTGATTTAAGGGGGATTATTTGTGGTGGTGGATGGTGACGGTGGTGGATGATGGTGGTGGTTGGTGATAAAATTGATGGTGATGGTGGGGAGGGTGGTGGTTGGTGATAAGGTTGATGGTGGTGGATGGTGATCGATGATGGTGGTGGTGGTTAGTGATAATGTTGATGATGATAGTGGGGAGGGTGGTGGTTGGTGGTTGGTGTTTGGTGGTTGAAAATTGGGGAAGATGATGTTGGGGAAGATGAAGTAAGAATAGATTTAATGAAGGGGTAATTTAGTCATTTCGCCTTATTTTTGTGGTAGTCTCCAAATAAAAAAGATTCAATGGCTTTTTGCAAATATACATTCTCAACAGTGGTAGTTTGCCAAATTTCTCGTTATGTACAATCTTGCAAATACAGAAGCGTCTGGAATTGAGAATTGAAGCTCAAGGGAGGTATCTACAATTAGTGTTGCAGAAAGCACAAGACATCTTTCATTGTCCAGGTTCTCCGTTCTCATTATTAGCCGAACTAGATGGACCTGTTAGGTGATTGTTGTTGTCATTAGTTTTAAAATTGTTGTTCCAATATCTTTGTATGTACGTTAATTGTTGTTCAGGATCGGACGTTTATTTGCACTTATGTGATATTCACAAACATATATAGGCGGAACTAGAGCTGTATATGAGCCGAGTTGAGCCCGAGCTCAAGAACTATTTGGCTCGTCTCATCACCAAATGAGCCTTAGGCTTGGCTCCGCTCACCGAGCAGAGCCATTCTCGAGCCGAGCTCCGAGCTAGCTCACTTAGCTCATTTCCTATTTTCAAGTTCAATCGGATTAACAAAAATTATTTATGTAACAAGTAATAAAATTAACTAACATATAACGGTGTAAATAAAACATTAAATTGACTATAAATTGACATTAACCATAATAATTGAAATAACTAACAAAGTATAATACAACTAACTTTATTAAAAATAGTACTAACATATGTACCATCGAGCTACCGAGCCGGCTTCCCAAGCTAGCTCGCCGAGCTAACGAGCTGGGAACCTAACTCGCAGCTCGGCTCATTTAGGTACGAGCCGAGCTTCGAGCGAGCCTCGGCTCCCCGAGTCGAGTGAGCTGCTCGGTTTAGCTCGGCTCATGCACAACACTAGGCGGAGCACAATATTTTTTTTTTCAAAAACTCATGTTTATTATACTCCCTCCGTCCCTAAATGATTGGTACATTTTGACTTTACATGGTCAAATTTTAAAAATTTTGATCAATAATTTTCATTAACCAATAAGAAATAATATAGTCATATGATATCTTGTTAGATTCGTCTAAATATTTTTTTTTTGAACTATCAACTTTTTATAATTTTTTCATATGTAAAATAGGAGATATTTATGTTTGAAATCGTGTTTTGTTGACCATGAAAAGTCAAAATGTACCAATCATTTGGGACGAAAAGGAATAGTATTATTTTCTTCAAATGTTCATTAAGAATTGACTGTTGAAGTATCTTAGCGAAAACCCAAAATTATACTTAAATGAATATCTTTAGAATCTTATATGTATGGAAAGATCCACGCTTTTCATTTACATGACTAATTCCAATCTCAATTAATTTGTGTGGTTATTCTTTAATTAATTAATATTTTGATTACATGCTTGAATCTTAGTGACTTAAGCTAATTATATGGTTCTCCTTTAATTATGATTATATTGAAGTTTCCCACCTCAAATTGAACTTTATTAAATATCTATATATACATAACTACATCTACAATCAAACAACAATAACATCTTGAACAATATTTAATTGCCTTCAAGAAAAAACAATAAATATTGTTTCAAGATGGCTTGCCAAAGGAAAATGTTTGCCGGTTTTGTTGTAGCCCTCATGGTTTGCTGCTTAGTGATGGAGGCAGACGCTCTACAACACCTTAGCTATGATGGTATGCGTGCTGATGGCACTCCTTGTTGGGTTGGACATGATGCAAATTGTAGACCAAATAAACCAGCCAACACCTACAAGAGAGGTTGCTCATCAATTAGCGATTGTCGTCACGGTTGAAAAAAGAGTCTACAACATGAGCAGAATAAAACAATTTTTCTCAAATTTGAGACTCTTAAACATATATACATTTTTGAAAATGTAGGAAACTATAATTATAAATTTTTGACCGTTGCATAATAAGCATGTCACTATATGCATTTTTGAATTCCTTTCGGGGACATTTAGGCCATACATATATAGTATAAAGTTATTTTACTATGTAATTTTGTGCTTACATGTCAGATTAGAATGTTCTACATTTTTATAGTATAATATAAGAATTTTGAATTCTTCTATAATTATAATGTGTTTTTCGTTTAATATTTTACTTAATAATGTACCATTTATATTGTTTGCATTATTTTTAGCAGTGTGATCGAGTACTCAAAGAATGAAGCGATGGTGATGTAAAGATAACATTGAAGTGTTAGCCAATTAACATTTAACATTTAACATGAATGAACTTGCTTATTATGTGCAATATTATTAATAATAATAAAATCTGAAAAATAACAGTAAATGAAAAACCCTAAAAAGTTATTAATAATAAAATATCTTAATATGATAAATAAACAATTTTTTTCCGAACGATTTATTTATTGATTTAAAAGAGAAAAAGTACAAGTATTGGCTAATAGCCAAATCGAGGCCCAATACTATACATGTATCAATTTTGCTTAGTCTTAGGTATATTCTGTTGGAATAAAGGTTGATAAAGCCAATGGTTTATTATTAATCCAGACTAATGATCTTTTGACCAAGTCAAATGAAGGTTAGTAGAACCCATTTGAACCAATTTATTCTCCTAATCTTTAGTAACTTCCTCCTCTTAATTCTGTTATTCAGCATACAACGGTTACTTTGACTTAGTCAAATGCAACCATAACTTTTGGTTTATTGGTCAATTAAATGCGCGTCGATTTTCTCTAGCTACAATAGCTATATATGTTAGTTATTATTGTGTTCAACTATAAATAGAAACACATAGCCACACATTTGATATACCAGAAAACTAGAAACCATAAGTCTTCTTCATCTATTCCTAGGTAAAGAAACCTAGATTAACGGTCCTTTGACCAAGTCAAATGAAGGTTAGTCGAACCCATTTAATAACAAACGGTTAGCTTTATCAGCCTTTATTCCAACATATTCCTCTAGTTGTTAAGAAAACAACGAATATGATTTACGCATCTTGCTGCAATCTGCTTTGCATTCAGTTCTATGCCTTGAAAATGCTTCTTGTTCCTAATAGCTTGCCATATAGTTCCTTCGTTCCTAAACTATTGTCACATTTTGACTTTTATTGGTCACATTAATAAAATTTGACTATGAATTTTCATTAAACGATAGAAATTAATAACATAGTCTTGTAGGACCTTGTTAGATTCGTTTCAATATATATTTTTGAAATATCAACTTTTTATAATTTTTTTGCATGTAAAGTAATAGATATTTACGTTTTAAATTGTATTTTGTTGACTACCAAAAGTTAAAATGTGACAATCTTTTAAGGACGAAGAAAGTATGATATATAGTGCAGTGAAATAACACCCTGCGCAATTTACCCATGAAACTTTTGCCAATAATGCCATTGATAAAATTGTTTGACATAATCATCATAACCCAAAGACTAATCAAATATCATACTAACAATGTAACAAACAAAAGACGAAATATATAGACTTATTGTTTATGTCTTATAGGCAGTGGCGGATCTTGGAGTATAAAATTAAAATACATCGAAATTGTTATAATTTTCAAAGTGTCTGTTTAAAATACTTAAATATATTCAAATATAATTTTAAATGCTAATTTTTACATTAATTTTAGTTTTATATATATATAATTTTTTTTCAAAAAAAGAGAGTACATATTCAAGTGAACAACGATAAACATGTATAAGTCTGCTACTGCTTATAGGTAATATAATGTTTGAAAATATAAATAAGTTCTAGCTAACAAATGAAATGAAAAAGTACACGGATCTCGTGCTTGTCCTTCCTTGTCTTATTTCATAAGACATAAAAGGAAAGTTTTATGTCTGGTCTTTCTTTATCTTTATTTGTTGGGATATTAGTGCTGGGACAATGATGACTATTATGTTACCCATGAGTTTTTTCACTTAACTATACAAAAATAATCAAAAGTATTCAACATATCCATAATCAAATTATTGCAATATCTGATATACCTTTATAAAAAAAGTAAGACATATAGTTTATTAGAACTTAGTACTGATATATTTGATCATGTATTGAGGTAATACATAAAGACTTCAATTATGAGAGAACTAATGTTTTATGGAATGTTGTGCGAATTATTTATTAATGTATTCAAATTGATCGAAAAGGTAAATAAGATGAAAAAGGTAAAAAAAAATATATTCTTGTCCTTCTTCGTCGTTTTAGGTAGGCTTAATATGCCAAAAAAGGGCAAAATAAGATGTGATAATTTTTTTAAGGCTTTTTCTTTTTTAGTCTGTATATGCACATGAACTCTTAATATATATCAAATCAGCATTTGATAAACTTTTATTTGTCAAATAGGCATCTAGAGCATAAAAATAGCACCATAACTTTTAGTTTTTATATTTTTATGAATTTCTCATGTTTTTTACATTTATAATTAAGTTGAGTTAGGCATTTGGAGGTTGAGGAATGGTTGAGGTTGGGTAAATTTATAATTAAGCAACGTTAGTTTTAAGTATGGTTTGACTATATTGCCGTCCATCAATAAATTTAAAATCTGAGAAATTCATAAAAATATTTTTAAAAAAAGAAGTTTATGTATGTGCCATTTTTATACTCCAGGTGTTTATTTGATAATTTTCTTTTTATCAGATGCTGATTTGGTAACATATTAAGAATTCAGGTGCCTAAATAAAAAATGCCATTTTCTAAAGAGACGCTTCTGATTTAGTAGAATTCAAATATGATCTTTCAATATTAATTTTGTTTAAATACGGTAACAAAACGTAGAAATACAAAGACACTAAAATCTCTCAACGAATTCTCCCATTCTCCAATTAAATATAGTGTAGATGTTCGGGGAAGGGAAGGTAACTAGTGCAACACCAACCCCCAACCCATTTAACCAGATTAATCAACGGTACCCCTAAGACTATAAATGAAGTCTCAACTTCATTCAACAAATCCATTGAAATCAGCAGCCGTTGAGCCTTGTTAGACTCCCATTTGAATCTTGTCGCCTCTGTAAATCCCTAAACTTTCCGAATCCTCAAGCACTCAAAAATGCAGTCTTTAGTAAGATGCATGATAGTTGACCACAAAAAGTGCTATCTGTATGTATGTTGACTTTCCTATAATGTAAATTATCTGATGTTGAAAGTCGATTATGTAGACAAAATGTTTAACCTTTGTCGGAATTTGACAATAACCATAGCAATAGTGTTACATAATGCTATAGATATAAACTGGCTCATATTTAATAAAATTGCCACCAATAAACATCATCCAGTTCCTCCAGTTTATAAATCTCCGTACCACATAAATAAATACTTATTTAATAAAGTTAGTTTAACTGTAAATAGAAAATTAGGTTTAGGAAGTCATCAATCAAGATAGAATAAGACGTGTCTTACATAATACTATAGATCTAAACTGGCTCATATTTAATAAAGTTGCCACCAATAAACATCATCCAGTTTCTTCAGTTTATAAATCTCCGTACCACATAAATAAATACTTATTTAATAAAGTTAGTTTAATTGTAAATAGAAAATTAGGTTTAGGAAGTCATCAATCAAGATAGAATAAGACGTGTCTTACATAATGCTATAGATCTAAACTGGCTCATATTTAATAAAGTTGCCACCAATAAACATCATCCAGTTCCTTCAGTTTATAAATCTCCGTACCATATAAATAAATACTTATTTAATAAAGTTAGTTTAATTGTAAATAAAAAATTAGCTTTAGGAAATCATCAATCAAGATAGAATAAGACGTGCAAAACTATCAATTTTGTTTAAATACGATAATAAAACGTCAAAATATGAAAATATTGAAATTGTGTCGTTTCTCGTCGTTTTTGCCTTGAGAAAGCCATCCTTTTTCTTTGTTTGATTATTTTGTCATTGTTAAAGTAAAAGAGAGTAAATCTTGTCGTTTGCGAAACTTTTGCAATAGTGATAGAAATCAAATAAGTTAAAGCGGTAAACTCATCATTACCATTGAATATTCATTTAATTTTTTTTGTTCAATTAATTAGCCTTTGGATATTTATATAATATTTCCTCCATCCCTTTATCTAACTAACACTCATGTACTTTTATAAGTCATAAATTGTATCAACCGGTTCGTTAATCGAATCGTTAAAAACCGCAAAACATCGGCTCGTTAATTAGTTCAAAATAAGAATCGGTCGCTCGAATCGCTAATCGTTTCGATCGTAATCAGTTTTTCACTCGCAAGTCTGGTTTTTAGGATATGGTCGGTATATTTTTTATACAGTTGGACAAGAGAGCGAATGATTAACGAGCAATTTGCAACCAATTACGAACGAATCGTAACCAGTTGAATTAAAATAATATTTTAATAAAATTAAGCTAATAAACGGGTTTAAAGAGCGAGTGCAAACGATTTATGATTTGTAAAAACGAATCGTAACCAGTTCGAAATTTGAATCGAGCAAGCAAACAAGCCGATTTTAACGAACCCATTTGCGAGCGGACTGGTTCACTAACACACGTACATATTTGTAAGCTAAGATCAACGCTTTTTATATGCATGACTAATTACCATAATTAATTATATTTATGAGGTTATTCTTTAATTATAGATGTAAGGAAGTATGTATATTTTGATATGCGGTAATCATTTTGACCTCAATTTTGATATGCTGTAATTATACACGATTACATGCTTGAATCCTAGTGATTTCAGCTAGTCATATGGTTATCCTTTAATTTTGGTTATAGTGAAATTTACCACCTCAAATTGAACTTTCTAGATATCTATATATATAAATGATTACATCTACAATCAAACAACAACAAAAACATCTTGAACAATATTGAATTGTCTTTAAGAAAAAACAATAAAATATTGTTTCAAGATGGCCTGCCAAAGGAAAATGCTTGCAGGTTTTGTTGTAGCCCTCATGGTTTGCTGCTTAGTGATGGAGGCAGACGCTTTACAACACGTTAGTTGGGATGGTATGCGTGCTGATGGCAGTCCCTGCTGGGTAGGACATGATGCAAACTGTAGGCCAAATAAACCAGCCAACGACTACACGAGAGGTTGCTCAACAAGTACCGGTTGTCGTCACGGATGAACAAAAAGAGTCTACAACATGAAAAGAATACAACAATTTTTCTCATATTTGAGACTCAAACAAATATGCAATTTTGAAAATGTAGGAAACTATTATATTAAATTTTTGACGGATGCATAGTAATTAAGCGTCTGACTATATACATTTTTGAATTCCTTTGAGGGACATTTAGGCCATACATGGTATAAAGTTATTTTACCATGCAGTGTGCTTAAATGTAAAATTAGAATGTTCTGCATTTTTATAGAATAATATAAGAATTTGAATTTCTTCTCTATAATGACTTTTTTCATTGTATATTAACTTAATGTACCATTTATATTGTTTGCACTATCGTGCTTACCTAAATTTGAGTATTCAAACAATGAAGGAATGACCAGAAGATCCTGGGTTTGATACTCACCTCATCGCTAATTTACAAAAAAACAAGAATGAAGTGATGACGATGTAATGATAACATATAAGAACATTCACATCATCAGCTCCCTTAAAATTTAAACTAAAGGATGAAAAAAACTAAAAATGGTTGATTAACTTTAATGCATGTCCTTGTTTGTCGTCCTATATAGTGTAGTTATGACTATGACATATACTATATAATATGTATTAAACTTGAATGCATTATATAATAATTAGATGTTTGTGTACAGTTTAGTCTGTACGATCTTAATTATTGTATTTATAATATATAATTTTTTTATTAATAATAAATATTATAATTCAATGTAATTATCTATACTATAATGTGGGAAGACCTTCTTTGGTGAAATCTAAATACTCAATAAGGCTACCCATTTGGCATTTGCTGATTAGATGACCAACATTCACAATGATTCAACAAACCCTTTCTAATATTTATACTATCTCCAACAGTTGCAATTTTGAAGTCCAAAATTCACAATGTTTCAACTGAAACTTTAGATTAACCTTTCATAACATATTCGCATCCTTATTAATATTTGGGCCTGGACTACTTAGACTCGGGTATAGGCTTAGGTTTGATAGTTTTTCTAAGTCTTCTTAGTATTTATTAGGACTGGTTTGGCTCTCTAATGCTTGGGCCACTACTCATGGTCGACTAAATTTAGGGTGACGCTTCATTTATATGTACTTTTCGACCTTTCTTCAATATTTCAGTTATTAGGGGAAAAAAGTTCATTGTATAGAATCAATGGTTCATTGTAAACAGACAAATAGACCTTCAAACAACCCTTCAGTTGCTTTAAAAATAGTAATTTTATCCACTACATATAACATATATGTTTAATCATATTTTTTTATAAATAGATATTATTTTTAGAAATAATAATTATCCAAGATTTTCTTTACTTATATATATATTTATTTAGACATATGATTAGTCATATTTTTATATATAAATATTTGCTTTATATAATAATATTTGTCCAATATTTAAAAAGAAGAATTAATTATATGTAATCAACTTTCTAAGTTCTCCTTTTATAACAATTTATCATTTGAATTATAGTTTCAACTATATATCTTAGAGCAAATTATAATACCCTAATAATTGTCCAATATTATCTTTTATAATGTATATTTATTTATTTAGACAATTTTTTATAAATAAATATTTATTTTAAATAACAACAATTGTCCAATATTTAAAAAAAATAATTAATTATATGCAATCATCTTTTTATTTTCTCCTTTATAATAATGTATCATTTGAGTTATAGTTTTAAATATATATGTTCGACCAAATCACGAAATCTTAACTCTCATTTTCACTCTCTGCGTAGCCCCATCCCCCCCCCCCCCTCCTCATTTTCAGTTTTCCATTGTGGTGAATGCACAACCCCTCCCCTTCCCCTCTTTTCCACTGTGGTGAATGTGCCGCCCCATCCTCCCTTTCAAACTTTCAATTCCAATTTGGACAGAGATTTCCATAAAAACTTTATGATAAAAAATACCTTAATTATATGATATGAATTTAAAATTGTTCTTATATCTGATTTTTTTAACACTATATAAAAATATATCACTTAAAAATTCTCATTTCTTACAAATTCATTCTATACAAAATATTAACTGGCACAGCCATTGACTGTGCACCCGGTGACTAGTATTATTTAATTCATCTTAACTAAATTTTCATTGGGTTACAAAATAATATATAATTTTTGCAACATCATTTTCTAGAAAATAAAGATCAGATATATTGATCAATATTACAGATAGTTATGTATAGTTGTTAAACAAAATAATATACATACATATATATATAAAATATTAAATTTTTAGGAAACAATAGCGAATGCCATTTCATCACGAAGACTTCTCTAACCTAGTTATGATTTATGAATGATAGTTGGAATTTGAAATGATCATACATTCATCCATTAATTATATTATGCTCTGATGGGGCTGTGGGTGGATTCAAAAAAAATTTATATTTATGTTGTGATTCTTTAATTATGGATATAAAGAAGTATGTATATTTTGATATGCACTAATCACTTTGACCTCATTTAATAATCTATGAAGTAATTCTTTAATCATTGATATATTAAAGATTGTTCCTTTTTATATACATAATACATTTCAACAACACCTCATCGGTGATACGATTGTTCAATAATTATGGATATACATGATTACATTCTTTAATTCTAGTGATTTCAGCTAGTCATATGGTTATCCTTTAATTTTGGTTGTAGTCTAATTTACCACCTCAAATTGAAATTTCTAGATATCTATATATATAAATGATTACATCTACAATCAAACAACAACAAAAACATCTTGAACAATATTGAATTGTCTTTAAGAAAAAACAATAAAATATTGTTTCAAGATGGCCTGCCAAAGGAAAATGCTTGCAGGTTTTGTTGTAGCCCTCATGGTTTGCTGCTTAGTGATGGAGGCAGATGCTCTACAACACGTTAGTTGGGATGGTATGCGTGCTGATGGCAGTCCCTGTTGGGTAGGACATGATGCAAACTGTAGGCCAAATAAACCAGCCAACGACTACACGAGAGGTTGCTCAACAAGTACCGGTTGTCGTCACGGATGAACAAAAAGAGTCTACAACATGAAAAGAATACAACAATTTTTCTCATATTTGAGACTCAAACAAATATGCAATTTTGAAAATGTAGGAAACTATTATATTAAATTTTTGATGGATGCATAGTAATTAAGCGTCTGACTATATACATTTTTCAATTCCTTTGAGGGACATTTAGGCCATACATGGTATAAAGTTATTTTACCATGCAGTTTTGTGCTTAAATGTAAAATTAGAATGTTCTGCATTTTTATAGAATAATATAAGAATTTGAATTTCTTCTCTATAATGACTTTTTTCATTGTATATTCACTTTAATGCATGTCCTTATTTGTCGTCGTAGATAGTGTTCTAAATATTTTATTTGTTAGAATTAATTGCTTGTTGGACCTATCAGTCAAATAAAAAAGAAATGGATCCTTGGGAAGAAGCAATCAAAGAATTTCATTATATCCCTTCTAAACCTTCTATTTCATCCCGTATTTTGTATTTGTAGGGATAAGAGAAAAAAAAAGACACAGAGAGAATAGAAAATTTATTTTTTTCTTTTTTTATTAAAACAGATTTTTATTAAATAAATCGAAAACCTTCAAATATATATATCAAATATATATATAATGAGTAAATGATGACTATGACATATACTATACAATCGATTTAATTAAAAATAGTCTTCATGGTTTGTTGTTTAGTGATGGAGGCAGACGCTCTACAACACATTAGCTATGATGGTGTGCGTGTTGATGGCACTCCCTGCTGGGTTGGACATGATGCAAACTGTAGACCAAATAAACCAGCCAACAATTACATACACGAAAGGTTGCTCAACAATTATTAATTGTCGTCAGGGATGAACAAAAAGAGTCGAATGCATTCTTCTCATGTTTGAGACTCTTAAACAAATATACAATTTTGAAATGTAGGAAACTATAATTGTAAATTTTTGACGGACTACTTAAGCATCTAACGGCGGCAAGCATTTTCGAACCCTTTTAGGGACATTTAGGCAATACATAGTATAGTTATATTACCATGTAATTTTGTGCTTAAGTGTGAGATTAGAATGTTGTAATTTTAATAGCATAATACAAGAAATGTGAATTTTTTTATAATAAATTTTGCATTTAATATATACTTAATGTATCACTATATTTTTTGTATTGTCATGTTTAATTCAATACGGGCACTTAAAATGATGCCATGATAACAATGAAATGATGAAATATAAGTGTTAGCCAATTAACAATTGACATGAATTAAGTAGCTTATTATGTGCAATATTATTAATGATAACATATGATGATAAAATATGAAAAATCGTCAAAATCTTATTAATGAAAAATCAACACCAGGTGGTCTTATGACTAATTCTTCGACCGGCTTGGTTTACTTGTTTAGAGTTAATTGTTGGAATGATCACAGTAAGTAGATGGCAGGTGTAGTTTGGTACCCGAAGATGGCACTGTAGTGGAAGAATCCGGCTCCTCTCCAATTCAATTCCCTCATGTTCCCCTCATTTCCATCATTTTCTCACCAATTTTTATATTATCGAAGGTGTTGATGAAGAAAGCTAACCATATAGAAGATAACAAATGCTTTTAAGTAGACATTCCATCAACACTGTGTTAAAAATATATGTCATGCATGTGGAAGACAATAAATTCACCTTAGAAGCAAATTACTTGATTAAATGTCTATTTGAAAGCATTGCCTAACTTTCTTCATCAACACCTTTGATAATATAAAAATTGGTGAGAAAATTATGGAAATGAAGGGAACATGAGGGAATGGAATTGGAGAGGAGCTTGATTCGTAGTGGACATGGTCTCTCAAAGTGTGTACATTGACGATTTTCGGAGTGAATAGCAAATGTTTGGGGCAAAAATGAAACTTTTGAGAAGTTGGTTACCTTAATGAAACGGAGGGGGACAAAATGACTAAATTACCCCCTTGATACACCTTTTTTTTCTTTTTCGATTTTTTTTTCAAATTTTTCGGAGTGAATAGTGATGGTTCGATGTACGTAGTTTTTTGGCAAACAACTTTTAAAATAAAAAATCAAATATTTTTTCTATAATCAAATTTTTATCTAAAACAACTACCAAAATAGAACTCTTTTTACTAGGAAAAAAATTGAAAGAAAAATTGAAAAAAATGTATCAAAATATTGGGGGTAATTTATTTATTTTGCCTATCCAAGTTTAATTAAGTTAATCAACTTCTCAAAAGTTTTATTTTTTCCCTAAACTTCACTATCTAATCCAAAAATTATCAATGTTAACTGATCAAGGACCAAAATGTACCATTATACCCACTTTCATGGACCATTTTCGCAACCGTGTCAATTGCAAGGACCAAATAGCACCAAGCCCCCTGTTACTGGGACTAGGGGTACGATTGGATATGGACTTAAACCGAACCGATCCAAGACCGGCGATTTTTTTTTTGTTTTAAAATCGATCGGATCGGTTTCGGTTATTTGGATTAAAAAAACCGATCGGGTCGGATCGGATCAGTCTTACAAAAAATAACCGGCGGATAAAAACCCATCCGATTGATATTGTTATTATGTATTTGGACTTTGAACAATATTTTTATTTTTTTATATTCCAAACATTTGAATGATATTGTTATTAATTTATATTGAGGTTGTGACTTGTGAGTATTGTTTTTTTATGTTGATGGTAGATTTAGACCAAAAAAATCCAAGTAGAAAGCACAAAATATGAATCTAAATATGAATTTGTAGTTTAAAAGCCC